>CP139505.1:423559316-423923943 GCA_021014915.2 Artemisia tridentata subsp. tridentata
TGGTTTTTGGATCTGTAAGAAATAGTTGTGTATTGTAAAAAAAATAGAAAAATAAAACCACGATCAGTAAAGATATGTTTGTAAGGATGTTCGGATCAGTAAAACATGTGTGTAACTGGGTGAACATGTATGTTCGATTAGTAAAACATGTATGTTCGATTAGTGTAACTGGGGTGAATTATGGTGTGTAAAACATGTGTGTAACTGGGGTGAACATGTATGTTCGATTAGTAAAACATGTATGTTCGATTAGTGTAACTGCTTGTTTTTATTTGGGTTCGTACATGTAAATGCTTGTTTTTATTTGGATTATAGAACATATATGTTTTATGTTTGGATTATATGTTTACGTATAAAACATATATGTTTTGTGTTTGCCAAACAAGTATGTTTCCTAAACATACATATACTCATGTACATGTATAATTTTTAATAATATTATGGTTGCTAATTTTTTGTACTTTTCTTTGTATCAGGTGTAATTACAAGAATGGTCACGGCTACAAGTGTGCATGTATGTCCGACTTTTGAAAAAATGTTGACGGCTATTAGTGCTCACGTGTATAGATCGATTAGATTCATGTATTTATGATTTTAGAAATTTGTATTTTAATTGTATTTCAATCGATATCGAAGTTTGTATATAACATTTATGTTCTTGGTTTGTTATAAATTTCATTATATAAAAAAAGCTATATGCACCTTGAAAGGGAAAAAAAAACATATATGCACTTTGGACTAACTGAAAACATGTATGCACCTTGACTATTTGGGGAAAAAAAACATGCTTGCACCATGAGATTTTAAAATAACGACTATTTGAAAACATGTTACAATAAAAAAAAAAAAAAAAACTCCGAATTTTAAGATTTAAAAAAAAACGGAAATTATATAAAAAAACAAAAATAATATGAAAATGTCTTTTACTAATATGCCCTTTTGAATTAAATAAAAATAACAAAATCATATGGAGCATTAAATGATGTACATTGTGTATTATTAGTTGTAAAAAGGTGGTTTTCGCAGTTCTTGCAGTTAAAATGGTTCTCGTAAGAAAGGGACCCTATATATATATATATATATATATATATATATATATATATATATAAAATATATATATATATATATTATATATATATTATATATATATATATATATATTTGATTTTTTTTGTAAAAAAGGCCAAAATATGCAGAAAAGGACATCAATGGTACAAACGGTCATATTTTTTTTTTCTTCCTTTTCTTCCCTTTGCTTCTGCGTCTTGGCTAGGAATGGGAATGGTAGGATTCTGGCGTCTTGGGGGTTGGCGGCGGTGTTCACCGGCGGCCTCTCCCCAAGCCGCTGGGAAGCCGTGCTCCGTTGCCATCACCCTAAGCAACCCAACTATACCAAATTCATGTGGTGACGATGAACAACATTGTTGGAAGGTGGTGGTGGTGGTTGCAATCTCTAGTCTTAAGCTTTAGCGAAGATCATTTATTATTTCTGCTTTTATTTTTTGAGGCGTAAAAAAAGAATAGTTTATGTTGTTGTTGAAATAGCTGGTCTCTGGAAATAAAGGTAAAATCATCTCGTTTGAATTTGAGTTCACCATTTAATATTATCTCTAAAGGAGTCTCATTGTTATAAATAACATACTTTGCCCGTCTTTATTTTATTGAGATTTATTATTTTATATTTAATCTTATTGATCTATTAATTTTTATGCATTTTTAGATGTATATTACAGGTTAGGGTTTAGGTGTTTCATATGATGATTTTTAGTTACTACCTCCGTCCTAAAAAAAGAGTCTACAAACAAAAATTTTAGAAGTTATGATATGTGTAATTAATGCTAGTTTTGATTGATAAAAAGTCATTTTTACCCTTATAACTAATATAGAAATAAAAATGAGTAATTAATGCAAGTTTTGATTATAAGAGTAAATTAAAGTAGGAAAAAACAGTCATAATTACTGTACATATATAAAAACTGAACACTTATTTTGGGACAAACGTAAATAGTAAAGTGGACAATTTTTTTTAAGACGGAGGGAGTATTTTTCCAGTATGATTTAAGTTTGATTATGTTGTATTCTGTTGTTAAAATGAGATCAAGATTGGTGTTGTTGGTTTTAGCTATATATGTCATTATTACTTGTTATGTTTTTTTAATCATTCATATATCAATATCTCACATATTTTATCTAGTTTACGGTTTACTTTGGGCAATGTGTAAAGCTTTGTATACTAACCTTTTACTTTGGGCAATGTGTAAACTTCTAAACTAGATAAAACATGTTGGATATTGATGTATGAACGATTAAAAAAGCATAACAAGTAATAACGGAGATATAGCTAAAACCAACAACACCAATCTCGATCTCATTTTAACAAGAGAATACAAAATAATCAAACTTAAATGACACTAGAAAAATAACTAAAAATCATCATATGAAACACCGAAACCCTAACCTTTAATATACATCTAATAATACATAAAAATTAATCTTTTATATAATAAAGCAAAACCATTATGGGGACTCCATTTCAAAAAAATCAAATCATTCTTTATTTAGTATTAATTAAATTATAAGTATTTTTTATTTACAAGATTTTGAATTAAATAAACTTAAAATTTTCCTAATTTGGCAAAAAAAATTTATTAATTCGTTTTAAGTGAAAAGTAAGCGAAAAAATATGTGTGTCAAAAGTATGAAAAAGAAAAACTTTACAAAGGTGGGGTGAATCTACAATATCTGCAGGGGTGAATCTACAATATCTGCAGGGGTTTAAAGAAAAACTTTGAAAAACAAAACCACAATCAAACACAGACAAATTTATCTATCACAGTGCATCGAAAAAAAAAAAAAAAAAAAAAACCCAGAAAACCCCTAATCTCATGAAAACAAAATTTACTGATCGCGTTTATAAATAATCAGTTACCTAAAGCTTTGTGAATTCGTGATTCTATATCATTAATTCTTTACTTATGATAGATATTAATAATAGAACAATTTTCATGTTTGCATATGCTATTAGTATATATAGAGACCAGATAAATATATTGGAGATCTAGAAACATGGGAAAAATCTGAAAGTGCAGTTGCAGAAACGTCAAATGGACCTTTAATAACAGTAGCCAAGTGAGTTATTTGATTCCTTTAATTGATATCTTTTTCATCTTGGTTTGGTCTAATATTTAAACATATTCGTGCCTCTAAACAATATCAGTTCAAGTGTATGTCTGAGCTTCAATAGAATATTGTTCAAACGAGGCTCTTAATCATCTCAAGGGTAAAGTTAATGATGGTAGAGGGTCTTTGGAGGGAGGTGAAACTACTAAAACTCGATTCATTAAGATCCAAACAGGTGCTGCGTGATTGATAAACAATGAGGAACTTAAGAAGTACCTTATGGAAACGGAGTTAATCGAGTGAATGTAATTTGGGTTCTATTAGATTTGTTTCAACTCATGTAATTAACTGTATTTTGGATTTTTGTGTTCTTTAGACTCATTCCATTATATTTGTTTATGTTTTACTGTCATCTTTAGAATCTTACATTAGTGGGCGGATATGCTATTAAAGTATAAACTAGTTATTGTTAGATTGTTTATATGCTATATGCAGAAAAGTTAAAAAAAAAAAAAAAAAAAAAAAAAAAAAAAAAAAAAATAATAATAATAATAATAATAATAAAAAAAATAATCTAAAGTTCCAAACACCATCTTTGTTACTCGGGAGTATACACAACCTCTTGGTTTCGCATTTTTGGGAAACAAAAAATGCTGAAGTGGTAAACTTGCGATCATGTTCGTGTGCCGCGTAGCTAAAACTGGGCTGATACACCTGTCGCAAGAGGTCACAGTACCAGCTTTGAAGAGCACATTCTAAAGTTATTGTTCGTATAGCTGTGCTTTAGTAGCTTAGAAAACGGGTCTGTGACTTCGGTTTTTGGGAGGATGGTCACTTGAAGTGGAATGTTAAGATTAGAAGATGTTTTTATGATTGGAAGGTACGTCAATTTAAAGAGTTTAGGATGACAAATCACAAACTAATGTAACACAAGTATATTATCCTCAATATATTGATTTATGTAATAATTTAGTGTTTTTTTATTTATTTGTGCGTGCCATTGGATTCATAAAAAAGATTGGATTTTGATTAGTAGGTATACTTCAAAATTAATTATAATAATTCAGTTTCACTTGAACTTCAATTGTTATTTTCTTTTGACTTTTTGCAAGTATAGAGTAGTCTATGATCTTCCATTAGGTCGGTCCAAAGAGCTTGGTTTTGTATGATATTCTTGAATGTAAGTTTTTTGGCATCAACACACACTTTAACACCCTTAGGCGAATATATGAAGAAAAAAAAATACCGATTTCTATAACACTGAAAGAAAGCATGGTTACACAACTTTTAATACATAAAAATACACTGAAAAAAATATTTGTTTCTTAATACATAAAAATACATTATTAAAATCTTTTGAAAAAACCCCGTGCGTGCACGGGCATTATAACTAGTAGATGAATAACATTAAATTTAAAATAATTAAATCTCAATAAAATAAAGACTTGGCAAGGTATGTTATTACAACAACGAGACTCCCTTTAGCGATGGTACTAGATTTTTGAGGATACTTATATGCTGGTCGGCTATCTTCGCGGTTAAACAGGTTGTGGAATGTGTAGCTAAACGAGACGATGCTTGTGTGTAGTTTTCCCTTTATTTTGTTCCTCGTATCTAGATCATACAACATCTTAATTACTACGAGTAATTTGCAGGGCCTTTTGTTCTTTATATACCATGCCATATCTAAGTATTGTACATAGATATGATGGCCTAAGTTAGTAATGAAGCTACCTCACTAGACAAAATACAAATCTTAATTAACCAAATCGTTCGAGGTCATGGTTAAGTTATGCATCTCCCACAAACGTAAATTGTGGCCGAGGTTGTATTTGCAAAGATGAATCAATGATAAGACATAATTAATTATGTGTGAAAATGATGGATATCTTTTATTATAATGTAATGTTTAGCACAGATTATTTATTTTTACTTGTATTATTTGACCAATTTTTTGACTTTTATACCAAGAAAAATAATAAAGTATAACTATGTGTATTTAAAAAGCACTAAATAATAAGATTTGGAACAGGTAATTAATTTGATGGTAACCGGTTGTTGAGACTTTAAGTTATGGTTCATGTAAGATTTAGTGGATAAGACAAGTGAATGATATGAACAATAAAAAGCATTACTTTTTGTTGCGAAACATACGTAAAAAGTGTGAAAGAGTGTCATGCTTTACTGCTTGGTTGGTGGTGGCGTTTATTACCATTAAAAAGTTTTGGGTGCTTTTATTTTTAAGACACTACAAGAAAGGTAAAAGTTGTGAGAATATTGGCATATAAAATTAGAAGTTTTGTTGTTTTCTATATTAAAAAGTGAGTATCCACTTCTGAAAAACTCGTGGGTACTTCACTGGAGAGATTTTATGGATAAAAAATCACGGGTTCGAGTCTTGGCTTGTGCTCACTCTAGCTGGTACCTCAATGGACCAGAAGAGTTGTCGAAGTTATTCCTTGTGAGCTGGATAATGGGTTGTTGGGTGATGGTGCGTTCGGGTTTGAAGATGACCCGGCGTTTGGGTTATTCCACCCGGTGTTTAGGAGATTCATGAAACTATCATCGTCGTTTGGGTTAAATCCCCATTTTTTTTTATTACATATATTTTTCTTTGTGGAAGTTTGAAGATGGAAGTATAATATATATTAGATTGATTTGTGGAAGTTTGAAAAAAAAATGAGGTGTTAATTGGGTATTTATAGGGGAGTGAAATTTATTTATTTATTTTCTATATATTTTTTAATATATACCCGTTACATTCAAACGATTTTTATTTATTTATTTATTTATTTTTTTAATTCAACGGATATAATGAACGTTATAGGGGGGTGAAGTGATTTTTTTTACACGTACAACCCTTAACGCAGCCCTTTAACGCTGCGTTAACGCATCTTGCTTGCAATGGTTAACGCACCCTTAACGCAATTCTGTTAAAGCTTAACGCAGGGGTGCGTTAACCGTTGCAAATGCTCTAAGGGACACATTGTCATCTCGATTGATTGTGTCTTACGATACACAAGTAAATAAATTTTTAGTTGCCTAATTAAGTACTTATTATCATCTTTAAATCATATTAAAATGTTTTATGCATATTTTTCTTACGCAAAAATACACTATATTCATGCGGCTAATATAAATAACTACGTGTTGTTTCATATTAGACATACTGTTAGAATTAAGAAAGCGATGGTCATTTTACATATTAGGAACTTTGTAATATGTTATAGTGTTTGTAATGGTTAGTCAATGGGCTCTTGGTCTTAGCTAATCTAATAGGTTAGACCATGTGTAATGGGGCGCTCAACTCCCCAAAAAACCCAAAACCACGCCCCTCATCCACTACACACAGGCGCTGAAGGTCCAAAAATAAGTTGGGACGTTTTTTCAACCACGCCCGCGCCCTCTCTTCCTTCAAAAAATCTAGCCGTTTAAACTCAGTCCATCTCCATCACCAAACTACAACTAAAACTCAAAACATACACAATACGAAAATAAAAAGATCTCAAGTTACCACTTATTTCAAAATCATTCAAGATTTTATAAGTAGGAAATACATAACCCATCATAGATCTATTCGAAGCATAACTTCTTTTCAATATTATATAAGAAAATTAAAAAGAATAAAGAAAAGGGTTTGTTGTTCGGATATCATATTGAGGAAGAAGGATGCGAAATTTTTGTGTTTGAGATTGAAGGAGAAAGGAACGATTTCTTAGATCTGTTTTTTTTGGTAAAAAATGAGAAGTGTGAGTTTGGTGATGGAGATGGACTCAGTTTCAATGGGTTTTAGGATAGTTTTATTTAAGTTTTAGTGATTAAAAAGAATAAAAAAGAAAAGAAAATAGGTGTCACATGTCACACCATGCCCCATCTACCATTACGCCACTTTTCTTTCCAAGCCCAGTGGTGGCTCACACTGCCATAGTCACACCATGCCCATTACACATGGTCTTAGCAGTATTGATACGTGGAGACGTCTATACATACATTTGTTTAGACCAGAGTATAGTTGATCGTTCGAGGTATTGAATTTTCTTTTGAAACACATACACTACAACAAATTAGTTAAATCACTAATAATTTGACGTCGAACAACTGAAATAGAACGCCTACTTCTCAGCATCATTATGTCTTGAGACATGCCTCTCATGGTTCTATTAACCTGCGAGTGAAATTTTAAAGGCGAGTCGGAGCTACCAATCGGAGGTCATTTATAATCACGTAATAACGGAAAGTGACCGATTGGAAGAACAACTTATTGATTTGAAATCGAATTTTAGGGTTTTTTAGATACGTAACCTGATTGAATTTTAGATTTAAGTGTTTGATTTTAAACTTTATGTAAAAGTAATTAATTACAGAAATGGTTTTACTTATTTGCACCAGTTTCTTTTCACGGTTTTATCGAGCGTGAGCTTTTGTTTCTTATAAAAATCCAAGTGTTGATAAGTATTATTTATCACATTTTAAAGTGTTACAAAGTCAGATATTTTTTCTCACGCTTAATAGTACTTTCTTCACAACTAAAACTGTGAACTTATTTTCATTTCTTCTCAGTTTAAAGTGTGATGAATTTCTTATAGCTTACTTCACATCTATAAATGTGAACATATTAGTTTACGGAAAGTGTGAAGTTTTATGTGGGCAATTTTTTTACGCTTATAATATTGTAGTTAGGGGACATAATATATATTGGAAAACATTAACTATTATTGTAGTTAGGGGACATAATATATATTGGAAAACTCACAAAAATACTTTTTTTCTAAACCTATTATCACAAAATGAAATAAGTTGAAAAAAGTTTATAATCACAAAAATACTCATTTTTTTTCATGCAAAAAATATGATCATACTTTCACTTTTTTGCTCAAAGTTTGAAAATAGTTATACTTTTGCTAAACGAGAAGTTTGAAACGACAAAGCAAAAAAGAAATCTCACCCACTTATGTATACACGAGTAATTGTTTTATCAAAAAGAGATAAAGAATAGTGCTACAAACACAATGTACCAACCACAATAAGTGTTACTACCTTGGATATTAACTCTTTCTTACAACCACCCATATTATCTCACCCAGCTACCCCTTCAACATTAAATTTGAAATCTAATTCTCACTCACTCACACATAGTCACACGGAGACAATGCTACTTCTAAATATAACACAACCACTGTTTCATACACATCTACCTTGGTAAGTTCTGATTTCCTAAGGTTTCTTAAGATCTTTGTTATTATTGGATCTAATAGTTTTGTTTTTAACCTTTGTTTTAGTTCTTAAGACGCACCACGTACTGAAGATCTTTGTTATGGTTTTTTCTTTAGCTTTAGAAGGTAACTTCGATCTATCTATTTTTGAGTTTGATATTTTACTTTATGATGTACAAAAATATGTATTGTTTCTTAATCATCTTTATGGTGATATACCCCGACGAAGGGGTAGGTCAAGACCCTTGCATATATAATAATTCACACCTATAAGTTCTAGCTTTTGCAATGAATTTGCTATTAATTCATACCACCAACCCAACAACACTAGTGTATTTCAGTATTTGTCTTTTCTTCAATTATATTGTTAAAGGAAAAGTTTAGTACCCATTTTTTAAATTTTGCATGAGCTTTTTGTGTTATAAATAAAAGCAAATATATGTGCTTGCTTGCTTTGCTTACAGGAGTATAACCAACGTTC
This sequence comes from Artemisia tridentata subsp. tridentata, assembly GCA_021014915.2. Lineage (NCBI taxonomy): Eukaryota > Viridiplantae > Streptophyta > Magnoliopsida > Asterales > Asteraceae > Artemisia > Artemisia tridentata. The sequence goes on from CP139505.1 coordinate 423,568,130, forward strand.
CCTCAACTTCTACCAGCATACAATATCAGTTTACAAGAACTCAGAAATATGTATGTTTGCATTTATTTTTCATTCCTCATGTACATATAGATGGATTCTAATTTTTTTCCCCTTTTTTTAGGAGTGGAGAAAAAAGCCTACTATTTGACCCCAGTGGTAAGGTATATTATGTCCGTCTTCAGACCAACAGAATAGATGGTCTCGGAATATCAAGGTACGTAAAATCACCTCATTTTAGTTTAAGTTTACCTTTTAATAATATATTGTCGTGAAAGTGCTTACGTTTTGTTTAAATTATTACTTAAGAAGTATTATAAGATCCATGATTTGTTCTTGATATATGTCGTGGGTGTGAAATATGACTATAATGTGTTAAAATGGATTTTTTTTTTTTTTTTTTTTTTTTTTGGTATGTTTGGATTTCTAAAGTATCAGAATTGATCTTGTTATAATATAATAGGTACATGAACTGTCATAGAGTGTATAAAGATATGACAAGGAATAGTAACTTGTATGCAGCCAACTAAGGAAGCATGTAAAAAAGCATTTGTGTATGTGACAAGGATTGCTGATGCTAGTTCATACTTTCTTTAGCAATGTACGTATATGGAACATTAGAATCATATGATTGGGTTTATGTATGGCAGTAATGTGATCCTAAGAAATCAGACTTAATGAAGTAGTTGACAAGTTGTAAGAAAAAATGTTTATCATATTAAAGCTGTAAATCTAACCTTTTGCTGAGTACACATCTTTGACTTCAATTATGTATACTCATAAAAAGTTTTTTGAAGATTAGTCTGTAAAATACTACTAAAGAGCGAGATCAATAATTTTCACAAAGATATGCCAAAGTAAAAAGGAAGTTGCACCTCTAAACAAAGGTCCCCAATTTTAAGCTCCTCGACATGGCGAAGTTTAAGTATCAACCCTTTCAGCATCTCTTCTTCTAATTCTTTACGTGTCTCAGAATTATCCACAACAAGCACATAATCTAACTCAGCCTTCACTAATGAAGATACGTTTAGCAACACAAGCTTCGACAAAATCAAACAATAAATTTTTAGGGAAGAAATATAAGGAGCATTGATTTCAACATGTGTGGAATTTGTTTCATCAATTCAAACTTAGACCAGATTTGTTTCATCAATTCAAACTTTACTCGTTTGATTTTATGCTCCTTATATTTCTTCCCTAAAAATTTATTGTTTGATTTTGTCGAAGCTTGTGTTGCTAAACGTATCTTCATTAGTGAAGGCTGAGTTAGATTATGTGCTTGCTGTGGATAATTCTAAGACACATAAAGAATTAGAAGAAGAGATGCTGAAAGGGTTGATACTTAAACTTCGCCATGTCAAGGAGCTTAAAATTGGGGACCTTTGTTTAGAGGTGCAACTTCCTTTTTACTTTGGCATATCTTTGTGAAAATTATTGATCTCGCTCTTTAGTAGTATTTTACAGACTAATCTTCAAAAACTTTTTATGAGTATACATAATTGAAGTCAAAGATGTGTACTCAGCAAAAGGTTAGATTTACAGCTTTAATATGATAAACATTTTTTCTTACAACTTGTCAACTACTTCATTAAGTCTGATTTCTTAGGATCACATTACTGCCATACATAAACCCAATCATATGATTCTAATGTTCCATATACGTACATTGCTAAAGAAAGTATGAACTAGCATCAGCAATCCTTGTCACATACACAAATGCTTTTTTACATGCTTCCTTAGTTGGCTGCATACAAGTTACTATTCATTTGTGAGATTGAATATCTTTTTTTTTACATGCTTTACCAAGTTACCATAAATTTTTTGAAGTATTTAACTTGTTGATATACATACATACAATTTTTATACAAGGATATGATTTATAAAAAGAACAGATCGCGAAACAGAAATAAACAGTAAACTCCATATTTGTTTTTTCTGCGTGAAAAATTAACAAGGAAGTATAGGTTTGTTTGTTCAGAAAATAAAACAGGTACACATGATAGAGTTAGCGCTCTAATATTACATACAAAATTTGAAAATTTTATACTAAACTGCTAAAAAATGTTAAAATAGTACTCCGTATTATTTAATAATTTGAAAAAATGACATATAATCTGAAAATTAATAATTAATAATAATAAAGGAAACATATTTATGAAAAATGTCAAATTTTATGTGATGTACACATAGCAAATGAATACCAAATTAAAGTTTAAAGCTAGATAATCTAAAAGATGCCAAATGACAAATTACCTTATATAAAACTTGTTTATAATTAAAAAGGAAAATAACATTTATGTACTTTGTATGTAATTTATATATGTAAAAAAAAAAATCTTCCTTTTACGCGTCAAAGATGTAGAAGCTCAAACGATGAACTCGTCTTTTAAAGTTTTATTATTTTTTAGGAATCCTTCTAGGTTTGTTTGACTTATGAGCTAAAGATGGAGAACCGTGAAAAAAGATTGTCTTTCAAATTTCCATTAAAAGTGGTTTGGATACTTCACTCATGTAACACTACATCTGTACACGAAATTTTTTTCAGTTACATGAGTAAAAGATTATAAAACAAAAAGATGAACACACAATTAACATTGGCCTACTATTCATGCACACGTGGCATTTTCTTGGAAGTCCACAGTAATTTAGAAGGTCTTGGTTATAGCATAGGTAGATAATCAATGCTTTAACACACGCGCCCGGTAACCCGTAAGAAGAAGATACATGAATACCAACTATTTTCTTGCTTATCCTTCTACCAACTCTGCGGCGTTAGGAATATGTCGAATCCCTATATAGTGTCTAGCCGTTGGTGGATAAGTCTCTGCCTTTCTTACCAATTTTAAGGTAATTGGTAGTTCAATATCAAATATCCAGTGAGGTTGATCAATCCGATAACAGCAACGTGATATTGACTTCCAAGAGTGTATGAGCTTGTCCTCTCCCTCTGGGAATGATTTTTCGCCTTGGGTTCGCCACGTATGTAAAAAAATCATTACTCAACGACCGGAATTTCACGGCTTCTATACACATAACGCATATGCTATAAATAGCTTCACTCACTGCATCTTTTCACTTTTGACTTCGTGTATTCGGATCGTCAAGTTTACGGATAAGTAAATTCATCGCGTTTCGAAACATATAATATCCAACAGTTATCTTGCCATAACCTTCACTTATACCACCAAGATTGCCCATGCACCGAGTATAAATGGGCTATCCCAATTGTTATCAACATGCAACCTAAAGCAATATAAATCATGTCGTTCAAAATGTAAGTAAAAACTCTGCTATCCGTTACCACTCAGAAACCTTGCAGAAGATCATCTCATGTGCGATTATTAAAGTGTGTTAGTAGTAAATATATGTTGTGTTCATACACATGGGGTTTAAATGGTCAAATGGGAAAAACTTGGCATGCACGTCTTCTAGCAAAGATATAGGTTCTGGAGGTTAAGCCATTATGATTGTTATAAGAGTTAGGTAGTGAGAAATTGAGAATGTGGGGGCACGGGTAAAACTTATCTTTACAAGCCATTGTCCGCAGCAATTAGATCAAAAGGAGATATAGTTTTGAATGTCACATCAAGCGGTATAGCCGCACTTTTGTTGGAAGGGGGAGAACAACACATTCTCGGTTTGCAATTCCAATCAATGTGGTCGATGATTCTATGTGCCATATCCCAGCAGATAGTGACCTGGCCGAGCTTATAAGGATGTGCAAATTAATCATATGGGATGAAGCTCCAATGACACATAGATATTGTTACGAAGCATTCGATAGGACACTAAGAGACATATGTAGAAAACACCCATCAACCCCGTCAAAACAAATATTTGGAGGAAAGGTAGTTTTGTTCGGAGGTGACTTTCGACAAATCCTTCCTGTCATCACAAATGATTCAAGACATAATATTGTACACGCGTCAATAAACTCTTCGTACCTGTGGGAGCATTGTACAGTGCTACGATTGACTATCAACATGAGGCTCAGAACAAGTTCAAATGCTTCCGAACGTAAAGAAATACAAGACTTTGCGGACTGGATATTGTCAATTGGGAATGGAACAATCGGAGGTAAAAACAATGGAGAAGCAACGGTTGAATTCACGGACGATATGTTGATTCCTGATTCCGACGATCATGTTGGTACGATAATAGAAGAAACTTACCCGGATTTACTCGATAACCTTTATAGCCCGTCCTTTTTTCAAGAAAGGGCCATCCTCGCACCAACTCATGAACTTGTGGATATGATCAATGACAGAATGCTTAAACTACTTCATGGAGATTCAAAAACATATCTAAGTTCCGACTCAATTGGTATTGCTGACGAAGACACCACTTTCAATCCGGAATTATACACGTGTGACTTTCTTAACAGCATTAAAATATCCGGGCTTCCGCGTCATTCATTGACTCTAAAAATAGGCACACCTGTTATGTGCATGAGAAACATTGATCAAACAGCTGGGTTATGCAATGGAACAAGGCTCCAAGTTCGAAGGCTCGGTACTAATATAATTGAAGCTAGGATTATATCAGGTGGAAGTGTTGGTACTGTTTGCGCTATACCACGTATGGTTTTAAGTCCTTCAGATACCAAAATGCCTTTTAAATTTAATCGGAGGCAATTCCCGGTATCACCGTGCTTCGCAATGACCATTAATAAAAGCCAGGGCCAAACATTGTCACGAGTTGGGCTGTTTCTCCAACGCCAGTGTTCTCACACGACCAGCTTTATGTGGCAGTATCTCGAGTCAAGAACAAAAAAGGTTTGAAGATCCTTTGTTGTGACGAGGATGGGAAATACGCAAGATCAACAACGAACGTTGTGTATAAAGAAGCGTTGTTTCGCATTTAAAGATGGTTTTTTAAATTATACACATTACCATTACATATTAAAATGATTGACCTTTCATTCACATTAACTGTTTGTTTTTTGTCCCACCTTATCGGTTAGACATATAGATTCTAAATTATTAACCAACCTTTTTCCATGTACAGTAACAAACATATGTGTCCGCTAACAACATCGTAAGAACTTAATCACGGAATGAAACAAAGCATAATCTGTTAAAAAAAGCAACCTTTTTACGGGTTTGCAAAATAACAACCCAATTGGTTCAGGTTATTAAAGCTGTTGATGCGGTTAAAATTCATAATCGATGCCACAACCATAAACATATAGCAAAATGAATACACATACTTGGTTACATGTCACGTGTTTAGAGTTATAACGTTACCATTATAGTAGGACAGACACATATGTGATTGTCTATGCAAATGTCATAAGCTGTATACAAACCAACATCAGTTAATTGTCACATTAGGACCACCACAAACACATTAACAAACCCATGCCAAAGTTAACAAACGTGGAATACTGGAATTTCATTGTTTTCCGCGTCCACACTTTCCACCACAATGTTGACAAGCTTGAACCGAAGCAATCTCCCATGCCTGAACCCACACATACCTGCAAACGCCCTGAAGTTTCAGTTCAGTTTCACTACAAGTTGCCTATTCGTCCTTTGAGAATCGTTAATCGTGGCAACTTTCACGGGGAACCTCTGATCAGCGTGCATCAGAATCGCCTTCGTGTATGCGTTCAACTCATGATCGCCGGCGAATTCCTTGGGTACAGACTGTTGAAAATATGGCATTTGTTCAGACATTATCAATTAACAAAATTTGACAAATTTTAATTTTTACCATGTATTCCTTAAATACTTACCACATGATAAAACTCCAGCACCGTACCATCGAGCACAACGTAAAACACATGGTTCTCATCGTTATGTTCTGTGTGTCCTTCCCAGGTGCATATGTGGTGAGCTCTCTCCTCTAAAATTACATTTACAAACACCATGTTAGTCGATATAATACATATGGTGAGCTATTTCCTCTAAAATTATGTTTACAAAGACCACATTAGTCATTATATTACATATACTGTATTTCTAAAAATGATTCATGTATGAAAGTGTACGAACCTTCCATGGCATAGGCTGGTATCTCACGCCCCGGCAGCCTCAACAGTGTTGGCGGAACAGTCTCTCGATATACACACGTACCATTGTGGCGGAAAAGCCCCAGATTCAAATGATAATCACCTAAATTGGTGAATACCATTGGCTGCCCGATCTCAATTCCCAGATCATCAACAAGTTTTTCCCACCGCTTACAAAATAGCCTGTTAGGCCTCACAACACTATTCATGTCCAACTGCACCCTCTCATGTTTCACCGATACACTAACACATTAGCATGAACTTTGAATTTCTCCTTCCATATGTTTTGTAAAAAATCACCCGGAAGAACCTGCACTTATAAAATTAAAAAAACACGTAAAAAAATACATGTATATAACATTCAAAATGTATACCAACATTGTTCCTTACGAATATCTACTTACTACCAATTTTCATTTCGATGCATTAAAGCCCAGTTTCGATACAATTGCTTTATAAGAGTTACTTGGGTAATTTTAAAATAACACATATATATAACATTCAGAATGTATACCAACATTGTTGCTTATTCAGAATGTATACCAACATTTTTGCTTACAGATATCTACTTACTACCAGTTTTCATTTCGATGTATTAAAGCCGTGTTTCGATCCAATTATTTTATACAAGTTAGTTTGGTATTTTTAACATAATATCAAACCCAAACTTATAGCCAGAAACGAATTAGGGGCTACCAGTATGAACCACTGCCAATCACCTAATAACATCATAAGACATACCAATATAGTTTATTAAAAATAAACACGCATAACAATCCAACCATTAACAGCATCTAACCACTTTTTCACTGTTTAAGCATTATATCCCTATTTTTTACTACGAACGTGTACTGCTACCAATCGCAAATATAAAATCCGTGTATTCACATTGAACACCTTTTGCATATTAAACATAATGTACGATACGATAAACTTAATACCAACTATCAAAATAAACATAATTAAACCCCATTGTAACTGAATTTACTTTATAACAAACATATATTTTCTCCACTGATTACGCATTATAACCCTATTTTTACTATGAACGTTTTACATTGAACACCTTTTGCATACTAACCGTGATCTAAAATAAACTTATTACCAACTATAAAAAAATTCGACGTTATTTCATGATGCATCCGCATAACTACCTTGGACCTTAGACGACTTACTTTAACTTCGACAAAAATCACATCAAACATAAAATCCCAAAAACTTACCACCCCCATGATCTATGACCACGACAACACAAACAGGTTTCATCAAGATTGTTGATCCCAGTTGAGCTTCACGATCTTATTAATTACTTTAGATAAATCTAAGGTAATCGGTATAGAAACTGATCTTGAGTTGTATATCAAATATTATGCGGAAACTAATACTTGATCTTAAGAAGAATAAACACAAACGAATTATCAAACAACACTTCAATATATTAATACGATTGCTCTGAATAGCAATAGGGTTACAAGAAACCTTGAAGTGTAAAACAATAATACGTATGCTAAGATGATTAATCAATCGACCTCTAACTCTAACCCTAGAACCTCCTTTTATAGCGTAAGGAGTCCTAGTCGGTTTACAAGACTTCCTATACAAGAAAAATATTCATACGTATCTTTTCTATACTTATCTTAACATACTTTACATAATTAATAAGCAGCAGAGTAATCCTTCTAGCAGCAGAGTCCTCGTGAGCTAGCAACAGAGTTACAATGTGCCTATTATACCAAAACAGCAGAGTTACCAAAACAGCAGAGTTCTTGTGCTAATCAGCAGAGTTACATAACTATCCAGCAGAGTTGTAATTCTCGAATCAGCAGCATTTCAGACCCAACAATCCTCCCCTAAACTTAATATTTTTCTTCAAAAATCATTAAGTTTCCTTAAAATCCATTTAAACACCAAGAGGATGCTTTCAAACACACACTTTACTGTTTTGATGTCTTTGCTTCAAGAATCTTCTCATATTTTGTTACCAATTGATAAGCCTGAGCATCTGAAAAGAAACTATTCTGCAATGTCAACATTCCAGGCATTAACATCTGAGTAATCACTGCTGTATTGTTATTCAAAGGGTAATCCTTCTCCACAAGCATGTAGATCTTAACACCCTTACAAACCAATTCATGCACTCCACAGGATTGATACAAATACCACCTATCAACTCTGGAGTTCAACAAATCCCTCCATTCAATATCTCTCTCATCAGGCTCAAACATGTTCTTCAAAAAGTAATAGTGAATTCTTTCATACATTACCTCTGGTCTCTGATCACCATACTTTTCTTTATATAACCTCCAAACCTGCATCACATCATCTCTATCCATAAAATGTAGCATCTGAGAAAATCTAACAAATCCATAATACAAATTATTAGATCTCTTAAACTCCCAGTAAGCTTCACTTCCATCCTTGACTATATGTGTATAAGAGATGATTGAATATTTTGTATTTAAAGGAACTGCATTAACTATCTCTGGTTCCTCTTGTGTTACATGAACTGTGATATCCATTGTTCTTTTCATATCCTCAGCAGTCACTTCCTCAAAATGATGCTCATTACTTTCTTCTTTTTCAGAATCACTCTTTCCCAAAGACTCAGTCTTTCTCTTCTTTCTAGCCATCTGCTTTATTCTCTTACCTGTCCTCTTATAACCAATAACCTTCTTAACTTCTTCTCTCTCAAACTCCATGGTTTCCTTGTTATCTTCTTTCTTTGAGACACTTCCACTTCCAGATGCTTTCACATTTTCAGATCCCATAACCTCTGGCTTTCTTTTCTTTTCAGAAACTTTTCTTGGATTAAGCTTAGCATAAGTTTCATAAAATTCTTTTTCAATTAAGTGATCTGCCTTACCCTTAAAATCCTTCATCTGATAGTTTCTAGCATTCTTCAAATAGTACTTCATGTCTTTAACCAATGCTTTCCTTGAAGATGACTTTGGTTTATAACCATGCTTCTGTGCTTCTTTTATTCTCTTAATCAGCTCTTCCCACTTGGCTAAACCATTCTTTTTGAGTATAAACTCAACAAGTTCTTTTGTCTTTTCAGCTCCATCCAACTGCTCATCATTTGATATCAGCCTAGCTTCACCTCTTACAATCATATCAGAATCAATGAAATATTACAATTGTTCATCTAATTCTTCTTGATTAACTTCTTTAAATGAAGTGCTTTCCATAAGTTCAGACTGATTTCTTTCTTCACTAGCTGCAACACTTCTTGCATATTCTTCATCCTGAGCAATTTGAGCCTTTTCAGCTAACTTTTGCATCCTTTCAAACTTTTCAGCAGAGTCAGCAACAGGTTGTTCTTGTGATGGTGTAGATGTTTTAGTTTCTTTGTTCATATTCAGCAGTACTTGAGCTAAGGTTAACTTTTCATCATCTGATTCATCTGATTCAGCAGAGTTCTTAACTCCAGCACTTTTCTCTATATCTTCAGCAGAAACCTTCACCCTATCAGCAGAGTGATCTTCACCAGCAGAGTGTTCTGCACCAGCAGAGTCACCCTTTTCACTCTTTTCACCAACAATTTCCTTTTCAACCTCCCCTGAACCTATCACATCCTCTTGATCCTTATCATTCACTACAGTCTCTTGTTCATTCCTCCCCTGTTTGGAAGCATCCTCTTCCAAACTTGGTTTGGACCTCTTCTTGAGCCTCCCCTCAAGGTGTGCAACCCTTAGCTTAAGTCTTCTAATTTCAGCACCCTGAGTAGCTCTGACTGTCTTTAATTCCTTTCTTAGACCAAGGACCTCCTTTGACAAATTTGTACAATTTTCCGTCAATTCTTTCAATTGTTTCATGATATCCTCACAACTTCGGTCTGTGTAACCTGACCCGAGAGGTTGATCATTAGAATTGACATTTTGTACTGGTGTGTTAGCCGTCAAATCATCTGTTTCAAGTTCAATACTAGCATCAACACTTCGACCTGTGTGACCTGGTCCGAGAGGTGTATCATTTGCAATGTCAATGTGTACATCAGTGTCCATCAATTCAATATGTTCAACTCTGTCCTCATCACTTCGAGATGTATTACCTTCTCTGAGAGGTGAATCTTGGGACATAAACTCAGTCTCATCCCTAGGATGAACATCTGAGCCCCCCATAAAAGCCATTTGGCTGGGGTTACCACCAGTTGTGTCAGGTTCCTGAGAACCTTCTACAAATGATGTTGCCATGGTTGAGGTCTTAATTATGTTAACACTGTCCTGTTCAACTACTAAGTTGGAAACAGTAGTGTCAGCCTCTTCCATCATGGTACCACCTTCACCTGTACCAGCCTCATCTGCTACCATACTAACATTGGCCTGAGGATGCACAATGTTCTCATTTTGTGAATTCCTAGGTGATTGGGTAGGTTGTGATTCATGAGATACTGATATGTTCAAACTAGTAGATGAGGATGTGTGATGGGAAGCTGTGGGTGTTCCAGCTTCTTCATCCTCATTCACTGCAGCCACTACATTCAAGATATGCTCAGTTAAGGGAGTTATAACACCAGAAAATCCTTTCCCATTCTTCTTTAGAAATGCAAACATCTTGATGGCCATTCTACTACAGGGCTCAATTTGTGTATGCCTCAAAGGTTCCCTCAGCTGTTTATTTATAATGAGTTGTAGAAACCTTGGGTACAAGTAAAATTTCTTCTTAATAAACTTCTTCATCCCCTCAAATATCATACCAGAAAAATCAAAGGGCTGCCCTGAAGCTAAACACACTAATGCCATAGCTTGAGAAGCATTAAACTCACTCCATCCACCTATTTTGGGAAACAAGCAATGTTGTAGAGTATGCAATAAAAAATTCCAATGGGAACAGAGATGACCTTTCAATAATGTACTACCAACCTCAGGTCTCTCATATCCTATATTCTCAAGCTCAGTCATCACAAGTTCTGGGGTAAGAGTAGGGGGTGTTGGAGTGCCTGACAAGCGCAAACTTCTTTTAATTGTGGTTTCACTAACTACAATATCTTCCCCATCTACACTACCTATCAATCTTTCTTCACCATCTAATACATCCAACCTAACAGTTGACCAAAATTGCTTCATATGTGATTTGTAAATGGTAGGAGCAACTGTTAATGCATACCTTAACTTGGACGAACCCAGAAAATCCATAACTTCATAAAAACCATCCGCTGCAGTGACCTTACTGAGAAATGCTATCTGATTGTGTTCATCCGGAAACGTTCTTCGAGCCATTTGATTTGGGGGTTTTGAGTGAAATGAAATAAATTGTTGTTCTTGGGTGAAAATCGAATGTAATTCGGAGCAACTAAAATGGAATGAGATCAAATTGGTGAAAGATACCGTTTTGATTCAATTAGGTTTAAGAACACGCCAAAAGTTACAGTTTGACCCTTCAACTTTCAAACTCATCAGCAGAGTTATGAAAGTGTTGACCTAAAGTCAACATTCCCAAAATCTTTAAAATCACCTCCTTAAATACAATACCAACCCCACATTTAACTCCATAAATCCTTAATCTCGAAACGAAATCCCCAATTCACAACCCTAACTTAATAACAATCCAACATGAGTTCTTCAAAAACACCAATCATTGAAATATCTTCAGATTCAGCATCTGAGGACTCACAAGGTTGGGCTAGTTACTTTCCTAAGAATGCATCCACATCGCAAAACAAAGGAAAAGCAGTCATGGAAGATTCATACTCCGATCCACTCCCTTCAACACCATCGTCATTCGAAGATTCAAGCGATGAAGAAACAGCAAATTGGCCTGGGAAACAGCAAGGTTGGCCAAAACACATGACTTACTATCAAGGTGCTTGGGAAATCATCCCTCCAAAACATCCAATAACCGCTGAACTCCAGAAACAAATGGAGAAAGCCGCAGCAGCCTTTGCAAAGAGTGTCCACATTCCTCATCCAAAGCCAAGTCCAGTTGAGAATAAACCCTCTGTACCAAAGAAGAAGACCCAGCAGAAGAGAGCAGCTCCCTCTACCAGTCAGCAGCAGAATCCACCACCACGTCAGTGGTACTTGCACTCCCCTGCCCAAGGGTGTATGAAGCCATGGGCACAAGGGGACCGCGTAGCAAGGTCATGCCTGAATTTGCTAAGATGTAGGTTGTGAATCGATGTAGCTTGTTGTCTTTTGATGTTTCTTTTGAATGATGGTTGTAAGAAAACTTTCTCTGTACTTTGCTTATGGAATGAATGAACCTTTTAATTTTCCTTGCTTTACTTGAGTATTTGTATATGTATCTGCAAAAGGTTAGTAGCAAACAACACACACAAGCAAGAATATTCCAAAAATAGCAGCAGAGTACCATAGCAACAGACAACTAAACAGCAGACAACAAATTTTGACTTAACAAACAGCACAAATCCTTATAAAACTTTACAAAAACATACAGAGATAAGATAGTTAAAAGATTTAAAGATTGATCATGCCAATACTAGCAACCAGAAACTAAAATCTACTGATGTCAAAACATTTTGTAAGTAAATCAGCAACATTGTTGTCAGTATGTATTTTAACCACTTGAATTAACTTTTTCTCATAACAATCTCTAATAAAATGATGTCTTATCTCTATGTGTTTTGTTTTAGAATGAAAAACAGGATTTTTAATAATACACATTGTGCTGTTGTTGTCAATGAAAATCTTTGTGTTCATAAAATTGTACCCATAATCCAGCAATTGGTTCTGAATCCAGAGCACTTGTCCACAGCAGCTAGAAGCAGCAACATACTCTGCTTCAGTAGTTGAATTAGCCACCACTGTTTGTTTCTTACATTGCCAAGAGATCAGCCTATGACCAAGGTACTGACAGCCTCCAGTGGTTGATTTTCTATCCATAGTAGCTCCAGCATAGTCACTATCTGAGTATGCTATCAAGTCAAATGGTGAATTATTAGGATACCAAAGACCCAGTTTTGGTTGACCCTTTAGGTACCTAAAAATCCTTTTGACTACTTCCAAGTGTGAAACTTTTGGAGACACTTGAAATCTAGCACAAGCACACACAGAAAACATGATATCTGGCCTTGAAGCAGTCAGATACATCAATGAGCCAATCATGGATCTATACAAATGTACATCAACCTCTACTCCATCTTCATCCTTGAGCAAAGGTTTATTTTTATCCATGGGTGTCTTGGCTGCCTTAACATCCTTGAATCCAAATTTCTTTAACATATCAGCCACATACTTGTCTTGGCTAATAAAAATCCCATCTGACTTCTGCTTTACTTGAAGCCCTAAAAAGAAAGTCAATTCACCCATAGAACTCATCTCAAACCTGCTGTGCATTAGCTTCTCAAATCCTTCACATAACACCTTATTTGTAGACCCAAAAATGATATCATCTACATAAACCTGAACAAGTAGAATATCCTTTTTGTCTTTCTTAATGAATAATGTTTTATCAATGGTTCCTCTGCAAAAACCATTATTCAACAAATACTGGGATAAGGTGTCATACCAAGCTCTAGGAGCTTGATGTAGTCCATACAGTGCTTTCTTCACCATGTAGACCCTATCAGGATATTTAGGATCTTCAAACCCAGGTGGTTGCATCACATAAACTGGTTCAGGAATCTTTCCATACAAGAAAGCACTTTTAACATCCATTTGATACACAGGAAAATTCTTGTATGAGGCATATGCCAAGAAAAGTCTAATAGCTTCCAGTCTTGCAACTGGAGCAAATACCTCATCATAATCAATACCTTCTTCCTGAGTGTATCCCTGAGCCACCAATCTAGCCTTGTTTCTGACAACAATCCCTCTCTCATCTCTTTTGCATCTGAACACCCATTTTGTACCAATTGCCCTTTGTCCACTAGGCAAATCCACCAATGTCCAGACCTCTTGAAGCTTGAACTGCAGCAACTCCTCTTGCATAGCTTCAACCCAACTTTCATCTTTCATAGCCTTGTGAATGGTCTTGGGTTCTTCCTGAGATAAGAAACAGGCAAACATACAATTTTGTAGATCCTTGTGGCTATTTCTCTTCTTAAGTGTCTGAGCAAACAATCCCTGATCAAGCAAATCACTCAACCCTTTTGATTTACTTCTTGTCTGTATAGCAGAGTGAACATCACCAATAATCTGCTCCTTTGGGTGAATCTTGTGGATTCTTATTGTTGGTGTGGGACTAACAGGTATATCAGTCACCAAGTTTGATAAATCACCTTCAGCACCAAAAACATCAACAACTTCATCATCAGTATCCACATACACTTCTTCCAATTCGGGCATATCATCAGAAGAATCATCATAAGAATCACCATCTTTATCTGTAGAGTCTTTTAGTTCAGCAGCAGAGTTACCAAGTTGAACAGCAGAGTGTTTTGCCTTAACAGCAGAGTGCTTTGGCTTAACAGCAGAGTGTTTTGACTTGGCAGCAGAGTTAAGAGAACTGCTGCTTGGTTTATTCCCTTGAATTCCATCAACTTGTGACTCTACATCTCTTTCCATATCATCATGAGCAGGTTCATCATCACCTTCTGCATTAATCTTTGGTACTTCCTTGTGTACAGCAACATCATCTGAACTCTTTCCATCTTTTGCTGTTTGAGAGAAGTACTGATCATATTTCCACTTTTCAATCAACACAAACTCCTCTGCAGATCCATCCTTCTTTGCTTGTGTACCTGCATTAGGGTTAGTTTGTGTACCTGCAGACATGTTAGTAGTACCTGCAACAACTGGTTGATAATTCATACTTTTGGTTAAAGAATCAATATCAAACATCCAGTCAGGTCCTTTTCCATCAACATTAGGTGTGGTTTCTCTAATAGTCACATGTAAATTTTCCACTACATGCCCAGTCCTTTGATTAAAAACTCTAAAAGCCTTACTTTCAGTAGAGTAACCAACAAAGAAACCTATGTCTGCTTTCTCACTAAACTTGCCTAAGTGGTCAATGGTGTTCAAAATAGTAACAGGACACCCAAATGGTCTTAAGAAATCTATCAGAGGTTTCCTACCATGCAATAACTCATAAGGGGTCTTATTGTGAGGTTTAACTATCTTAGTTCTATTTTGCACATAACAAGCAGTGTTGACTGCTTCAGCCCAAAAGATAGTGGGTAACTTAGACTCTGACAACATAGTTCTAGCAGCTTCAATCAACGTTCTATTTCTCCTCTCAGCCACACCATTTTGCTGAGGAGTTCTAGCTACACTAAATTGTCTAGTTATCCCTTTTTCCTCACAGAACTGATTCATCACTTGATTCTTAAATTCAGTTCTATTGTCACATCTGATGATTTTAACTTTGTGATTAAATAGGTTTTCTATCCTTGTAATAAAAGCCTTAAGAATGCCAGCTGTCTCATTCTTAGTTGCTAAAAAGAATACCCAAGTAAACCTGCTGAAATCATCAGTGACCAACTCCACTTGTGATTATCATGAGAAAAGAATGCAAGGTGGGCAACAACAAACTAGATCATTGTGAATAAGATTTCCTATTCCTGCTGAACTATTGAGGTTGCTGCTGGATGCTATAGAGGTTGAAATCTTGCAGGTTATGGATGTTGCTGCTGGTTACTAATTCTTGCTGCTGCTAAGTCGCAGTCCTCAAGCCTGAGTAGTTAAAGCTATATTATACAGGAAACTTGAGGTTAACCTAGTTTACCGATCCACTAGGTCAACCACAAGTTTAGGGGAGGAATAATGATTCAAGGGGAAGCTATTTATTTGTTTCTGCCGATAGTGATTTTGTTGCTGCCGATTGACTCTTTTGTCTTCAAATTCGGATGATTTATTCATGTGGGGCTACACTTATTTAAGATTCAAGTGGTACTGATTTGGTTTTAATTATGATCGAATGGTTTGGCTGCTTTTGAATATTATTCATTGGTCAAATGAATGCATGGTTTGACGTGTTGGCAAGTGGTGCACTTGGAGAATGATATTGCATTTGATTATGGGTCAATGATCAGTCTTGATATTTAAGTTTGGGATGGATGAAATTGTTTTATTAATTCAATTTGGTGGGACTGATTGGATGGACTGAGGTCAGCCAATTAATTGGTATTTGGATGCTAGGAAAATCTGGCGTGCTGTAAAAACCAGATTTTTAGAGAATGATGAGTTCAAGAAGTCCATTCTCAAGCAGGAGGTCCAGGAGTTCAACATATCAGTGCCTGGAGACTTTGCTTTGATGGGTTTTTCATCTCAGGTACAAAAGTGTCCTTTTGATTGTCATATTAAGTATACTGCACTTAAGAGAGAGTTTGATGATATAGAGAGTCAATATAAGGATAACTTTATACAACTCAAGGCTCATAAAAATGCTGTTAAAACATTAGAACAACAAAAAGTCTGGTATCAAAATAATCAGTTAGCATATGAGGAAAAGATAAGGGTATTGGAGAGGGATTTAAAGAACACCACTAATGAGTTAAAACATTCTGAGAGAGAAAATGCTAAGGTGGTGTTAGAAAAACAGGATTTACAGACTAAGCTAGACAATACCTTGGCTAGGTTTGATAAATGGAAAGATTCATCTAAAAACCTAAACAAGTTAGTTGATAGTTCTATGTCTGTAAGAACTAAACGTGGTTTAGGGTTTGGTGACTACATAGGGCAAGATCAATTTTATGACCCTAATGAGTATAGTGTTTTTGACCCTGAACCTGTAGACTATCAAATTCCTGTTAAGTATGTGAAAGAAGGTGAATTACATGTTGTCCCTCCTCCTATAAGAGGAGTGTTTAAGCCTGTTCCTATGCACACAGCCCTTGACCTTGACTTAGATGAGTCACACATGACCTATGGCAAAAAGTCAAATGACTTGCCTAAACCTGATGACTTTGTCTCTTGTTCTTCCAGTGACAAGTCCTCAGAACCAGAGACCAATGACTTTGCCTCATGCTCTTTAAGTGACAAGTCTTCTAAGACCAAGACCAATGACTTTGCCTCTTGTGATTCAAATGACAAGTCATCCACGCCTTTAACGTTTTCGATATTCAAGATCACAATTCTTAGTTCATAGTTTGATCCATAGAGGATCATTGTCGTTTAGAGTTTTTCTTCTTTATTATACTTGCTGTTGGTATCAGAGCTTGTGATCTAGAAACTGGTACCAAGAAGAATTTTTGAATACAAGATCTACTAATCATCACATTAAGCAATGGATTCCGACTCTACACATATGGTTAATGCATCAAGGGTTCCCATGCTCAAGACTGGAGAGTATGAGATCTGGAAGATGAGGATTCAACAATACATAAGAATGGTTGATTACTCACTTTGGGAAGTTGTTCTTGATGGAGATAAGGTGCAAACCAAGACTGCTGCTGGTTCAGTCTTGACTCTCAAGACTAGTGAGGAGAAAGCACAAAGAAGATTGGAGGTTAAGGCTCACAGTATTCTCATGATGGGAATACCTAATGATTATCAATTGAGCTTTAATCATATTGAGTCTGCTAAGGAGTTATGGGAAGCAATCGAACTTCGATTTGGTGGTAATGAGGCTACCAAGAAATCAAGAAAGAATCTACTGAAGCACCAGTTTGAGACTTTTTCTGCTTTAAGTTCTGAGAACATTGAAGGAACTTATGATCGACTTCATAAGTTAACCAGTCAGATGGCTCTTTTGAAGATTGATGTACCTCAAGAAGATGTCAATCTTAAGTTTCTGAGAAGTCTATCGTCTGAATGGAACACTCATACAGTTGTTTGGAGACATAAGGAAGATTTTGATACTATGACATTGGATGATTTGTATAACAACTTGAAGGTGTATGAATCAGAAGTTAAAGGATTGTCAAGTTCATCCTCTACCACAAATAATCTTGCCTTTGTTTCCTCAAGCAACAAGTCTTCTGGTAGTCATCAAGAACACTCTGCTGTTGGTACTTTTGCTCCTGCTGTTGGTTCACATGTCTCTGCTGCTGACTCTACTAACCCCAACACCATCAGTGATGCTGCAATCTGTGCTTACTTGGCTGAACTTACTACAAGTACTTCAGTCATGCCTCAAGATCTGGATGAACTTGATCCTGATGATGTTGAGGAGATTGATATGCAATGGCAGTTTGCAATGTTAACAATGAGGGCTAGAAGGTTTCTTAAGCGAACTGGTAAAGAGATGAAGTTCAGAAGGAATAAGAGTGTGGGATTTGACAAGTCAAAGGCAGAATGTTTTAATTGCAGAAAGAAGGGACACTTTGCAAGGGAATGCAAAGCACCAAAAAGAAGCAATGAAAATTTCAAGAAGTCTGCTGATGAGGAGCCGAATTCTACTACTGCAATGGTATCATGTGATGGACTTGGTGATTATGACTGGAGTGATCATGCTGAGGATGGTCCGAATTGTGCATTGATAGCTGAAGAGGAATCTGAAGTACAGCATTTTGCTCTCATGGCCTATTCTTCTTCTGGATCAGACTCTGAGGTATCCAATGATTCAACTTGTTCTTTTAAATCATGTTCTGATAAACTTGAGATACTTAAGTCTAGCTATGGAAACCTTAAAAAGGAAAATGATACAATTAAGCTAGATAATCTTAGTTATGCACATGGTTTAAAGAACTTAGAAGAGAAACTAGAGTTTTATAAAAAGACTGAAATTGAATACCTTGATCAGATCACTATACTGAAAAATGAGCTTATCAAGAAAGATGATGAGATTAAGATTCTTTTGGAAAAAGTAGAAGAGGCTGAACAGGCTAGAGATTCAGCTAAGAATGAGAGTGAAAAACATGTTGTTAGGATAGAAAAACAACAATATGCCACTGATATTCTCAGTAAACCATTAGGAAGACACTTTAATGGTTTAGGATATAACACTGTTGCTCACCCTAATAAACTTAGTGCAAATGCTCCTCCTACTAGGACATTAACTTTCATATCTGAGTCTGGAGCTAAATATGTAGGTGAAACTAGTAAACCAGTAGTTGAAACTAGTGAAGTAGAGATAAAGTCACCTAAGGTTGAGGTAAAGAAGTATGAACTAGCACCCCTGATTGAAGATTGGGTGTCTGACAGTGATGATGATGAAGTAGAATCTGATTCAACCTCTAAGAACAAAAAGGAAGAAATTCCTACTGTTGTTGAATCAAAAGTACCTAGGGCTAAAAAGGTTGATTTTGTTAAGCCTAGGTTTGGTAAAGGAATCTCTAGGAAGATGGCTGAGTTTGACAACACACCTAGAGCATATCCAAAAAGAACAAATAACTTGCCTAGGGGAAACCAGAGAAATTGGAACAACCTAGTTTCACACAAACTAGGTACTGATTTTCAATTACTTAAGAAGGCATGTTATTGCTGTGGTAGCTTTGAACATTTGCAAGATGAGTGCTATAAGAAACCAGCATGGAACCAGTACAATAGGGTGAACCATAGAAACTCTGCTAGAAAAACTCACCCTCACCCTAAAAGAAACATGGTTCCTAGGGAAGTTTTGATGAGAGATGGTACTTCTAGAGTTATCTCTCCTATTGCATCAACAGTGCCCATAAAGAAAGAAAAAGTTGATTCTGCTGTTAAGGCAAACTCTGCTGTTAAGGCAGACTCTGCTGTTTTGCCTAAAGTTGTTACTGATACTGTTGTGGGCAATCATTTTTATGTTGTTAAAGCCTCAGCTTGCTGGGTCTGGAAACCAAAAGTTAAAGTTTTAGATCATGTTCTCAGACACAGCAGTGCACCAATGCAGTTGAAGAAATTTGACTACTTTGATGCACAAGGTAGATCCAAGTCAGTAATGGCTTGGGTCCCCAAGAGAAACTAATTCTCTTACTTTATGTGCAGGGCAATCTACAAAAGGAGCTAAAGGACAAATGTATTTTTGATAGTGGATGCTCTTCACATATGACTGGTGACCAAAGCAACTTGGAGAATTTTGAAGCTTTGGATGGTGGTTATGTGGCCTTTGGGAATGACCCTAAAGGAGGAAAGATTGTTGGTAAAGGCATAATCAGAACTGGAAAGTTGGATTTTGAAAAAGTGTATTTGGTGAATGGCTTAAAGTTCAATCTTTTTAGTGTCTCACAAATGTGTGGCAGGAAGAATTTTGTTCTTTTTACCGATACTGAGTGTCTTGTCTTGTCTCCTGACTATAAGATACCTGATGATAAATTGGTTCTTTTTAAAGTCCCTATACATGACAATATATACAGTGTGGATATAAAGAATATTATTCCCAAAAGAGATTTAACTTGTCTGTTTGCCAAAGCCACAATTGATGAATCTAAACTATGGCACAGAAGGCTTGGACATCTGAACTACAAGGCTATCAACAAGTTGGTGAAAGGGAACTTGGTCAGAGGATTGCCTTCAAAGGTCTTTGAAAATCCTGAAGTTTGTGTTGCTTGCCAAATGGGAAAGCAACATAGAGCTTCCTGTAAGTCCAAATTGGTGAATTCTATATCTGAACCTTTGTTTATGTTACACATGGACTTATTTGGACCTACTTATGTGCATAGTTTGAATAAAAAGATGTATGGCTTAGTGGTCACTGATGATTTCAGTAGGTTTACTTGGGTATTCTTTTTAGCAACTAAGAATGAGACAGCTGGCATTCTTAAGGCTTTTATTACAAGGATAGAAAACCTATTTAATCACAAAGTTAAAATCATCAGATGTGACAATGGAACTGAATTTAAGAATCAAGTGATGAATCAGTTCTGTGAGGAAAAAGGGATAACTAGACAATTTAGTGTAGCTAGAACTCCTCAGCAAAATGGTGTGGCTGAGAGGAGAAATAGAACATTGATTGAAGCTGCTAGAACTATGTTGTCAGAGTCTAAGGTACCCACTATCTTTTGGGCTGAAGCAGTCAACACTGCTTGTTATGTGCAAAATAGAACTAAGATAGTTAAACCTCACAATAAGACCCCTTATGAGTTATTGCATGGTAGGAAACCTCTGATAGATTTCTTAAGACCATTTGGGTGTCCTGTCACTATTTTGAACACCATTGACCACTTAGGCAAGTTTAGTGAGAAAGCAGACATAGGTTTCTTTGTTGGTTACTCTACTGAAAGTAAGGCTTTTAGAGTTTTTAATCAAAGGACTGGGCATGTAGTGGAAAATTTACATGTGACTATTAGAGAAACCACACCTAATGTTGATGGAACAGGACCTGACTGGATGTTTGATATTGATTCTTTAACCAAAAGTATGAATTATCAACCAGTTGTTGCAGGTACTACTAACATGTCTGCAGGTACACAAACTAACCCTAATGCAGGTACACAAGCAAAGAAGGATGGATCTGCAGAGGAGTTTGTGTTGATTGAAAAGTGGAAATATGATCAGTACTTCTCTCAAACAGCAAAAGATGGAAAGAGTTCAGATGATGTTGCTGTACACAAGGAAGTACCAAAGATTAATGCAGAAGGTGATGATGAACCTGCTCATGATGATATGGAAAGAGATGTAGAGTCACAAGTTGATGGAATTCAAGGGAATAAACCAAGCAGCAGTTCTCTTAACTCTGCTGCCAAGTCAAAACACTCTGCTGTTAAGCCAAAGCACTCTGCTGTTAAGGCAAAACACTCTGCTGTTCAACTTGGTAACTCTGCTGCTGAACTCAAAGACTCTACAGATAAAGATGGTGATTCTTATGATGATTCTTCTGATGATATGCCCGAATTGGAGGAAGTGTATGTGGATACTGATGATGAAGTTGTTGATGTTTTTGGTGTTGAAGGTGATTTATCAAACTTGGAGACTGATATACCTGTTAGCCCAACACCAACAACAAGAATCCATAAGATTCACCCAAAGGAGCAAATTATTGGTGATGTTCACTCTGCTGTACAGACAAGAAGTAAATCAAAAGGGTTGAGTGATCTGCTTGATCAAGGATTGTTTGCTCAGACACTTAAGAAGAGAAATAGTCACAAGGATCTACAAAATTGTATGTTTGCCTGTTTTTTATCTCAAGAAGAACCCAAGACCATTCACAAGGCTATGAAAGATGAAAGTTGGGTTGAAGCTATGCAAGAGGAGTTGCTGCAGTTCAAGCTTCAAGAGGTCTGGACATTGGTGGATTTGCCTAGTGGACAAAGGGCAATTGGTACAAAATGGGTGTTCAGATGCAAAAGAGATGAGAGAGGGATTGTTGTCAGAAATAAGGCTAGATTGGTGGCTCAGGGATACACTCAGGAAGAAGGTATAGACTATGATGAGGTATTTGCCCCAGTTGCAAGACTAGAGGCTATCAGACTTTTCTTGGCATATGCTTCATACAAGAATTTTCCTGTGTATCAAATGGATGTGAAAAGTGCTTTCCTGTATGGAAAGATTCCTGAACCAGTTTATGTGATGCAACCACCTGGGTTTGAAGATCCTAAGTATCCTGATAGGGTCTACATGGTTAAGAAAGCACTGTATGGACTACATCAAGCTCCTAGAGCTTGGTATGACACCTTATCCCAGTATTTGTTGAAGAATGGTTTTTGCAGAGGAACCATTGATAAAACATTATTCATTAAGAAAGACAAAAAGGATATTCTACTTGTTCAAGTTTATGTAGATGATATCATTTTTGGGTCTACAAATAAGGTGTTATGTGAAGGATTTGAGAAGCTAATGCACAGCAGGTTTGAGATGAGTTCTATGGGTGAATTGACTTTCTTTTTAGGGCTTCAAGTAAAGCAGAAGTCAGATGGGATTTTTATTAGCCAAGACAAGTATGTGGCTGATATGTTGAAGAAATTTGGATTCAAGGATGTGAAGGCAGCCAAGACACCCATGGATAAAAATAAACCTTTGCTCAAGGATGAAGATGGAGTAGAGGTTGATGTACATTTGTATAGATCCATGATTGGCTCATTGATGTATCTGACTGCTTCAAGGCCAGATATCATGTTTTCTGTGTGTGCTTGTGCTAGATTCCAAGTGTCCCCAAAAGTTTCACACTTGGAAGTAGTCAAAAGAATTTTTAGGTACCTAAAGGGTCAACCAAAACTTGGTCTTTGGTATCCTAATAATTCACCATTTGACTTGATAGCATACTCAGATAGTGACTATGCTGGAGCTACTATGGACAGAAAATCAACTACTGGAGGCTGTCAGTATCTTGGTCATAGGTTGATCTCTTGGCAATGTAAGAAACAAACAGTGGTAGCAAATTCGACAACTAAAGCAGAATATGTTGCTGCTTCTAGCTGCTGTGGACAGGTGCTCTGGATTCAGAACCAATTGCTGGATTATGGGTACAATTTTATGAACACAAAAATTTTCATTGACAACAACAGCACAATGTGTATTATCAAAAATCCTGTTTTTCATTCTAAAACAAAACACATAGAGATAAGACATCATTTTATTAGAGATTGTTATGAGAAAAAGTTAATTCAAGTGGTTAAAATTCATACTGACAACAATGTTGCTGATTTACTTACAAAATGTTTTGACATCAGTAGATTTCAGTTTCTAGTTGCTAGTATTGGCATGATCAATCTTTAAATCTTTTAACTATCTTATCTCTGTATGTTTTTGTAAAGTTTTATAAGGATTTGTGCTGTTTGTTAAGTCAAAATTTGTTGTCTGCTGTTTTAGTTGTCTGTTGCTATGGTACTCTGCTGCTGTTTTTGGAATATTCTTGCTTGTGTGTGTTGTTTGCTACTAACCTTTTGCAGATACATATACAAATACTCAAGTAAAGCAAGGAAAATTAAAAGGTTCATTCATTCCATAAGCAAAGTACAGAGACAGTTTTCTTACAACCATCACTCAAAAGAAACATCAAAAGACATCAAGCTACAAAGATTCACAACCTACAACTTAGCAAATTCTGGCATGACCTTGCTACGTGGTCCCCTTGTGCCCATGGCCTCAAACACCTTTGGACAGGGGAGTGCAAGTACTACTGGACGAGGAGGTGGATTTTGTTGCTGACTGGTAGAGGAAGCTGCTTTCTTCTGCTGGGTCTTCTTCTTTGGTACAGAGGGTTTATTCTCAACTGGACTTGGCTTTGGATGAGGAATATGGACACTCTTTGCAAAGGCTGCTGCAGCATTCTCCATTTGTTTCTGGAGTTCAGCGGTTATTGGATGTTTTGGAGGGATGATTTCCCAAGCACCTTGGTAGTAAGTCATGTGTTTTGGCCAACCTTGCTGTTTCCCAGGCCAATTTGCTGTTTCTTCATCGCTTGAATCTTCGAATGACGATGGTGTTGAAGGGAGTGGATCGGAGTATGAATCTTCCATGACTGCTTTTCCTTTGTTTTGCGATGTGGATGCATTCTTAGGAAAGTAACTAGCCCAACCTTGTGAGTCCTCAGATGCTGAATCTGAAGATATTTCAATGATTGGTGTTTTTGAAGAACTCATGTTGGATTGTTATTGAGTTAGGGTTGTGAATTGGGGATTTCGTTTCGAGATTAAGGATTTATGGAGTTAAATGTGGGGTTGGTATTGTATTTAAGGAGGTGATTTTAAAGATTTTGGGAATGTTGACTTTAGGTCAACACTTTCATAACTCTGCTGATGAGTTTGAAAGTTGAAGGTCAAACTGTAACTTTTGGCGCGTTCTTAAACCTAATTGAATCAAAACGGTATCTTTCACCAATTTGATCTCATTCCATTTTAGTTGCTCCGAATTACATTCGATTTTCACCCAAGAACAACAATTTATATCATTTTACTCAAAACCCCCAAATCAAATGGCTCGAAGAACGTTTCCGGATGAACACAATCAGATAGCATTTCTCAGTAAGGTCACTGCAGCAGATGGTTTTTATGAAGTTATGGATTTTCTGGTTTCGTCCAAGTTAAGGTATGCATTAACAGTTGCTCCTACCATTTACAAATCACATATGAAGCAATTTTGGTCAACTGTTAGGTTGGATGTATTAGATGGTGAAGAAAGATTGATAGGTAGTGTAGATGGGGAAGATATTGTAGTTAGTGAAACCACAATTAAAAGAAGTTTGCGCTTATCAGGCACTCCAACACCCCCTACTCTTACCCCAGAACTTGTGATGACTGAGCTTGAGAATATAGGATATGAGAGACCTGAGGTTGGTAGTACATTATTGAAAGGTCGTCTCTGTTCCCATTGGAAGTTTTTATTGCATACTCTACAACATTGCTTGTTTCCCAAAATAGGTGGATGGAGTGAGTTTAATGCTTCTCAAGCTATGGCATTAGTGTGTTTAGCTTCAGGGCAGCCCTTTGATTTTTCTGGTATGATATTTGAGGGGATGAAGAAGTTTATTAAGAAGAAATTTTACTTGTACCCAAGGTTTCTACAACTCATTATAAATAAACAGCTGAGGGAACCTTTGAGGCATACACAAATTGAGCCCTGTAGTAGAATGGCCATCAAGATGTTTGCATTTCTAAAGAAGAATGGGAAAGGATTTTCTGGTGTTATAACTCCCTTAACTGAGCATATCTTGAATGTAGTGGCTGAAGTGAATGAGGATGAAGAAGCTGGAACACCCACAGCTTCCCATCACACATCCTCATCTACTAGTTTGAACATATCAGTATCTCATGAATTACAACCTACCCAATCACCTAGGAATTCACAAAATGAGAACATTGTGCATCCTCAGGCCAATGTTAGTATGGTAGCAGATGAGGCTGGTACAGGTGAAGGTGGTACCATGATGGAAGAGGCTGACACTACTGTTTCCATCTTTGTAGTTGAACAGGACAGTGTTAACATAATTAAGACCTCAACCATGGCAACATCATTTGTAGAAGGTTCTCAGGAACCTGACACATCTGGTGGTAACCCCAGCCAAATGGCTTTTATGGGGGGCTCAGATGTTCATCCTAGGGATGAGACTGAATTTATGTCCCAAGATTCACCTCTCAGAGAAGGTAATACATCTCGAAGTGATGAGGACAGAGTTGAACATATTGAATTGATGGACACTGATGTACACATTGACATTGCAAATGATACACCTCTCGGACCAGGTCACACAGGTCGAAGTGTTGATGCTAGTATTGAACTTGAAACAGATGATTTGACGGCTAACACACCAGTACAAAATGTCAATTCCAATGATCAACCTCTCGGGTCAGGTTACACAGACCGAAGTTGTGAGGATATCATGAAACAATTGAAAGAATTGACGGAAAATTGTACAAATTTGTCAAAGGAGGTTCTTGGTCTAAGAAAGGAATTAAAGACAGTCAGAGCTACTCAGGGTGCTGAAATTAGAAGACTTAAGCTAAGGGTTGCACACCTTGAGGGGAGGCTCAAGAAGAGGTCCAAACCAAGTTTGGAAGAGGATGCTTCCAAACAGGGGAGGAATGAACAAGAGACTGTAGTGAATGATAAGGATCAAGAGGATGTGATAGGTTCAGGGGAGGTTGAAAAGGAAATTGTTGGTGAAAAGAGTGAAAAGGGTGACTCTGCTGGTGCAGAACACTCTGCTGGTGAAGATCACTCTGCTGATAGGGTGAAGGTTTCTGCTGAAGATATAGAGAAAAGTGCTGGAGTTAAGAACTCTGCTGAATCAGATGAATCAGATGATAAAAAGTTAACCTTAGCTCAAGTACTGCTGAATATGAACAAAGAAACTAAAACATCTACACCATCACAAGAACAACCTGTTGCTGACTCTGCTGAAAAGTTTGAAAGGATGCAAAAGTTAGCTGAAAAGGCTCAAATTGCTCAGGATGAAGAATATGCAAGAAGTGTTGCAGCTAGTGAAGAAAGAAATCAGTCTGAACTTATGGAAAGCACTTCATTTAAAGAAGTTAATCAAGAAGAATTAGATGAACAATTGCAATATTTCATTGATTCTGATATGATTGTAAGAGGTGAAGCTAGGCTGATATCAAATGATGAGCAGTTGGATGGAGCTGAAAAGACAAAAGAACTTGTTGAGTTTATACTCAAAAAGAATGGTTTAGCCAAGTGGGAAGAGCTGATTAAGAGAATAAAAGAAGCACAGAAGCATGGTTATAAACCAAAGTCATCTTCAAGGAAAGCATTGGTTAAAGACATGAAGTACTATTTGAAGAATGCTAGAAACTATCAGATGAAGGATTTTAAGGGTAAGGCAGATCACTTAATTGAAAAAGAATTTTATGAAACTTATGCTAAGCTTAATCCAAGAAAAGTTTCTGAAAAGAAAAGAAAGCCAGAGGTTATGGGATCTGAAAATGTAAAAGCATCTGGAAGTGGAAGTGTCTCAAAGAAACAAGATAACAAGGAAACCATGGAGTTTGAGAGAGAAGAAGTTAAGAAGGTTATTGGTTATAAGAGGACAGGTAAGAGAATAAAGCAGATGGCTAGAAAGAAGAGAAAGACTGAATCTTTGGGAAAGAGTGATTCTGAAAAAGAAGAAAGTAATGAGCATCATTTTGAGGAAGTGACTGCTGAGGATATGAAAAGAACAATGGATATCACAGTTCATGTAACACAAGAGGAACCAGAGATAGTTAATGCAGTTCCTTTAAATACAAAATATTCAATCATCTCTTATACACATATAGTCAAGGATGGAAGTGAAGCTTACTGGGAGTTTAAGAGATCTAATAATTTGTATTATGGATTTGTTAGATTTTCTCAGATGCTACATTTTATGGATAGAGATGATGTGATGCAGGTTTGGAGGTTATATAAAGAAAGGTATGGTGATCAGAGACCAGAGGTAATGTATGAAAGAATTCACTATTACTTTTTGAAGAACATGTTTGAGCCTGATGAGAGAGATATTGAATGGAGGGATTTGTTGAACTCCAGAGTTGATAGGTGGTATTTGTATCAATCCTGTGGAGTGCATGAATTGGTTTGTAAGGGTGTTAAGATCTACATGCTTGTGGAGAAGGATTACCCTTTGAATAACAATACAGCAGTGATTACTCAGATGTTAATGCCTGGAATGTTGACATTGCAGAATAGTTTCTTTTCAGATGCTCAGGCTTATCAATTGGTAACAAAATATGAGAAGATTCTTGAAGCAAAGACATCAAAACAGTAAAGTGTGTGTTTGAAAGCATCCTCTTGGTGTTTAACTGGATTTAAGGAAACTTGATGATTTTTGATGAAAAATATCAAGTTTAGGGGAGGATTGTTGGGTCTGAAATGCTGCTGATTCGAGAATTACAACTCTGCTGGATAGTTATGTAACTCTGCTGATTAGCACAAGAACTCTGCTGTTTTGGTATAATAGGCACATTGTAACTCTGCTGCTAGCTCACGAGGACTCTGCTGCTAGAAGGATTACTCTGCTGCTTATTAATTATGTAAAGTATGTTAAGATAAGTATAGAAAAGATACGTATGAATATTTTTCTTGTATAGGAAGTCTTGTAAACCGACTAGGACTCCTTACGCTATAAAAGGAGGTTCTAGGGTTAGAGTTAGAGGTCGATTGATTAATCATCTTAGCATACGTATTATTGTTTTACACTTCAAGGTTTCTTGTAACCCTATTGCTATTCAGAGCAATCGTATTAATATATTGAAGTGTTGTTTGATAATTCGTTTGTGTTTATTCTTCTTAAGATCAAGTATTAGTTTCCGCATAATATTTGATATACAACTCAAGATCAGTTTCTATACCGATTACCTTAGATTTATCTAAAGTAATTAATAAGATCGTGAAGCTCAACTGGGATCAACACTTCAATATAGACGGGTTTATCTTTTATACTAACAAGATGACCTGACCCTAACCCGTTCTACAAGAAAACATGTGAAGAGATAAACAACAATCTCTTCTAAAAATAAATCTTAACAAACATTCTAAATATACGGATAACAAATAATACTATCCGCAGCAACAACACTATCGGCAGGAACAAGATAACACTGTCGGCAGCAATGAGCTTTCAGCAGGAACCAAAGCTATCGGCAGGAACCAGCTTAACACTATCGGCAGCAACAATGAAACTCTTATTTCCCAGAGATCCTAACAATCCTCCCCTAATCTTGAGGTTGACTAGGTTAACCTGCAAGATTCCACTGTGATAGAGCTTTGAACTTCTCAGGCTTGAGGACTGCGACTTAGCAGCAACAATATTGAGTAACCAGCAGCAACATCCAAAACTTGTAAGATTCCAACCTCTATAGCATCCAGCAGCAACCTCAATAGTTCAGCAGGAATAAGAAATCTTCTCCAAAACATGTATACTGGTCACCATTACTTGCACTTGAACTTGGCTGCTACTTATGACAATATGTACATCAAATCACTTAAGTTTCATACTATTCTCATCACATCCAGGTGTGTTAACTCCTGTGATAGGTGAATCATTGAAAATTAATGGATTTGATGTCTCTTTACCAATAGCCATCACTACTAGAGTAGCCAATGTTTAGGTGTGTTAGACCATGATACATTGATAACCATCTGATTTATTAGCAAATCAGCAACTATAAACGGATTTGACTTGTCTTTACCTTTAGCCGTTTGCTCAGGACTAGTCAATTCTTAGGTTACAACAAACCTTGGTGAATTGAACACCAAATATGGATACCAAGTGTCTTTACCACAAACCATACTTTTGTGGACTAGCCAATCCTTTGGATCCCATAAGGGTTACATCCATGGTGAATTGAGAACCATTTTCAACTCTCAGAACTGAATCATGGGTGAGTTGAAGTACCCTATAGCTTTAAGCAGGCTATTACAGCTATCAACGGATTTGATTATCACACCAGAGCCGTACCCTCATGGTGAGTCAACTCTTTCTTGTCTGCAAGACATGGTGAGTTGAGCACCATTTATTGTGCAGGTGTAAACACCAACACTGTACCTGCAAGGTGTTGCTCAAAACCACTTATTAGCACACAAAATATACAAGATTTTTTTTTTTTTTTTTTTTTTTTTTTTTTTTTTTTTTTTTTTTTTTTTAACTAAGAATCACACCAAAAGAAAAGAAAGAAACTAAGAAAAGAAATCAAAAGAAAGAAAGAAAGAAAAATGTACAACAACAACAAGAATAATCCTCCCCTTAAGCTTCATCCTCCCCTTAATCTGCATTCCTCCCCTTAATCTGATGAACCTTTAGGTGCTAGTTGATCTTTGATGAATTTAACCAACTGTTCAGCTGTAGTGAGATCATTGCCAATTGAATGCTTGGGTACTCTAATCTTCTGAGACAGCATTCTCTTCAAAACTTCTTCAGATAATGGATAAATAACATCCACAAACATTGTCAAGAACTTCCCAGAGATGAGTTCTACAACATGAACATTGGATGATGGATATAACTTCCAAGAAAATACTCTCCAGGTAGATTGATTTCCCCATATCAATTTAGCCTTGTCTCCATCCAAGGTATTCATCAAGACCTGTAAATCTCCCCATAACAATAGGCCAATCCCAGTAGGAGTATTAGATTGATAATGATTGTCCACAATCTCATAAAGATGCTCCAAATCTTTTCTTTCAACTTTATTCAAAATCTCCCTCAGAAATGTAAAGAATTTGACTGTCCCATCAAGAGAAAACCAAACATTGACATCACCTTCTGAAGTAGACCTAATCTCCCAATGAGCAATATGACCCCAAGACTGAATGGAATCACCCTCTGAATCACTTTCAGAATCAACCCTAATCAGATCATGATCATCCACATCAAGAATATCCACAGAAGAAGGGTGGAAAGAGTGACTCTTCTGCCTTGTTCTTAGACCATATTGAAAGATAGGAACAGATACAGATGGCTCAGTAGAGACATAAACATTAGCAGCAGGAAGATCAGCAGTAACAAGACCTTCTTGAGGTACCTCAGATGCATCAACATTAGAACTTGGAGCAATGAATGAAACATCCTGAGAACCCTCTCCAGACTTCATTCTCTTTGCAACATCAGACTCTAAAAATGAAGACTCTCTTTTCCTGCTTTTTGAAATATCTGTCTGAATGGAAGAATTGATCCTAGCATAGGTATCAAGAAACAACTTTTGAACTGCACCATCAGTCCAACCTTTGAATTCACTGATCTTGTAATTGGCTTCATTTTTCAGATATACCTTCATGAAATTGATATTATCTTTATTTGTTGGCAACTTAAATCCTGACCTTTGTCTTTCCTTGATCCTGTGCATCAATTCATTCCAAGTGGATGCTCTTTGTTTCTTTAAGATGAATGCCTTGAGCAGATCTGACCTTTCATCTGAGTCCAATTCTGACATTTGAAGAACCATAAACCCATGAGCTCTAATAATCATGTCAGTGTTCAATAAATATTCAACTTTTGCACTAAACACTTCTGAAGAAGGATCATCTGAACTTGAGTTATTAATAATTTCAGCAATGTTCTTCTCATCAACAGACAATTGCCTTGCAAGCTCTTCATCTTGAGCAACCTGAGCTAATCTTGCTTGTTCAGCAGCAATGTCCTGAGCATGAATCTGTCTAGCTACCTCATCATCATTATGAGTATCTTCAGAAGGAATAGTGTTGCTTTCAGCAGCAATGAGTAGACTCTCAGTAGTATCAACAGGAATCTCGGATTCAGAAGAGATACTGTCAACATCAGCAGCAATAGCAGAGACATCAGCAGCAATGGAGACATCAGCAGCAATGGAGACATCAGCAGCAATGTTCCTTGCTTCTGTGGGAGCCTTAGCTTGAGTAGCGATGTTGTGCTCAGAATTTGTAGGTACTTCAGTATTTGCACCATCAAGAGAAACAGATGCTAGGACATTAAGCCCATCAAATATCATATCATCCTGATCTTCCTCAGACTCAGAAAGAATAACCCTTCTTTTCTTTTGCACATGACTACCCTCCAATATGCTGATCCTTTCATTTAGTTCTTGGACAGTTCTACTAAAAGCTTCATTAGAATCCCTGAGCTCCTTTTCCAAATTCTCCACTTTCTCACTAAAATACCTTTTTGTCTCATTAAGTTCTGACTCCAATGCCTCAATTTTCTTCACAGATCTGTCAAGTAACTGGGAGATAGAGGTGAGATCAACAGCATCCTCAGCTCCACCAGCAGGAGCACTTGAGGTATTAGGAGCTTCATTGACTCTGGGTGGAGAAACATTAAATCCTTCCCCTGCATTGGTGTCATGACTAAATGGCTGCCTAGAAGGACTAGGTGATGACAGCCTTGAAGAAGAAGGTAAATCCACAGAATCTGTTGGCTGAACAATGGGTGTTTCAACTGAGATGGTCTGTTCATTGAATTCATCAGGATCATTAAAGTCAGGTGTAGGTGTCACTGGTCTGGGAGATGGTGGTAATGGATCATCAGCAGCAACAGATGCAGATGCATCAGCAGCAACTGAAGTCTCTTGCTCAGTTGCATTAGGTGATTGTGAGATACTGACATTATCAGCAGGATCAGGATTGTCGGCAGGATCAGGGATATCAGCAGGATCAGGGTTAAGTAACATATGAGGCAACAAAGGCAAATGTTGGCCAGTAAAGTTCATCTTCATCAGGGCAAACATTTTGGCAGTCAACCTATTAATAATCTTAGGGGATGTATTAATGGTTTGTACACCTAAGATGATTTGAAGAAATCTAGGGTACATCAAAAAGCTATTTTTACCATTACTAAGATTCTCAATCATTCCCTCAAAAATATATTTTGCCCAATTAAAGATCCTTCCCTGAGATAAACAAACTAGACCAGATGCAATAGGACTTGGACATTGATCCCAACCACCTGTCTTAACACTAAGACACTGGAGTAAAGTATGAATCAGAAACCTCCATTGAGGAGACAACTTACTTTTCAAGAAAGTGCAACTTCCAGTAACAGGATACCCTATAGCTGCCATACCATCAGAAATATCTTGCCTTGAAAGATCATATTCGCCTTGCTCCTCAGGAAATTGAAGCTGAACTCGAATCAACTCCTCAGTAAGAATCACTTCTTGATTATCAATGGTAGCAACAATATCATCTTCCCTTCCCACGATGTGTCTCACTTTAGCTGTCCTCCAAAACTGTTTGACCAAGGAATCATACACCGTCACTGGGCAATATGTGAGGGCATATCGAATAGATGACCCACGAAGAAATGCTAGAACTTCATCATAACCAACACTTCTTGAAGAAGACTCCAAATAAGCAACCTTGTTATGATCATCCTTGTAACGCAGAGTTGTCATTATGTTGAAGAAATGATTTAGGGTTTGAAATGGGAAGATTAGGGTTCGATAGGTTTTTGAGAAAATGAGATGAGAGATGTGCAATTATATGTTGAGTTGCCAAAAATATCACTTTAAATTGCTGCAACTTTGCTCACGTAACATTGACCACTTAACTTAAGAAGGTTTGACCTATCGGCAGTAACACTTGGTCAATCGGCAGCAATAAGAGGTTTGACCAATCGGCAGGAATGAGGTGGTTTGACCAGAGTCAACCTTCCGAACTTAGTCATTAAGAACAGCTTACCCGAATTAAATCACAATACCAACCACCAATAAATTCGCACTAATCTCCATATCATTATATAACCCTCAAATCACATAACATTATCATCACATAACCCTTTATCATCACAAATCCAAAATCTTCAAAACAAAGCCAAACCATGAGTTCATCCAAACATCCAATCATTGAAATCTCATCAGATTCTTCCTCCTCGAGTGACTCAGGGTGGAACAACTACTTTCCCAAAACAGCATCATCCTCTAAAGCCAAAGGTAAGGCCAAGGTTGAAGAGGATTCATCTGATCCTCTTCCATCTACCCCTTCTTCATTTGAGTACTTTAGCTCTGATGATGAAGATTCATCAGAGTTGAAGTCTTTGGTGTATTGTCAGGGTGAATGGGAGACTTTCCCTCCCAATTTTCCTTTAACAGATGAGGACAGAGAACAGATGAAGAAGACAGTTGCTCTGCTTACTGAAGAGATGGAGAGAACAACTGCAGCCTTCTATAAAGTACCTGTACCAAAAGGCAAGGATAAACATCACGAAGGTTATAGCCGAGAAAAACCAAACCCTCGAAGTCGAGACAATCGACAACGTGAAGGCCAAGATCCAAGACAAAGGAAGAATCCCACCAGAACCACTCCCAAGCCAACCCAGCCAGCTTCACAATCAAGCAACCCAATTCCACAACCAACCCATCCAACTCCACAATCAAGTATCCCTACTTCACAACCAATACATCCAACTTCAAGGACACGCTCCAGAACACATCAAAGGCCAACTACCTCAAGCTCTTCAAAGCCACCCCCTGAACAAAGACAACCACTGCCAGTGATATTGGCACTTGCAGTCCCCCATGTTTATGAAGAGATCAGTCGCCAGAGAGGAAAGAGGTTCATGCCTGACAATCTGGGAAAGGGTAAAGAGAAGATGTAATAGGTGGTAGGGATTAGGTAGATTGATGTTAGAAAGTTGGAATGATGATAAGAATGATGTGGATTAGTAGCTTTTGAAACTCGTAATCTTTTGTAACCAGCAACTGGATGTACTTATCTCCCTTATGAATGAATGAAAATTGTTGTGTTTAGCTTTAAGTCCAAGCAATAAGAGGCTGCAAAACAAAGTTAACTAACAAACGATACTGAAAAACCTGCAAAACAACCTTGGCCTTACCTTTGGCTTTAGAGGATGATGCTGTTTTGGGAAAGTAGTTGTTCCACCCTGAGTCACTCGAGGAGGAAGAATCTGATGAGATTTCAATGATTGGATGTTTGGATGAACTCATGGTTTGGCTTTGTTTTGAATATTTTTGATTTGTGATGATAAAGGGTTATGTGATGATAATGTTATGTGATTTGAGGGTTATATAATGATATGGAGATTAGTGCGAATTTATTGGTGGTTGGTATTGTGATTTAATTCGGGTAAGCTGTTCTTAATGACTAAGTTCGGAAGGTTGACTCTGGTCAAACCACCTCATTCCTGCCGATTGGTCAAACCTCTTATTGCTGCCGATTGACCAAGTGTTACTGCCGATAGGTCAAACCTTCTTAAGTTAAGTGGTCAATGTTACGTGAGCAAAGTTGCAGCAATTTAAAGTGATATTTTTGGCAACTCAACATATAATTGCAC
The DNA here is from genome assembly GCA_021014915.2 of Artemisia tridentata subsp. tridentata. Lineage (NCBI taxonomy): Eukaryota > Viridiplantae > Streptophyta > Magnoliopsida > Asterales > Asteraceae > Artemisia > Artemisia tridentata. The sequence continues at coordinate 423,603,033 of CP139505.1, forward strand.
ATCTCTCATCTCATTTTCTCAAAAACCTATCGAACCCTAATCTTCCCATTTCAAACCCTAAATCATTTCTTCAACATAATGACAACTCTGCGTTACAAGGATGATCATAACAAGGTTGCTTATTTGGAGTCTTCTTCAAGAAGTGTTGGTTATGATGAAGTTCTAGCATTTCTTGATGGGTCATCTATTCGATATGCCCTCACGTATTGCCCAGTGACGGTGTATGATTCCTTGGTCAAACAGTTTTAGAGGACAGCTAAAGTGAGACACATCGTGGGAAGGGAAGATGATATTGTTGCTACCATTGATAATCAAGAAGTGATTCTTACTGAGGAGTTGATTCGAGTTCAGCTTCAATTTCCTGAGGAGCAAGGCGAATATGATCTTTCAAGGCAAGATATTTCTGATGGTATGGCAGCTATAGGGTATCCTGTTACTGGAAGTTGCACTTTCTTGAAAAGTAAGTTGTCTCCTCAATGGAGGTTTCTGATTCATACTTTACTCCAGTGTCTTAGTGTTAAGACAGGTGGTTGGGATCAATGTCCAAGTCCTATTGCATCTGGTCTAGTTTGTTTATCTCAGGGAAGGATCTTTAATTGGGCAAAATATATTTTTGAGGGAATGATTGAGAATCTTAGTAATGGTAAAAACAGCTTTTTGATGTACCCTAGATTTCTTCAAATCATCTTAGGTGTACAAACCATTAATACATCCCCTAAGATTATTAATAGGTTGACTGCCAAAATGTTTGCCCTGATGAAGATGAACTTTACTGGCCAACATTTGCCTTTGTTGCCTCATATGTTACTTAACCCTGATCCTGCTGATATCCCTGATCCTGCCGACAATCCTGATCCTGCTGATAATGTCAGTATCTCACAATCACCTAATGCAACTGAGCAAGAGACTTCAGTTGCTGCTGATGCATCTGCATCTGTTGCTGCTGATGATCCATTACCACCATCACCCAGACCAGTGACACCTACACCTGACTTTAATGATCCTGATGAATTCAATGAACAGACCATCTCAGTTGAAACACCCATTGTTCAGCCAACAGATTCTGTGGATTTACCTTCTTCTTCAAGGCTGTCATCACCTAGTCCTTCTAGGCAGCCATTTAGTCATGACACCAATGCAGGGGAAGGATTTAATGTTTCTCCACCCAGAGTCAATGAAGCTCCTAATACCTCAAGTGCTCCTGCTGGTGGAGCTGAGGATGCTGTTGATCTCACCTCTATCTCCCAGTTACTTGACAGATCTGTGAAGAAAATTGAGGCATTGGAGTCAGAACTTAATGAGACAAAAAGGAATTTTAGTGAGAAAGTGGAGAATTTGGAAAAGGAGCTCAGGGATTCTAATGAAGCTTTTAGTAGAACTGTCCAAGAACTAAATGAAAGGATCAGCATATTGGAGGGTAGTCATGTGCAAAAGAAAAGAAGGGTTATTCTTTCTGAGTCTGAGGAAGATCAGGATGATATGATATTTGATGGGCTTAATGTCCTAGCATCTGTTTCTCTTGATGGTGCAAATACTGAAGTACCTACAAATTCTGAGCACAACATCGCTACTCAAGCTAAGGCTCCCACAGAAGCAAGGAACATTGCTGCTGATGTCTCCATTGCTGCTGATGTCTCCATTGCTGCTGATGTCTCTGCTATTGCTGCTGATGTTGACAGTATCTCTTCTGAATCCGAGATTCCTGTTGATACTACTGAGAGTCTACTCATTGCTGCTGAAAGCAACACTATTCCTTCTGAAGATACTCATAATGATGATGAGGTAGCTAGACAGATTCATGCTCAGGACATTGCTGCTGAACAAGCAAGATTAGCTCAGGTTGCTCAAGATGAAGAGCTTGCAAGGCAATTGTCTGTTGATGAGAAGAACATTGCTGAAATTATTAATAACTCAAGTTCAGATGATCCTTCTTCAGAAGTGTTTAGTGCAAAAGTTGAATATTTATTGAACACTGACATGATTATTAGAGCTCATGGGTTTATGGTTCTTCAAATGTCAGAATTGGACTCAGATGAAAGGTCAGATCTGCTCAAGGCATTCATCTTAAAGAAACAAAGAGCATCCACTTGGAATGAATTGATGCACAGGATCAAGGAAAGACAAAGGTCAGGATTTAAGTTGCCAACAAATAAAGATAATATCAATTTCATGAAGGTATATCTGAAAAATGAAGCCAATTACAAGATCAGTGAATTCAAAGGTTGGACTGATGGTGCAGTTCAAAAGTTGTTTCTTGATACCTATGCTAGGATCAATTCTTCCATTCAGACAGATATTTCAAAAAGCAGGAAAAGAGAGTCTTCATTTTTAGAGTCTGATGTTGCAAAGAGAATGAAGTCTGGAGAGGGTTCTCAGGATGTTTCATTCATTGCTCCAAGTTCTAATGTTGATGCATCTGAGGTACCTCAAGAAGGTCTTGTTACTGCTGATCTTCCTGCTGCTAATGTTTCTGTCTCTACTGAGCCATCTGTATCTGTTCCTATCTTTCAATATGGTCTAAGAACAAGGCAGAAGAGTCACTCTTTCCACCCTTCTTCTGTGGATATTCTTGATGTGGATGATCATGATCTGATTAGGGTTGATTCTGAAAGTGATTCAGAGGGTGATTCCATTCAGTCTTGGGGTCATATTGCTCATTGGGAGATTAGGTCTACTTCAGAAGGTGATGTCAATGTTTGGTTTTCTCTTGATGGGACAGTCAAATTCTTTACATTTCTGAGGGAGATTTTGAATAAAGTTGAAAGAAAAGATTTGGAGCATCTTTATGAGATTGTGGACAATCATTATCAATCTAATACTCCTACTGGGATTGGCCTATTGTTATGGGGAGATTTACAGGTCTTGATGAATACCTTGGATGGAGACAAGGCTAAATTGATATGGGGAAATCAATCTACCTGGAGAGTATTTTCTTGGAAGTTATATCCATCATCCAATGTTCATGTTGTAGAACTCATCTCTGGGAAGTTCTTGACAATGTTTGTGGATGTTATTTATCCATTATCTGAAGAAGTTTTAAAGAGAATGTTGTCTCAGAAGATTAGAGTGCCCAAGCATTCAATTGGAAATGATCTCACTACAGCTGAATAGTTGGTTAAATTCATCAAAGATCAACTAGCACCTAAAGGTTCATCAGATTAAGGGGAGGAATGCAGATTAAGGGGAGGATGAAGCTTAAGGGGAGGATTATTCTTGTTGTTGTTGTACATTTTTCTTTCTTTCTTTCTTTTGATTTCTTTTCTTAGTTTCTTTCTTTTCTTTTGGTGTGATTCTTAGTTAAAAAAAAATAAAATAAAAAATAAAAAATAAAAAAATTCTTGTATATTTTGTGTGCTAATAAGTGGTTTTGAGCAACACCTTGCAGGTACAGTGTTGGTGTTTACACCTGCACAATAAATGGTGCTCAACTCACCATGTCTTGCAGACAAGAAAGAGTTGACTCACCATGAGGGTACGGCTCTGGTGTGATAATCAAATCCGTTGATAGCTGTAATAGCTTGCTTAAAGCTATAGGGTACTTCAACTCACCCATGATTCAGTTCTGAGAGTTGAAAATGGTTCTCAATTCACCATGGATGTAACCCTTATGGGATCCAAAGGATTGGCTAGTCCACAAAAGTATGGTTTGTGGTAAAGACACTTGGTATCCATAATTGGTACTCAATTTACCAAGGTTTGCTGTAACCTAAGAATTGACTAGTCCTGAGCAAACGGCTACAGGTAAAGACAAGTCAAATCCGTTTATAGTTGCTGATTTGCTAATAAATCAGATGGTTATCAATGTACCATGGTCTAACACACCTAAACATTGGCTACTCCAGTAGTGATGGCTATTGGTAAAGAGACATCAAATCCATTAATTTTCAATGATTCACCTCTCACAGGAGTTAACACACCTGGATGTGATGAGAATAGTATGAAACTTAAGTGATTTGATGTACATATTGTCATAAGTAGCAGCCAAGTTCAAGTGAAAGTAATGGTGACCAGTATACATGTTTTGGAGAAGATTTCTTATTCCTGCTGAACTATTGAGGTTGCTGCTGGATGCTATAGAGGTTGGAATCTTACAAGTTTTGGATGTTGCTGCTGGTTACTCAATATTGTTGCTGCTAAGTCGCAGTCCTCAAGCCTGAGAAGTTCAAAGCTCTATCACAGTGGAATCTTGCAGGTTAACCTAGTCAACCTCAAGATTAGGGGAGGATTGTTAGGATCTCTGGAAAATAAGAGTTTCATTGTTGCTGCCGATAGTGTTAAGCTGGTTCCTGCCGATAGCTTTGGTTCCTGCTGAAAGCTCATTGCTGCCGACAGTGTTATCTTGTTCCTGCCGATAGTGTTGTTGTTGCGGATAGTATTATTTGTTATCCGTATATTTAGAATGTTTGTTAAGATTTATTTTTAGAAGAGATTGTTGTTTATCTCTTCACACGTTTTCTTGTAGAACGGGTTAGGGTTAGGTCATCTTGTTAGTATAAAAGATAAACCCGTCTATAAGTTTAGGTACGCCTTTAACGTTTTCAATATTCAAGATCACAATTCTTAGTTCATAGTTTGATCCATAGAGGATCATTGTCGTTTAGAGTTTTTCTTCTTTATTATACTTGCTGTTTAGGTTCCGCATAAACACTTGTATACCATACAGAGGTTCTTGTTCATACCAAGCTCAATCAAGCTCGAAGTACTCGATCCTACAAGTGGTATCAGAGATTGGGGAGCTCGTTACCTAGGGATTCACAAAGTTTTTGTTTTGTCGAAGAACAGCTGATTCGTTGAAAAAGTGCAGACTTGAAGAAAGCAAATAATCGGTAACGTTTAAATTAATTATTCTCGTACTGATTAAATTTAACTGGTAGATGATGATTGGCTGAGGAGTATTATGTTGATCGCTTTAATTGGTCGATGCGATCTGGTATTGATTTCGACTCTTTATTAATTGGTCGATTATTTTATTAAGGTATGATTGGTCGGCTCTTTATTAATTCGTCTTCTGCACATGGGTAGTAATCTTGTACTGATTTGGAAAAGATTCAATTTGCACAAGAGTCGATTATATTTTAAAAGTTACCTCGTACTCATTTATTTTGACTGTCGATTAGTGAATTAAAGTGGGATTGATAAATTGACTCTGATTGTCAGTCATCTTTTGAAAGTGGTAAATTAAGTTTGTCGTGTACTGCCTTAATGAGATCGGTGACTATTCACAAATTGGTATTCAAGATTTCATTATTCTAATCGTGGGTTAGTATATCATCATGATGAGTCGTGCACGTGCAGAGTTAAAGCAGGGATATTGTACTGAATTGGTGATGTGATATTTGTTACTTTATTCTGCTGATATGCTTATTTAACTCTGCTGCTCGAAGATTTTATTCTGCTGCTGCATTATTTTACTTTTTTGGGTAAAAGGCCTTCCGCCTGGCAAAATTCATTACACCAGAAAACGTTGAAGTACAAAGGATGAGGGTGAATCCCCCATCTCTTGCCCGATCAGGGCGACAAAATGCACATACATGTGCAACTTACAAGCAAAGGTCAACAGACCCAACCACTATATAAGAATGACATGCCATTCTTATAACTTACATACAAACTTGCAATCTATAATGACTATACAAGTGAATAAGAAAATGAGAATTAAAAGCTTGTATCACTTAAATACATCCATAGCCATCATAGTACTTGAAATCATGATCCTACCAACAGATCCAACAGTAGCCACTTCAGATCTGATGAACGAAACACGAACAAAACCTCACATAACCGGTTATCACACTAGTCTAAATGTAAATTAGCTTCCAGCATCATGACTGCCAAATGAAAACCAGCAATGAGACGGACAATAGGGTATTCAAACCCTAACTTCCAACACAACTTCCAACTGATCATAGGAGTAATAGAACCCTAACTTCCATAATAGGGTTTAATGAAACCCTAACTTCCAACTGATCATATGGCAGACCGCATAAACATTGAACGGTACACCATCAGGTCTGAAGATCCATGATCGCCACATAGGGTTTAAACAACCCTAACTAACAGTAAACACTCATCGATCCATAGTATAACACATACAGACCAAGGAGCAGTCGAAGGTTTTGAACAAGGACCTCAAACTTGACTTCCCAACACACGAAACCCAGCAGATCTATTGATAATAAAATAAGATGCGTAACAGATCTGTAGAGGAAGGGTTTTGAACAAGATCCCCTCAAAACTTGACTCACATCTCTCTATAAACCCATATCCATATAATAACCATCATCAGTTGAACATACAGCCTCCAAAGAAACCCTAAGCGGGTTCACATGCATTACAAGTCCCATCAATAGAAAAGTAAGAAACCCTAATAATAGGGTTTCGAAGATGTAGCATAAATCGATGGACAAAACATAACCAAAAAACGATCATGTCTGACGATATACCAGTAACAACAAAACCCAAGAATAGGGTTTTCCCATGATCGCTGAAAACCACCACACAGAATCCGGCCAATCTTGATAAACCATAATGATAGATAGCGATCCAGAATCAGATCGACAATGAAAACCAGAAAGAGTTTGCCAAGCACGCCACTTTTCAAGAAAAATCACTTCCCTAATTAACCGATTGCATACCAATGAACAAATCAGTGATTGTTAAGAGGTAGAGAGGCGGTTACTTTGCTGATATGCTATTTTACTCTGCTGCTACACTCTGCTGCTTGTTATATAACTCTGCTGTTCGACATATATCACTCTGCTGATACGCATATTGACTCTGCTGTTGGACTTACTCTCTGCTGTTTCGTTATTGCTGGGTTTACATGATTGATAGTTGCATTATTTATGAGCAGTGAAGGGAAGTAAGTATGGTTATTGGTTTACACACACACAGGGGAAGTTCACACACATGAAGGAGTTTGTTTATTTGTTCTTAAAAGATTTAAAAGGCTAGTATTTGGTTTAATGGATTAATTGATTACGAAGACGATTGATCATGACTTAATTGATATTGTAGTTGAGTTTCACAGTGCGCGTTCTTATCATATCTCAAAGTGGGTGTTACACTTTGGAGATAACTTGTTTGTTTTATACGGTGGTGACAACAACTTGATGAATCTAGCAGTGTGTGATTTTTCTTATGATGCTCTATGCACACATTCGCTATCACTTGAAGGAGTTACATTGTAGTGCTCAGTGTCTCATTAAAGATGAGGATTTTGTCAAGGGATTGCGGTCTACTTATATGGTGTTAGTATAAGTTTGGAGTCACGTGGATAGTGCAAGATATAAGACGCAAGTTTGGGAAATTCAACTTCTTCATCAAATTTGTTATTCTCAGTTTTCTTCATCAGTGATCATTACAAGGAGCTTACAGATTTGAAGAATCATTTGATGTTCATGCACCACTCGAGGGGAAGTTGTTTGATTTTTACTACTGTTGATCATTGTTACTACTACTAGTTGGAGTTTCTATTGTTTTGGATTCATTATTCGTATTTGAGCTTCATGGAGGGCAATTTGAAACATTGGACGACTTGGATTGGAAGTTTGTGATATTGGTTAGTGGTGGTCGAGATCATTATTTTCATACGTACCCTATTTGTTGATAACAAAAAGGGGAAGAGATTTGGAGTGGCATGGCATGGCTTAAGGGGAAGACAAGGAAGACGAATTTGTTTCATTCAGGGAGATGATTACATCTCAACTTCTGCTACTTCGTCTAGGGAAGTTCGTACACGACTTTGTTTGTTTTGTCATCATCAAATAGGGGAAGATTGTTGGGTCTATTAGATTTGATGTGACAAAATAAATAAAAGAATGAAACAAGAAGGACTAAAGATGACAAAGAGAGAAAGCTACAAAGAATGAAGATACAGGAAATAACTTATTCTGTAGAAAAGATTTTATATTATTCGGCATTATCTCTTTGTAAACCTAGCACTCTCTATTATATAAAGAGAGGCAAGGTACAGGTTTTAAATAAGTCTTCCACAATGTAAACATCAGAAAGGTGTGTGTGTGTGTTCTAGGGCGTGATTCATTGTAAACGCCTAGAACTAGTTTTTGTGCCTCCAAGATCAAAGGAGTCTTTGATCCTGTTACAAGTTTAGTGTAACCGTATTATTGTGATCGAATAATATTTGGAGGTGATGGTATTTGGAAAAACTTTGTGTCAATAACTGTGATTCCTTTTAATTCCGCTGTGCATATTTATTCATAGTTATTGTTGAACCCTAAGGCTCAAAACGATCCAAGGAGTCTAACAAACTCCACAATTGATCTTGGAGGCTATGAACAACTTGTTTAGGCGTTTATAATCACACGCCTAAACACACACACACACACACACCTTTATTATCTACATCGTGGAAGACCTATTTAAAACCTGTACCTTGCCTCTCTTTATATAATAGAGAGTGCTAGGTTTACAAAGAGATAATGCCGAATAATATAAAATCTTTTCCACAGAATAAGTTATTTCCTGTATCTTCATTCTTTGTAGCTTTCTCTCTTTGTCATCTTTAGTCCTTCTTGTTTCATTCTTTTATTTATTTTGTCACATCAAATCTAATAGACCCAACAAAGATCTACCCATCATGAATGTAAACACATCATGAAATAACGTCGAATTTTTTTATAGTTGGTAATAAGTTTATTGTAGATCACGGTTAGTATGCAAAAGGTGTTCAATGTAAAACATTCATAGTAAAAATAGGGTTATAATGCGTAATCAGTGGAGAAAATATATGTTTGTTATAAAGTAAATTCAGTTACAATGGGGTTTAAGTATGTTTATTTTGATAGCTGGTATTAAGTTTATCGTATCGTACATTATGTTTAATATGCAAAAGGTGTTCAATGTGAATACACGGAGTTTATATTTGCGAATGATAGCAGTAGACGTTCGTAGTAAAAATAGGGATATAATGCTTAAACAGTGAAAAAGTGGTTAGATGCTGTTAATGGTTGGATTGTTATGCGTGTTTATTTTTAATAAACTATATTGGTATTTCTTAAGATGTTATTAGGTGATTGGCAGTGGTTCATACTGGTAGCCCCTAATTCGTTTCTGGCTATAAGTTTGGGTTTGATATTATGTTAAAAATACCAAACTAACTTGTATAAAATAATTGGATCGAAACTCGGCTTTAATACATCGAAATGAAAACTGGTAGTAAGTAGATATCTGTAAGCAACAATGTTGGTATACATTCTGAATAAGCAACAATGTTGGTATACATTCTGAATGTTATATATATGTGTTATTTTAAAAATACCCAAGCAACTCTTATAAAGCAATTGTATCGAAACTGGGCTTTAATGCATCGAAATGAAAATTGGTAGTAAGTAGATATCCGTAAGGAACAATGTTGGTATACATTTTGATTGTTATATACATGTATTTTTTTCACATGTTTTTTTCATTTTATAAGTGCAGGTTCTTCCGGGTGATTTTTTACAAAACATATGGAAGGAGAAATTCAAAGTTCATGCTAATGGTGTTAGTGTATCGGTGAAACATGAGAGGGTGCAGTTGGACATGAATAGTGTTGTGAGGTCTAACAGGCTATTTGGTAAGCGATGGGGAAAACTTGTTGATGATCTGGGAATTGAGATCGGGCAGCCAATGGTATTCACCAATTTAGGTGATTATCATTTGAATCTGGGGCTTTTCCGCCACAATGGTACGTGTGTATATCGAGAGACTGTTCCGCCGACACTGTTGAGGCTGCCGGGGCGTGAGATACCAGCCTATGCCATGGAAGGTTCGTACACTTTCATACGTGAATCATTTTTAGAAATACAGTATATGTAATATAATGACTAATGTGGTCTTTGTAAACATAATTTTAGAGGAAATAGCTCACCATATGTATTATATCGACTAACGTGGTGTTTGTAAATGTAATTTTAGAGGAGATAGCTCACCACATATGCACCTGGGAAGGACACACAGAACATAACGATGAGAACCATGTGTTTTATGTTGTGCTCAATGGTACGGTGCTGGAGTTTTACCATGTGGTAAGTATTTAAGGAATACATGGTAAAAATTAAAATTTGTCAAATTTTGTTAATTGATAATGTCTGAACAAATGCCATATTTTCAACAGTCTGTACCCAAGGAATTCGCCGGCGATCATGAGTTGAACGCATACAGGAAGGCGATTCTGATGCACGCTGATCAGAGGTTCCCCGTGAAAGTTGCCACGATTAACGATTCTCAAAGGACGAATAGGCAACTTGCAGTGAAACTGAACGGGAACTTCAGGGCGTTTGCAGGTATGTGTGGGTTTAGGCATGGGAGATTGCTTCGGTTCAAGCTTGTCAACATTGTGGTGGAAAGTGCGGACGCGGAAAACAATGAAATTCCAGTATTCCACGTTTGTTAACTTTGGCATGGGTTTGTTAATGTGTTTGTGGTGGTCCTAATGTGACAATTAACTGATATTGGTTTGTATGCAGCTTATGACATTTTCATAGACAATCACATATGTGTCTGTCCTACTATAATGGTAACGTTATAACTCTAAACACGTGACATGTAACCAAGTATGCGTACTCATTTTGCTATATGTTTATGGTTGTGGCATCGATTATGAATTTTAAGCGCATCAACAACTTTAACAACCTGAACCAATTGGGTTGTTATTTTGCAAACCCGTAAAAAGGTTGCTTTTTTTAACAGATTATGCTTTGTTTCATTCCGTGATTAAGTTCTTACGATGTTGTTAGCGGACACATATGTTAGTTACTGTACATGGAAAAAGGTTGGTTAATAATTTAGAATCTATATGTCTAACCGATAAGGTGGGACAAAAAACAAACAGTCAATGTGAATGAAAGGTCAATAATTTTAATATGTAATGGTAAAGTGTATAATTTAAAAAACCATCTTTAAATGCGAAACAACGCTTCTTTATACACAACATTCGTTGTTGATCTTTCGTATTTCCCATCCTCGTCACAACAAAGGATCTTCAAACCTTTTTTGTTCTTGACTCGAGATACTGCCACATAAAGCTGGCCGTGTGAGAACACTGGGCGTTGGAGAAACAGCCCAACGTATGACAATGTTTGGCCCTGGCTTTTATTAATGGTCATTGCAAAGCATGGTGATACCGGGAATTGCCTCCGATTAAATTTAAAAGGCATTTTGGTATCTGAAGGACTTAAAACCATACGTGGTATAGCGCAAACAGTACCAACGCTTCCACCTGATATAATCCTAGCTTCAATTATGTTAGTAACAAGCCTTCGAACTTGGAGCCTTGTTCCATTGCATAACCCAGCTGTCAGATCAATGTTTCTCATGCACATAACAGGTGTGCCTATTTTCAGAGTCAATGAATGACGCGGAAGCCCGGATATTTTAATGCTATTAAGAAAGTCACACGTGTATAATTCCGGATTGAAAATGGTGTCTTCGTCAGCAATACCAATTGAGTCGGAACTTAGATATGTTTTAGAATCTCCATGAAGTAGTTTAAGAATTCTGTCATTGATCATATCCACAAGTTCATGAATTGGTGCGAGGATGGCCCTTTCTTGAAAATAGGACGGGCTATAAAGGTTATCGAGTAAATCCGGGTAAGTTTCTTCTATTATCGTACCAACATGATCTTCGGAATCAGGAATCAACATATCGTCCGTGAATTCAACCGTTGCTTCTCCATTGTTTTTACCTCCGATTGTTCCATTCCCAATTGACAATATCCAGTCCGCAAAGTCTTGTATTTCTTTACGTTCGGAAGCATTTGAACTTGTTCCGAGCCTCATGTTGATAGTCAATCGTAGCACTGTACAATGCTCCCACAGGTACGAAGAGTTTATTGACGCGTGTACAATATTATGTCTTGAACCATTTGTGATGACAGGAAGGATTTGTCGAAAGTCACCTCCGAACAAAACTACCTTTCCTCCAAATATTTGTTCCGACGGGGTTGATGGGTGTTTTCTATATATGTCTCTTAGTGTCCTATCGAATGCTTCGTAACAATATCTATGTGTCATTGGAGCTTCATCCCATATGATTAATTTGCACATCCTTATAAGCTCGGCCAGGTCACTATCTGCTGGGATATGGCACATAGAATCATCGACCACATTGATTGGAATTGCAAACCGAGAATGTGCTGTTCTCCCCCTTCCAACAAAAGTGCGGCTATACCTCTTGATGCGACATTCAAAACTATATCTCCTTTTGATCTAATTGTTGCGGACAATGTCTTGTAAAGATAAGTTTTACCCGTGCCCCCATATCCGTATACGAAGAACATACCTCCTGTTGGGCCATTAACAGCGTCCATTAAAGTATTATATATATCTCTTTGCTCGTTTGTTAACGTACCAAGGAGTTTGATATGTTGTTCACGTAAATCATCTTTGTTGTATTTTAACTCGTCCGATACCAGTCTGTTGTAATGTGCCATTAGGAACATTTCATTTAGGAAGGGCATGTTTGGGATGCTCCTTAAACTTTTATTGTTACAAAGGAGCATATGCTCGATATATGTAAGGCATATGTTCTTTCTTTGCTCGTACGAAAGATCCAAATCTGCAAAATTAAAATGCACGTTTTTTAGCTTAATTTAACAAAGCATTTACATAAAATCAAATGTTTGATCTTTAACGTGAATTTTGATGCAGGACTTAATCTACCTCGTTTAATATTATACATGGTTTACTTAGCAAATGCATGTTAAATATTTTATGAGTGTCTTATGGCTAATCATTGTGGCTATTTAGTAGGGTGTTTTTACTTACATATTTAAATTAATAGACATAACATACTTTCATCCAAATTAAAATGCATGTTTTTTAGCTTAATTTAACAAAGCATTTACATAAAATCAAATGTTTGATCTTTAACGTGAATTTTGATGCAGAACTTAATCCACCTCGTTTAATATTATACATGGTTTACTTAGCAAATGCATGTTAAATATTTTAGGAGTGTCTTAATTGTGGCTATTTAGTAGGGTGTTTTTACTTACATATTTAAATTAATAGACATAACATACTTTCATCTTTACATTAATAGATATAACTTAATTTTTGTATGTTTCTGACTTGATAATACCAATCTAACACACACACATTTAGAGATTTCATTTCCGATCATCACTGTAAGGTATTTTTTTGTTATTATTATTTTTTTCTTTTTTTACAAAAAAGAAAGGTTCCATTTTCAAAGCATTTTAATACCCAGTTTATTAACAGTATATGGGTGTTTTTTTTTTTTTTTTTTTTTTTTTTTTTTTTTTTTTTTTTTTTTTTTTTTTTTTAACGATTTTGAAGTTATAAGAGCGTTTGCAATGGTTTAGGGAATATTACAGATTGATTATTGATGCATTTTGTGGTTAACTGCACCATTATAAGGCTGCATTGTTGTTATGCTGTGTAGGTGAATGATTCCCCAAATAGTGCAACCCGATTATTAGGGATTCGTTAAATAACATTATGTTATAGTATCACCCCCGTGTCTTTTTTATATATTTTGTAGTTTTGAATGTGTATTTTTAAATGATTGGTTTTTTTTGGCCGGGGGGGGGGGGGTATTGTTTTTTGTTTTTTGAGCAACAATGACTGAACGTCATATTCAATGGTTGTCGTTCTTTAACTTATTAAAGTTGCCCCTTTCCTTTTCAGACACACGGGTTCCCAGTTCTTGATCAAGGTTGACTACCATTACTGGAAAAGTCAGGTGTGTATTAAGGAAAGCGCCGGAAACATTGTTTACAGGGAAGATGAAGTCAAGATCCCAATGTTTGATGTTTCATGTTTGATGATGATGCTTGTTTGGTATGATGCTGTTGAATAAATGCTCTCGGTATGTTTTCTGTGAACCTAAACTTTTATTGTGGCTAATGTAATCATATGTTAGGATAAGTATGTGTAAATTATGTGTATTTGTTGTTCTGTAACATGGTCATGCCAGTCGTATTGAAGTTGTTATTATTTATTAGGAGTTATATTGAAGTTATTAGTGTTTTGTTTATCAGGAGTTATAATTGTATAAGTTATACAGATGGGTTGTTATTAACATATTTTATTATATTAAAAACTTCATACCTGGATCATTCCTCTTTATTCGTTCCGCGTGTAGTACATTAGTAGCCATCACTTCCCATGTCTTTTCGTAAACAAACTCCGGTCGAGGCATGCAATCTATCATAATCAGTATGACATAAAACTTCCGTAGGTAGTGTCCGGATCCCCATAGGCTGGCTTCTAACAACCCGTCGATATACTCCTTGTCATCTTCCAGTAGACCTCGTGCCTGGCACGCCTCTTTGTATGTATTGTACGTAACACCTTCAAATTTTTTAAAATCGACCCAATCTTGTGCGCCCGAGACTTTGTTAATTAAGAATCTTAAGTAGAACAGCTCCCCGGTTGATGGTGACACGTGATGTACACGTCCAATGCACGTGCCTTTCTGTCTTTTTGCCCAAACCCTCTCCTCTTGCTTCCATACATAGTGTTGTGGAAACTCGTGGTAAAGTAGAGTTCTTGCTTCTACATCCGTCTGGTTTGTTTTCATCCACTGGACAAATTTCATGTCATTTACGGATACCTTATCCAACGTACAGTCAATGCTTTTCGAAGCATCAAATATAACCGATTGTTCGCCTTCTAAATGAAATGGCAAACGCTCAACTGGAGGGAATCTGTAATGGATGTCAAATTTGTAAATCCTCCATGCTGCTTCACAAGCCGAAAGGTATCGACAATCGTAGTAATCACTGACCTCGTCTATCTCTTGGTCTTCTACAGCCGCCGTGGCCCTGTCTGGACCCTTGTTTATATATTTGAAAAGATATTTTATCGAACCCATCTGGTTGCACCACTCCACATTAATATGCGATTGGTACCGTGGATTGTACGTACCATGTATCCGTTGTGTAATTATGACCCACTCTTTGTTATTGTACAATCTTCGTTCCTCTTTTTATAAAGTGCGTAACCACTTTCATCAATGACTGTTGAATCGTTAAATTCCTTGGGGAATTTCTTTGTGCACTTGTTTTTTTACCGTGCACGGGCAAGTTGGGCGCTGGGGGCCACACGGTCCATGCATCATATGATCGGTAACGATCTCGTACAGTTCAGGATCTTCATTTTTATCCGGTATTTCTGCTGAAATAAAACGATCAATTTGTCTTGTTGTCTTGATTTTATCATGTTCTTCCAGGAAAAGCAGAATATGGGCATGTGGTAGGCCTCTTTTTTGAAATTCAACAGTATAAACAGCTGCATTAGGTTGATAATGTTAAGCACGATATACGGTCAATAATAGTTGATGCAATTACTATGTATTTGCTAATAGATGTATGATGATTATACCTGCTTTCAAATGTCCAAAATAATGCCGGTCTTTAAAATCTCTCATTAGGGAATCTAGCTTTTGTTTAAATACTCTTGTTATTGCGTCAGGTCTGTCTTCAGACTTCAATCCCTTTTCTGGGACAAAACGTGCAATTTCCGGCCAGTTTGGGTTACGCGTAAATGTGATAAACAGGTCAGGATATCCGTAAACCTTGCATATCGTCATGGCATCTAAATAATTTTGTATCATGTATCTTGGACTTCCAGTAAATGACGACGGTAAAATATCCTTTTTCCCTCGTAACGTGACCCCATAATCTTCTTGCTCTGCCAATTTTGCAAGTTTAGAATATGTTTCACTTCTCAAATCCTTCTGTTGATTTTTAATATACGACATCCTTTCAGATTCTACCATAGTGTATGCGTCAACAATGAATTGTTGGCATAGTCTCCTTGCATTGAGTATCATCGAGAAAACACTTGTCCTTTCCTGCAGACGATACGCAAAATCCTCCCTCATTGTTACTCTTGTTTTCTTGTTTGTTGGTGTATGATCAGTAACACCCACGTGGTATATATCTGTCCAGTAACCATCTTCTGCATAAGGGAATAACAATGGGTAGTGCAATGCCAGATATGAAGGGTGCAATTCACTAATTCTTTTAAGACCTCCCTCCTGTGGGTGTAAAATAATGTCTCTTTTATTAGTTGTTGTGTCAAAATCCCCAACTATTAGACCTCCAATTTCATCAGCTGTGGGTAGGTTATAATTTCTACCATCTCGTTCTCTTGTACCGATAAGGCGTAATCTGAACCTTGTTCTGACCAACCGTTCTCCAGCCATTCTGAACTGACCAACTAATGGATTAATGGTATCCAGCATGTCGCGTAAATCAACAGTCTGTTTGTGGTCTATGATATAGTTACTTGATGTTGATGTGCCATTGATAGTGCTGTATAAAACGAATATAATTATATTAATATATTGCTGTTTACGGAAGGAATGCATGAACAACATGCACGTAATGACGTAATAATTGTTGGTAGCATACCTGACCGAATTAATCCTGTTTTGTATTTCGTTCTGTGAGTTGTAAATATATAGCTGCGCAAAAACAGGGGGTCCATCGCCCTCTGGCAACAGACTTCCCATTCTGTGGTAATTTTCTCCCTGGATCCTGTAACAATATGCTCCATAACCTTGGTTAACAGACGTATCCTGTTTTGCACCCATGGATGTGAATGAAAACATCGAGTTGTATCGCCTAATGTTATCAATGAAATCCTTGCTTTTTGGATGTTTACCATTCATAAGTTGTCCCAACAATTGCGGTGGATTCCTAACTTCAATTCCTAATTTCACCTTTCCTTTACCACAACATATAGAGTATGATCCCGTTCCAGAAGATGTCGATCCCACCGTAGTCTCAGCATGCCACAATAGTGCGTCGCATGATTCACACGTGTAAATAGGATCTCCATGGTCGAAATAATCTGTGGATAGACAATGAGTTAAATAATTAAAAAAAAAAAACGATCATATTGTTTTGGTAACAGATGTTGTTTTTGTAGGGATCTGTCTAATGACTGTACCATTAGATATTCCTTTAAATATATTTTTCTGTTCATCCTGATTGTTTGCTGAGGCAGTAGTATTGAAACCCTCGCGTCTCGGTATTTTTTTCATAGGTGTTCTTATTTTATCCTGTAGTCTCTGTGATTTGCGTTTTGAAATGTGTACACCAGACTGGATGGTTCCAAGGTACGTGGGCTCTTTAGGGATCGCTGCAACAAAAGTGAATGAATAACAGATAATGATTAAAATATTTCTTAATCACTTGTTGAGCGAATGATAACTGTATTATGTGTTTTGGTTGGGTCTTTGAATGGACCCCCTCTTGGTCTCTTGTTTTGGTTTGAGAAGGTGTGCGTGTTGGCCGTATATGAAACAACTACCGACATCTGTTGCAAAATGAATTGACATTAATATAACTAAGTAATCGTCGTTGCAGGCAAATATAGTCCGTAAATATCATGCTGCGTAGTTTCAAACAATTGAATTACCTGTTTGGACTGGGTATATCGGTGGTCGGCCCCTCGGTCGAATGGGTTCTACATTTTGTATATACGATGTGTTACCTGTAATTCTATGCGTTTTTTGTGGTCTTCCACTTGGTCGAATTGCCAAATCATCTGATACAGTTGCCATGTTAATAATACCACAATTATATTGCTGAATCTAAGGAGGGTAATAGCGAAGAACCGAGTGATGATAGCTGACATGGAAACATTAGGACCTCGTGGTGTCGCATTGGACTCGCTTGATGCTTTGAAGAAAACTCAAGAGAGGCATCAGGTATTGCTTGAATTGTTGGGAGAATTGTTTGCTCAAACCAAAGCTGTCGTCCGCGAGGAAGAAGCTAACGCAATGAAGATGAATATTTTTAATTAAGACGGTCTTCCAAAATTCAGATACGTCAAAGATCACTTATGTCCCGCTTGTGAACAAGGGAAGAGTCATCGTGCGCACTTTCCTCCAAAAGTTGAGCACAGTACTGACCATGTTCTTCACCTTCTTCATATGGATTTGTGTGGTCCCATGCGTGTTCAATCCATCAACGGGAAGCGGTATATTTTGGTAATTGTGGATGACTTCTCCAGATGGACTTGGGTTTACTTCCTTCACAGTAAAGATCAAGCACCTCAGATGATTATCACCTTTCTCACAAAGATTCAAGTTCAAGTACGTAACAACGTCCTCAAAATTAGAACAGACAATGGGACAGAATTTAAGAATCAGACTCTGCGGGAATTTTATGAGAAGGCGGGTATTGACCATCAAATGTCCATTGCTCGCACTCCTGAACAGAACGACGTGGTCGAAAGACGAAACCGAACTCTGGTGGAAGCAACAAGAACGATGCTAATCAATGCTCAATTATCGGATTTTCTTTGGGCTAAAGCTGTTTCAACTGCCTGCTACACCCAGAACAGATGCATGATCACCAAGAGACACACAAAAACACCATATGAGATTCTTTACCGCAGGAAACCGAATATAAATTACTTTCATGTCTTTGGAGCTCTTTGCTATCTAAAGAATGATCGTGATGACTTTGGTAAACTCAAAGCCAAAGCAGACATAGGAATTTTTGTAGGGTATTGCGAAAATTCTAAGCGATTCAGAATTTGGAACCGTCGCACCAGGGAGATTCAGGATACTATACATGCTAATTTCGATGAACTCACAGAAATGGCTTCTGAGCAAAACAGCTTAGAACCCACTGCTAACCGTCTCAACTTCCCTGATCCTACAGCTGCACCCTTCTCCCTAAACATGAAAGACTTAGAAGATCTATTTGCACCACTATTTGATGATACTATGGTTACTCATACCTCTGAGGCATCCACAAGTTCCGCTGCACCACCACCCGTTTCTAATCAAAACTCTGGCACTCCACTGACTACTACGACAGCAGTTACTGCAGATGCACCTCAACCAGACACATCATTATCCATTAACCAAACACCTTCTACTTCTACCAATGCAACTGAGGATCCCCCTATCACTTCTACTGAAGTTCCCACACCAACAGATTATGACGGCAACGCCTTCTTTAACCGATTTGCACCAACACCAACCATTCCTGACATTGCTGAATCTTATTCACGCAACTTGGAACCGTCAAATCTCCACCATAATTATCAACATTACCCATCCACCCATAAATGGACAAAGAACCATCCCTTAGTGAATGTTATTGGAAACCCAGATAAACCAGTCATGACACGTCAACGACTCCACACAGACGGTGAAACATGCATTTATGCACTCACCGTCTGTCAATCCGAACCCAAAAACATCAAAGAAGCCCTAACCTACGACAATTGGATTGAATCTATGCAAGAGGAATTGGATCAGTTCAAACGGTTGGAAGTACGGGAATTGGTTGAAAGACCAGATGGGGTCTACGTCGTCGGGCTAAAGTGGATCTGGAAGAATAAGTTAGATGCAGATGGTACTGTGATTCGTAACAAGTCCCGATTGGTTGCAAAGGGATTCAGTCAAGAGGAAGGAATAGACTTCGAAGAATCATTTGCTCCAGTTGCAAGGCTTGAGGCTGTTCGCATGTTCCTGGCGTACGCGGCTCACAAGAACATTACTGTTTACCAAATGGATGTGAAGACGGCATTTCTCAATGGACAACTCCGGGAAGAAGTGTACGTTACACAACCTGACGGATTTGTGGACCAAGAACATCCAAAACATGTCTATCGGCTAAAGAAAGCCCTTTACGGCCTTAAACAAGCCCCAAGGGCATGGTGCGACAAATTATCTGCGTTCTTATTGGCCAATAATTTCACCAAAGGTTCTGTAGACCCGAATTTATTCATACAGACTCACGGGGTGGACATTCTCATTGTACAAATATATGTGGACGATATTATTTTTGGATCTACCCATAAAAAATATTCAAACGCATTTGCAAAATTAATGAAAACGAACTTTGAGATGTCCATGATGGGTGAACTGAAATTCTTTCTAGGATTGCAAGTTCACCAATCACCCCGTGGAATATTCCTAAGTCAATCAAAATATGCTCAGGAAATCCTGAAAAAGCATGGTATGACCAGCTCTGACACCTATAACACCCCCATGTCTTCCTCATCCCCGAAGCTAGATGCTGACATAAATGAGACACCCATTGATCCTACAAAGTATCGTAGTATCATTGGGTCGATCATGTATCTCACAGCTAGCAGACCGGATGTTGTATTTGCCACGTATCTTTGCTCCCGATATCAGTCAAGACCGACTGAACGAAATTTGTCAGCCGTAAAAAGAATCCTTAGATACATAAAGGGAACCATTCATTTGGGGATATGGTATCCAAAGGATTCTGGGTTTGAACTAGTTGCATTTTCAGATGCTGACCATGCAGGGTGCTTAGAGACGAGAAAAAGTACTTCAGGGGGAGTTCAATTCCTAGGTGACAAGCTAGTATCTTGGCAGTCAAAGAAGCAGGATTGCACATCACTGTCGTCTACCGAATCTGAATATGTTGCCATGTCTGCTTGCTGTGCTCAAGTTATTTGGATGAGATCTCAGCTAATGGACTATGGATACGTGTTCAACAAGATTCCAATGTACTGCGACTCCAAGAGTGCCATTGCCATTTCATGCAACACCGTCCAACACTCCAAGTCAAAGCATATTGCTCTACGCTACCATTTCATCAAGGAACATGTGGAAAAGGGTACCGTTGAATTATATTTTGTGGGAACTGAACACCAACTGGCAGATCTGTTCACCAAAGCCTTGCCTCATGCAAGATTTGTTGAATTGGTCCACCAGATCGGTGTGAGATGTTTGAATCCAACTGATTTGGAAAACTTTCTCAAAACTACTTAAAAGAGTCAAACATAAAATAAATAAAAAAACAACCTTTGTAAATATCCAAAAAAAAAAAAAAAAAAAAAAAAAAAAAAAAAAAAAAAAAAGAGTATTATGCAAGTACAAACCCTTAACCAACACATTGTTCGTTTTATCACGTCATCAATTATTTTTGAACAAGTGTTGAGGGGGAGACACAAATTTTACAAATTTTTCAAAATTTGTACTTGCATGGTTTCTCATATTGTTGCTTCCAAAGTTTGGTGATGATATCTTAAGATCTTTAAGTTGTGTGCTAAAATTGTCAAGTTGAAAATATTAGTTAAAATGGTGGGATAGGACTAAGATAGCATAAGTTCGAAGGTTAGAGGACTAGATGTGATAAAATGGAAAAGATAAGAAATATTAAACAAACAAAATTTGACCACAGTCAAAATCACAATTACTTCTCTGACATCACACACCCTCGCATTTACTCTCTTCACCAAACAAATCAACGGCCCACATTGAATCTGTCAATCCGATCAAGATCCAACAAGATTGTGAGTGATTTAACGTGTAAAACATGATTTTAAGCAACGGTTTTAAAGGATTTCTTGATCCAACGGTTGATTTTGCCTGAAAAATTGTTATAGATCTAGGGCTTGCGTAAAATTGGGGATAATCAATTAAATGTGTTTATGATATGATTATTTGTATGATTAGGCTTAGAATGTGATGATAATCATTGTATGCATGCTTAATTGTTCCCAGCAACACATATTATTGATTGCTCTTGATTTAGGGTTTTAGAGTACGAATTGGGGTAAATCGTGTGTGAGTTCTTTGATGTAATTAATATGTTGGGATGTTGTTATTATGACATGAATTGAATGTTTGCATGTTCAGATTGTACCCAGAAACACCACAGATGTGTTTATTGATCTTTAGGGTTTATGAAGAACACGAGTGCACTAGCAGATTGATTTGTGCGATTTTGTGGTTGAAATGTGTAATAACTTGGTCTAAATGCTCTGTTATGTCATAGGATTCCATTGTAAATAGCGTGATAACATAATTTTGAGTAAACATGAAATGCGAAAAATCTGGTGAAACACTTCGTCAAAGGGTCTCGAAATTTCTTGTATAAGATATTTTCGAAATTGAAATTGCTTTCGCAATTGTCATTTGCTCTCGCAATTGTCATTGCTTACGCAATTGTCAATATGCTTTCGCAAATGCCATTTGTTCTCGCAATTGCCATTTGCTCTCGCAAATGACATTTGTCTCGCATTTGACAATTACCTTCGCAATTGACAACTACTTTCGCAAATGATTATTGCTTTCGCAAATGAAAGTTTCTTTCGCAATCGAAACACTCTTTCGCATTTGACATATTCTTTCGCAATTGGTTATCTCTTTCGCAAATGACAATTTTTCCCGCAATTGTTAAATTCTCTCGTATTTGACAACTGCTTTCAAAATTGTAAATTTCTAAAGACCTTATCAATTTCCCTAAGACTTATCAAATGATAAAGAAGGTTTCTTTTCCAAAATAAACGATCATTCATCAACACAACTTGAAATTTCATGCTAAAAGAAGGATCACATGTGCAACATTGAGTTTATGCTAATGCTAACACACATATATCCTGCAAAATGGTGTCTTTATGATGTTTCAGATCACAATGTCTGCACAAGAACAACAACCTATACCCATGATCACCAAAGCAGATCTGTTTCCTCAAGGGTTCACAGCTAAATATGGGGAAAACAATTCAAGAGTTGTTTTTCACAATATCAAATGTGCTGAACCAAGCTGCTTAATAGCCATTGAGATTCTCAGAAGACATGAATGCAAAAGTATCTTGGAGAACTCAGATAGTGTTCCAGAATTGTACATCCGTCAGATGTGGAGTACTATTCAGCTTGATGATCGTGACAAATTCTTCACTTGCACCCTGGAAAGAAAAGTCAAAGAACATCCACTCTCTTCAGTGCCTCAATCCTAACCAAAGGACCCTGAGGTACGCTTCAGTGCCTCAATCCTAATCAAAGGAGCGAAAGCTTCTTACTTATGAGTAGAATTAAACCTGAATGTTTTCCAAGTTTTTTCAAAAATTCAGCTCATAAGGACAAGTATTCCCTCGTCAAGGGGGAGTATTTGAAAAAATAATCTTTGTTCGGATAGAAAAATGTTCTTGAAATTCTTCCCTAAAACTCAAAAACAGCATATTTTAATCATAAAGTTTTTTCAAAAACATCGTGAGTATGCTATTTTTGAGGGGGAGAATAAACACTTGATTAAAATATGGTGTCTCAAATGCTGGTATCTCATAAGTGCTCTATCTCAGAATTGACCCTCGAATTGACGATAGCTAAAGTCAGTAGTCGAAAGGACATGTCCCGGACGGGTAATAATTTCAAGCCAGTTTATCTGGTGATGTAAGCGTGTCTCGCAAAGGATATGTCTGAGTAGAATGTACCGATTTCGAGCGATTTTCTTTGAATATGATCTGGACGGGTAATAATTTCAAGTTAGTTTACTAGTGATGTAAGCGTGTCTCGCGATGAACATGTTCATTGAAAATCAATCAATTCAAAAGTGCCAACTCTTCCCGACATGTGCAAATTTCAGCTAATTAATTATGATCACATGGTAAGGGGGAGTCTTTCTGATAAACACAAAACTCTCAAGGTGTCTATAAAATGTTCTTACAATCATCGACACTTTGAGAGATTTTCAAAGGTTTGGGTTATGGCATCATTAGGATAGTAATGGAGTTATAAGGTGACTAAGGTTAGGGAAAACCGTCCTATGATCCGCCAGAGCCGGAGGGATCTACCCAAGGACAATACCAATAGTTTAGAACTAGAAAGTCCTAGGTATGATGAAAAAGGAGAAATGAAATGAAAGGAGAAAGAAGGGGTTGAAGAATTAAAAAGAAAAGAAATAGCCCTCCATTTGTTCAACCTTAGGGCAGACACCGGGTTCAATACATAATCTACTGGTTGATTGAGCATCACTGGTATTGAAGACAAAAGTCGTCATGGACCCAGTGACGCACTACACAAACCTTCTTAGCCACTCTCTCAAAGGGCATTTGTTTCATTTCACACGGAGAACCCTTCATAATCTATCGACCTCTCACTACGAGAGTGTTGATATTGAAAAGGAGGCAATCTGCTCCATGCCTCCGACGACCAAAAAAATGTGCACTAATTGAGTCTAGAGCCATGAGATACATTAAAGATCTCTTAGGAACACTTAGTATTACTCTGTTGTTCTACATCATGGACAACAGTTGTAAAATTAAGAAAGGGTCCTACGCAGGTCTTAGCAATCTGCCAAGAACATTCATAAGAAAAGTCACATTCGTGATTATCAATGATTGAACGGAAATCCTGCCAGGGTCAACATCAAACAGCCCTGACAGCAGGTCACTTCGGTAACTCCTTGTGGGTTGCGCTTAGTGTTTGCTCCAAACGGTTTATAGTCGTGGGGTGATCTCCAACGACTCACTAAATCGTGGGTGCACTTCGGTGTGTCCGTGTAAGCCCTTTCAGGGGGTATCCGGTTCAGAACGGCCTGGGTAAGGATAAGAGAAAGTCTTCACACTATGCTGTTGATGTTCTCGAAGTCCAAACCTATAAGTGCCGGTTGGTTCGTGCTGCTGCTGCTGAGGATCCTGAAGACCTGGAGTTCAACCACCAAGATTCCATCATGCTCATATACTGAAGATGTGTTCTCAAAAGACTCAGAAACAACAAAAGGTTCAAAGATGTTAAAGTAAAGTCTAAAGTTCAAACTCTACAACCTTTCAGATTTCAAAAGATTGAAAAGTGAGAACCAGTTGATGAACAAAAGTCAAAGACATATGAGCATGGTGGAAATGACGACAAGACATTGGAGATTGGCAGATTGAGACAACATCATAACATTTCAAGTAAAGAACAAAGAACAAAGATTATCAAGACGTCGGAAGCCTAAGAAGCAAAGACGACGTCGAGCAATATTTATGACCAAGACTTAGGGGGAGATTGTTAGGAACACGTTTCGCAATTTATTCAAGTCTTTGTCATTTGCGAGAATGTTGCTTAATAGGGCTTTATATTTAGATTTGAAGTGCGGTACATTAGAAGCCCATGGACCGCCCATTTAAGTAAAAATCCTTCTAGAAACAATATTGGAAGAGTTGCCCTAATCCCTTGCCTATAAATAGAAGGGTAGGGAGCTCATTTCTTTTGTTGGTTTTCATGTATGTTGCGTAAGATTTGTCCGTGAATCGTATGAAATGAATTCCTTCCACATCTCTTCTCTTCTTCTCTTATTCTCTTGCTTATCTCTTATTCAGTAGCTTATTTCTATATCGTAGCTTATTATAGTTTAGTAGATCATGTAGTAGTAGTGTTTTACGTGTTTTTGTTTGAATAAAAGAGGACCGACATCCTCATTACGGTTACCTTGTACTACATGGATATTCAAAACAATTTTTTAAACATACACGTAATATCTTTTAATTGTATTTTAGGAAAATAAATATCTGTTAGTGTACTTTTGTTTTCATGCAGTTCTTTCACTTTGCTTGCTTCATCATTAATCAACCTGTTGGTAACATGTTGTTAGTATTCACTTTTTTGTGAAACAAATGACATCTTAACATAGATTAGTTATACAATTAGTAGGTTTACCTTGGCTTCTTCACAGTTGTTATCTCTTTTATGTCGTTATTCCTTCCTATCTTCGTGGTGGAAGCCATTTTCGTATTCTTGAAGAACGAATGATGCGTGCTAAGAGCAGCAGTTTTTTTCTTTTTTCTTTGATAATGTGTATGAAAGTTGGAATGGATTATGATTTAAAGGTGTTTAACCACAAAGTAGGGGAAGTTAAAAGGTCAAGAATTAATTTGAATTTTATTTTGGGATATATGTATCTCTTTTAAAAATATTGAGATATGTTTTTGCTCATATTTTAAAAGACATTTTCGGATTGCTATTAAGATTTGGTTTATTTTTAACACTGCAAAATATATTTTTTTTTAAAAACATTTTCAGAATTAATAATATTTTTAAAGTATTCAATTTCATTTGCATATGAAGTGGATACATCATTTTTTTAAGCCTTATCAAGATTATTTTAATTTTTAATCTTCTTACAACTTAATTTACGTATGAACTGGATAATTATTTGTTTATTACATCTATTCAAAATTGTAAAAAATAAAAAATAAGGACGAATAAGTATACAATATTGGAACTGATATGCAGTGCTTTTTAAAAAGCAGTCTTATTTATGCATATATATGTAGTATAAGTGAAAAAAATTAATAATAAGAATATTCATAACAATGACAACTTGTAAATGTTTTGGTGTAAAAAATAATAAGAACATTCATAACAATTATAAATTGTAAATGATTTGGCGGAAAAAACGATACGAATATTCATAACAATAATAACTTGTAAACCGTAACTAAAATGTTCAAAAATATTAAAAAAACTGAACCGAACATCAACCATCCTTCTGCTTGTCTTGCTCATCAAATTCATCGGTTGGTAATTTACCACCACATGTTGCTGGAGTACTGTTATTGTGACTTGGCATTCCATTGCCTGCATCATCCAATCGAGTTATAGTATCGCCTGTGGCATCAACACACAATGTTGGACTATCATCTACTGTATCCACGGACGGAATTATAGGTTCATTTCTCGGTTCCTGATACATTTTGTCAGAAGAATTAAAAGTTTAGATTGTATTGTTTGTTAGATTTCAATGGTGTTTATTGACATTTAAAAATACAATAAACAATACCACGTCGTTTTCAGCAGACTGTGTTTCCGGTTCATTGTCCGAACACATAGAGTCATAGTCCAGACTCTGAACATCATCATCATCGTCCTATTTTGAATCATGTAAAACGATTAGTATATACCTAATTGTAAGCGTACCTCATTGTTAAATATATTAAAGTAAGAAATGAATTAAACCTGCTCTTCCATAAAGCCAGTCTTGAAGTAGTTGATTGTATCAATATCTTCAGTCACCTTTTCAGCTCGATATATATAACTATTATTGTTGTTGTTAAAGTCAGAAAAGAAAAGTTTGAAAAGATATTTCCTCCCAACAATTTGATTAAGGTCTTCGGGAAAGTACTCTTCTGTGTTCATGCCTTCTCTTTCCATGATCTCCCACACTGTTACATTTGTCATCTCATGTACACTCTTGTCAAAAATCACGACTTGCGCAGTACCACTACCATCAAATATGCGCACAATGATTTTGAACCTACAAATATAAAATATTCATCGTCAAATATAAAGCATGTAAACCGTTGCATTACTTATTGTATATTTACGTACGGATTCAAATACTTATATATATATATATATATATATATATATATATATATATATATATATATATATATATATATATATATATATATATATATATATATATATATATATGTAGATATGTTGTTTCACATACTTAGAAACAACCGCATATGTCTCCCTATGTTTCTTACAATACCACAACTGTTTCGCATCCTTCGTGCCTGATTTGACTTTCGAAAGAATCGGTGTTACTCTAGTACTGCATGCCTTGCAACCTGTATAAACCCATCCATTTTCATATTGTATACTATGCACTCTTGCATAAACTACACAATGTGTTTCCTGTATTTAAATACAAAATCGTATGTCAGCAATACTAATGTGATTTAAGTCGGTGACACAATAAGATTTATATTATATTTAAATCAATAAATTTTATCTGACAGGTTCAATGGTCCGAATCGTTCCAACTGTTCTCTTCACACAACCGTGCATGAACTTTGCAGGCGTAACAACAGGTTTGTCAATTGAATACTCTTCAATTCTGAACTCCCCTGCACTATATCCCTCTTGCTCTTCATATCTGTGACATGTATAAATAAGTTTTCCAATAAATGTAACATGTAGTTAGTTCAAAGATAAAACACACATAGCACAACATCAATGTAATTACCTCTTCCGGAAGGCCAAAAACTGTGGCACATCTCTGTTTATAAATATTCTTGTGCCAAACAAAGCGTTATGTATTGAAGGCTTGTCTGTGTTGTGCAAAAGAGAAACATAATTTTAAAAACTAATAATGTGAATTAAAAATCTTACTCTTGTGTCCAAAATTTCATTACACATCGACAAAACTTACTATCCCAATATTTCACTTTCCTAAAATCAAGAGTATGTCTATATGGCCAAGTTCATCACGCTTGTTTTCATAGTCATTCCACAACAATGCCCAATTGTTCCAAAATGTACAGTCAATTCTTAGAGATCTGCATAGCACAGTGTATAATCAATCCATGATTACAATCGAACACTATTCTATATACATTATTTTAAATAAAATGGAAATGTGTAAAATATACGTACTCGGCGTCTTCAAAGACAATTGTCCTTCGTATCATAGGAGAACCAGCACTGTTGATTGTAACTATTTTTCCAATAGCTACGACTGTACCAACAATATCTGAAAAAAAATCTTATAAAGGACTGCAAGCAAACGTTTCAATAATGTCAAATGGTGCGAACACTTTTTATAAAAATACATACCAACACAATCATGTTCGTGGTACTTATTCTCTGTATCCGGAAGGCTCGAGAATGGCTCATTAACGAACCCAACAAAGTTACATCAATGTGATCAATCCGGGTAACCTCGGTGCCTTTATAAAAAGATATTTTTCCATTGATTTGGTAACAAAGGTAATCTACCAGCATTTTCTGCTACTCCAAAATTAAATATTATGTAACATTTTCCTTCTTGTAAAAGAGGCTCAAATTTGTACATAAATTACTTCTTGATGTAAATCTGAATACGGTTTGACTGTATATACAATTCAAATATTAATGATATATATAATAAATATATACGAATATAAATAATCATTAACTTAATTTATGTTACCTCTTCATCCTGGAAAACACAGTCGAGACTGTAAGGATCATGTTCTTCACCAAGTTTGGGTGAATGCCATACAGAGATGCACCTCCCTTTAATAGCCATGTTTAAATTCATCGGATTGATATCTTTAATGAGAGTCATTGTTCGTTCTCTCACTACTAAGCATAAAAAACCAAAAACATATTATTTTTTTGTACTCTATTAAAATCACAATGTATAATGAACCAAACATTTTAGGTAAACCTGTTGTAGAACTTTTAAGAGTGGACATACTCCTTCCATTGGTTTTCGTTGGTTGAGAATTCCCTCCTACAACTACACAAAGATACTATGACCATGTAATGTACATAAATCGATTATATTAATGCAGAGATTACTAATAATCTTAATACAAAACCTGTAGAAACTTTTCCACATGACGATGTGTGCATCACGGTTTTTTTTCTCCTACGTGAGGGTACAACCGAAGAGGTTGATTGGTACCTCAAATCCTTTTGTTGATTTTTAATGTAGGACAACCTTCTAGACTCAACATTTGAGTTTGCTGCCCCTAGCAAGAATCGTAAAGCAGATTATTGTATAACATATATTTATGAAATATTGGGGGTTTTAAAATTAATATTCATACCTGACAGAGGCTCAAAGGTGGAAGAATCAATCTCAGAACTTTCATATGTGGAATGAGCTTCAAAGCATGTGGATTGATTCTTAGTTCTTCTTTTCAATGTTTGACCAGGTCCTGTCATTTAATTTATATAGATTTAACATAATTTATAATAAACAAACATAGTTAATCAATAAACAAAAGTCACAATTTATAATATGGAAACAAATTGTTTAGAAACATACTACCCTCATGAAGTGGTTGTGACTCAGAAGATGATGAGCCGTGTCCAAATCTTCTCTTTGCAGGTGGTTTAGATGCTGAAATAATCAACAATATATAAACACAATGTATAAACACAATGTATCAGCTCTCCAAATAGAACGTCATTGAATATACTACCTTTGGATTGTAAAACAACATTAGAAACAGCTGTTCTAGATAGTCTACCTAGTGTATCACTCTCGAATACGGAATTTTCCAATCCAGAAGATGAAGATTGCTGAACCAAAGTTGCTGATTTACCCGTTCCTTCGCTTTCAACCATTGTCACCCTCTGTGGATGCTTACCTGTTACAGAAGCATGAGCATACGTTGTATCAGTATTAAGGTTAATGCACAAAGGTTAATGCACAATACATGTAAACATATACAACAATTTAATACAGATTTAGTAGGTATAAATTAACCAAC
This sequence comes from Artemisia tridentata subsp. tridentata, assembly GCA_021014915.2. Lineage (NCBI taxonomy): Eukaryota > Viridiplantae > Streptophyta > Magnoliopsida > Asterales > Asteraceae > Artemisia > Artemisia tridentata. Next base: position 423,632,993 of record CP139505.1, read on the forward strand.
ACATCAGAAAACCATATATAATGCATACAACAAGGTGGACAGTTCATCAACCATGTTGTAAAATGAAATAGGCTGATATACAATCCATCTAAAACTATGTAACAACAAAAAAGCTTGTGAAGGGGTCTTAGAATTTCTACCCCGCAAGTTATTATTCTTGTTTACTTCAACAACTAAAATCAGTTAAAAACAATTATGGTGTAAAAAATTAGAACTCTACAACAACATGATACAGGCTTAACAGGATTTACAAATAAACAACCATAATTAATCAATACATTACAGCGACAATTTCTAATGTGTGTCTGGTCTTTCACTTTCAACAATTGTTACCATTATTACTGTACACTGCATATAAACATATAAAACAAATTGGCATTGTTTTATAGGGTGTAAACTAACCAACGCATCCAGGGACGGACCCAGGATTTTAAAAAGGGTATTGCACAAAAAAAATCATAAGTACCAAAAATTGTAAATGAATCTAATGGACTCAAAGCTGACATATTAATAAGCAAGTCGGTGCTTATCTCACCAAATCGATCTCCAAACTCTTCTATTTGCATATCCAAAACTGTGTTAAATATATCAATCTCAAAATAATGTCGATTCTTTATGCCAGCTACTCGGTTTCTTTTAGCAACACAAATTTCGTCCATATTCAATACTACAATATCATGTTTTTCATAGAAAGAATTTACTATCTTAAAAAATGCATCAAACCCACTTGTTCTAAGTCTTACCAATGCTTGTTTTGTTCCTTTTATCATTGAAACCGCCTCTACAATATTTTGATCTCGTTTTTTAAGAGATCTCGACAATAAATCCGTGATTCCTAAATTGTGCTCCATCAAGTGGGAATAAAACGCAAACTCAAACTTTTTAAAATATGATAAAATACCAGTTGCTTGATTTCGGTTCCGGCCATCAAGAGCTTCCTTTTCCACATATTTCAACACCTTAATAACCTCATGAAACAAAGAAAACAATCTCACAATTGTTTTGTAATGCGAACCCCACCGTGTATCACCAGGTCGTATAAGCGAGAGCTCTTGATTTTTCCCTTTTCCACTTCCAATTATACCTTCACTAAGTTCCTTTTCTATTCTTTGCTTGTAATTATCTTGCACCATATCTTTTCTCTTACATGACGAGGAAACCACATTTACCACACACATTAGCTTTTCAAAGAATTTCATAACACCATCATGGTTTTTTGCAACCACCACAACCACCAACTGAAGTTGATGTGCAAAGCAATGTACATAGTGTGCTGAGCTATTATCTTTCAATACCAAAGCTTTTAAACCGTTGAACTCACCACGCATATTGCTTGCTCCATCATAACCTTGGCCTCTTAACTGTTTCAAAATTATAATTTCAAAGATTTAATTATAAATAGTAAACTTAGAGTGTTACCTGTTTCAAACTCAAATTGTGTTTGGTGAAGAAAACATCAATGGCAGATTTAAGAGTGGCGGAAGAAGTCTCCTTCACATGAATAACCCCAACAAATCTCTCTTGGATAACTCCATGTCTATCGAGATATCGAAAAACAATAGCCATTTGTTCCTTTTTAGATACGTCACTAGACTCATCTACTAATAAGGAAAACACATCATCGCCAATATCGTCAAGAATGGAATCAAGTACCTCATTGGCAAAACATTCACATATTTGTTTCTAAATTTTTGGAGATGTTAAGGTACAGTTCAAAGGAGCTCGCGCTACAGCTAATCGAGTTTCCTCGTTTTCATTTGCAAGCAAGTGATACAATTCTAAAAACATACCTCTATTCAAAGAACTTATACTTTCATCACGACCACGAAAGGGACATCCACCCTTCAACAAGAATCCATAAACACTATGTTTAAATGGTTATGATATACACTAGTAATCTTGTAGAGTAGTATTCATCAAACTGTAAAAAAAAAAAAAAAAAAAAAAAAACAAAAAAAAACTCTTGACAGTTAACATGCTTGTAGTATTCAAATTTCAAAACCCTAAATAAATAAATGACACTAAATCATAAATCTAAATTATATTCTATGTAAATGTTACACCTTTACAAATAAATAATAATAAAAATATTTTTTAATAGCTACCTTGTGATCTTGAATTATGATGGGCCTGTTTGGTAGGGGCTTTTTGGGGGAGCTGTTAGCTTTTTGTTACAAAATAATCTCATCTAAACTAAGTAGCTCCGTTTGGATACATTAACTTCAAGCTTTTATTTCAAACAAATAGCTCCTAAATGAAAAGCTGATTCATGAAGCTTTTTAAACATCTTGGAGCTGTTAAAACTTTAAATTACTAATATACCCTCTAAAAATTTGTTTACAATTATAGATATGTCCTTTTATGTCATTTTACATCTTATAATTACATTTAACAGCTAACTTACCAAACACTTTTATTAAAAAAAAGATACAGTTTGTAGCTCATGTTAACAGTTTTGCAACTTACAGCTTACAGCCTACAGTTTACAGCTTACAACATACAGCTTACAGCTAGTTTTGCCAAACATACCCGATTTCTATTGAGATGATAATGCTCACTGTGGAAGTTGAAACGTATGGATGGGAAAATGAGAGGAACAGTTCCCTTGAACTTTTGTTTGGTAAATTCTAATATTTTATAGTGTATTATTATATTAGATTAATTAATTTGGGTTTAGTGGGCTATTTATTTCTCTACAATTATATTTTAGACTAAATAAAAGATGCATGACTAACTAAAGTTGCAAGATAAAAAACAAAAGTAGCAAAAAAATGGGTGTTGCACATACGAAGAAATGACAATTTTCGGAAAAAATTTACACTTCGTGACCAAAAAAAGGGTGTAGCCCGTGCCGCACCCGGCACCAATGTGGGTCCGTCCATTAACACATCACAAATACACTGTATAATCTATATAAATAAAAAAAATAACAAAGCTAATACCTGATGATGGTGTAACAATGCCTCAAAACACGCTGGACAGCTTTTCTGCCTGCCGCACCAGAATCATGTTGCGGAGGATCAACTGATACATAATTAATATGCATGGTATAATTCTTGTTTGTTCCAAAAGTTATAGTCAATTAAAAAAACCAGTGTTGCAAAAAAAGGTCTACAAGGCCGTTTAATCGCCGATTAGGTGCTACAAGGCCACCGACCTTGCCGATTTATGTAACTGGGTCAAACAAATAGGTCAACCATGGTCAACGGCGGTCAATGGTGGTCAAACTTGCCGGAAACCTATAAATCTTGCCGAAAACACCCAAAACTCACTGTAAACTTATTTTTATCACTTATAGTAACTGTTTAAGTCTATTACAAGTTTTTTTTTTAGAAAACACATTGCTGGAAATACATAAAACTCACCGAAAATACACAAAACTTGCCGGAAATGACTAAAATTTGTCAGTAATGCTAATCCGATTAATCACCGATTAATCCCGCCTAGACCGATTACAAGCTACAAGGTGGTCGACCGCCCGACTACCGATTCACGATTTTTGCAACCTTGAAAAAAACTGATAAAAAAAATAACAAAGCTAAAAATAAACAAATCTAATACCTGATGATGGTGTAACAACGTCTGGAACATGTTGGACAGCTGATAATGAATAAAAAACGGACACGGTAAAATAAAATAAATTAATATACAATGAATGTAAACCTATATAACAACAAAATACCTTGTGAAGTGGTCTTAGAATCTATAACACCCCCAAAAATATCATGTTTTACAGCGGAAGACTTAATTGGGTGTTATTTGTGGATCGAAGTTGTAGTCATAGAAAACGACTCGAATGAAACGTTTTAAAAATGTTTATTATTCAAACAATGATGATTCAGTTACAAAATGAAAATTTTTTCAGTGTTGCGTGGTCCCTTGTATGAATGATTTATTAAAATACACCATAAAAGTTGATAGTTTGAGTGCCCTCTTCCGTGCCTTCACTGCTCGGCAAATTACCTGAGATACATGCTAAAAAGGTCAACATAAAGTTGAGTGAATTCATAGAGTTTAATTAAAATAGTTGATCACAATATTTCAAGTTTCCCAGAAAGCGGGCTACGTTGTTATACGCCCGGAAGTTCAAAGTTGAATACAAGTATTGTTCGTTAGTTGACATGTAACGAATACAAGTCGGGTGATAAGTTATGATTATAGTATTGAGGTTATGTAACCGAACCTTGACTTGTTTCATTGCTGCCCTTCACAGAGGTAAGGATTGCCAACTTACCCAAATTCTGAATATTATGTGTCCGTTTGATAAAACCAGCATCAAGTGAGCGCTACTCACCCGGACAGGCTCGTCACGCCAAATATGCATATTCATAATATTAGCGCTTCCCACGGAATTAACGGTTCATGATGTTAGGGGCTTTAAGTGGCAAGAGATTACTCAATAACTATAATCATGTAATCAGGTCAAGCATACCAAAAGCTACTTGTATTCGGTTTTAAAAACTAGCATGTATCCCCCTCGCGAGGTTTATAAAACATTAAATTGAGTAAAGGCGAGGCTATGAACTCACCTGGAGTTGTTGAGTGGTTAGTCGGATTGAGAGCTCGGAAACAGATTCACACGCGACCTGAATAATAGTAACGTTGAGAATTCGTTTCAATACGAATAACGAATGTGATAATGAGAAAATCGTATAACGATTTGATTTGTGATGTGAGTGAGAACTGTTTGGGAGGTTTGGAGTTCAAGAATAATATTCTAAATAATATTATCCATAATTCATAAGAATCGCCGTCGCGAAATGGGTGAAACGGAGTGTTGGTTTAAAGTCTAACGTCCGTTAAGTGTTTATACGCTGAAACGAATGAAAATATGCACATGGTATGAACGAATGGTAAAATTCATAACTTTGATTTAGAATATGTTATTGTATTGATCAGTCCATAATGTTTCATAAAAATTACATTTTAAACCCTAACGGTATAGGTTTTGCACCGTTAGTCCTTTGTTAACCAAAAGTTACATTTTTAACCCTATAATTATCCAAAGTGACAATCTGAGCTTGTACTATTATATATTATCATTTTCCATCCTTAAGATTCTGTTTTGGCAGTTTCAGACCTTATATTTCAAAGTTGGCAGTTTTGACCCTTCAAAGTGAAACTAGTTTGCAAAGTTAGTCCAAAACGCCTAAAAACTTGTGGAAAAATTCTACAAAAATTTCTGAAGCTTATTTAAGCTTAAGTAAACTGCTTGTTTGACCAGAAAGCTTAAAAATCAGTTATTGGGCCTTAAAACGAGTTAAAACTAGGCCCGTTAAGAAATTTAGAGGCGAGGGCATGAAAATTATTTTGGGCCTGGACTTGGGTCAGTTTTTTTATTCTAAAAATATATTTCATGGGCTCATTGGGCTGGTCTAACGCTATGGCTTGTTGGGCTTTGGTTCAGCCCAATCCGAAAAGTTTAATTTTCTAAAAATTAACACTACTTAGTATTTTACGATGGCAGTTTGAAATGGCAATTTCTAGGTGACGGGTTCAAAGTATTTTTGAAAACTCAAAACACGAAAAGTGTAGTTTCTTAGGTCTTTAATGAGGTTGTGTAAAATTAATTGGGTGTTGTCTTAACAATGTCGAAGATATACGTTTGGTTTGTGGCCTGGTTACACGTTTTGAAAACTGAAAACACTAAATTTTTTTAAGTCTTTTTTAACCAGTTTGAGTAGCGATTAGATTGAGTGTTTTTAAGGGCTTTGAGGGCTTTTCGTGAAAAACTCTAAAATTGAAAAATAAAGTGTGCCATGTGATGATTCGAACTGAGCAAAAACATGGGTGCGTTATTTGTGTGATTTCGAAAATATAAAGCCTTTAACATGTCGAGTTGGGTCGGTTTTTGTGAGTTAAAACACTTGGAAAACTTAAGTGTTTTGGTTATATGATTTACGTGTTTAAGGATGTTTCAAAATGGGTTGATTTCGAGTAATAACCGTTTGCATGAGTGTGGTATGAGCGTGTTTTTGTGACCTTTGGTATCTAACCAATGGAGTGAAACAAGTTTTTAACCAATGAACAAGGTTGTGTACGTAAAATGAAACCAAGAAAGTATACGTTCGAGTATATTTATGCGAGATACAAAACATTGAAACATGGTTCGAAACGATTTGTAACTGAGATGAGGGAACTTACAACACCACTAGGGTGGGTAGAAATTGTGTAGGAGAGGTCTAGGATGGTTGAGAACTCCCTTGGCTCGCTACTTGGGTGAACTCGATCACGAAATAATCCCGAATGTGAGTTAGACTTCGAATGAGCTTTTTGTGGTTTGTTTGCTGGACTTTGGTGAGATGAGTGAGTGTTATTGGCAGTAGATAAGAAGCCAAGGATCAAGAGATAGGAAGGAATCGAGTATAGAGGCCTAGGGTGTATTTTTAATTCGTTTAGTGCAATAATTTGCACATTGAGTTTGTAAATTTTAATTGCCATGTTTCCTGGCGAGTTGGTGATAGATTCCTGACATGTTGACTTGGGGAAAGGCTGAGTTTGGATAGGAATCAAGTGTGTGTGAGTGATAATGGAGAAGCATGATCATTCGGTTTATTTTATATTGCAAATGGGACACAATTCGAGCAGCATTCACGTGGAGAGATCTTTTGTAGCTTTAGTATATTATATTATGTATATCCAATGCAATTCTATCAGCCATCATGTGGTACATGTCGATTTAAAACAAGATTTTACCATAAAAGTTATATCGAGTGACTAGAATCTAGTATTTTGGTTTTGATCTTGCATTGTGGTCAAAAGTTCGAGTTTCGTTGTGATTCTTGTTCCTATGGATTCTTGAAATACTTAAGAATTTTGGTGTGGATTTTGTTTGACGTTCATAGTGTCGAATTTGAGAGTAAAGTCGCAGAACCATATGAGTTGTTCCCAGTCGACCAAGTAGAAAAGAAAAAAATAAAAATAAAATAACTTTGGGCCATGAACAGTTCTTAGCCTGTTTAGTTTTTGGATTTGATTTTTCAGTTGGGCTCATGTTTGGATTGAATGAACAGTAATGCCGTAGTTAAAATTTTGAAGTATTAGTAGATTTTCAGTTTTGTGTTTTCGCGGTTTGGGTGTAATTTCGTTCCGTGTTTTTGGTGAATCCCAAAATTACGTGTTTGTGTTATTTAATAAAATAACAAAGTTCAAATTTTACCCGAAAAAATGGTTAACTGAATAGTGATCATAATTAATATATGATTAATTGTTACTAATTATAGTGAAATTTTACGGGTTGTTATAGAATCTCTACTATGCATAGTAGTATTCTTGCTTGTTTCAACGGCTATAACCAATTAAACAACGATTATGTAGACAAACATTAGATTAATCCTAGATCGATGTCAATAAAAGTATAACAACACTATGACAAAAATAACCCGTTAAAAACATACAACATTAATAAGAACATAACAACCGAATAAATAAATTACTCATTAAAAACATACCTTCTGAATAGATATGTGTGTTTTTATTCCCAGATACTCTCGCAAGCCGTTTAGAGTGTCTTTGGGACTGCATAATGCGATATAGTTTTGTAGATACCGATTTTTGATTTTTGATGTGAGATCAATCGTTACATTATGATCTGTATATAGTGTCAACCCAAGTTAATGATATAAAAAAGGTTTTGATAAAGACGTATCTTAAATATAGGAACAAAAGATCTACACAAAATACATTCTAAACTTATCCTCCAAATTATATCTTCTATAATTTAAACATATCTTCAAAAAGACCCGTATATCTTCTAAAAACTAAACAAAAAATCCAGTATACACATTCATAAGGAAGATTATATATAAAGTTTTGGATGTTATATCTCAAAAATTAAATTGGTCTAATGGTAATGATCCTTATCAATAAGTTGAACAATCTAGAGTTCGAATCCTGCCAATTAAATTTTTACAATCAAATTTTAATTAAAAAATGAAATTTCATTAAAATCAATATTGCTTAGGTGGCAAAAATTTTGAAATTTTAATTAAATCTTGCTTAGGTGGCATTATGACATGGCATTACTGGGCAATCCCTGCATTTGATGACGTCATGCGCATCTTGTTTTTTATATATATATATATATATATATATATATATATATATAAAGAAAATTACACTTAGTCCCCTCTAACGGCTAGTTTAGCTTTCAAATTCAAAAAAAAAAAAAAAAAAAAAAAAAAAAAAAAAAACGTTTACACTCTCACCCCCTTGAACCAAACGGCTATATTTGCAAAAGTAAAAAGAATAAATAAATAAATAAATAAAATTCTAAACCTTTAATAACAAATATAAACACACACTTACAACTTTTTTTTTCACACTTCAACAACTCAAATTCATATACTTCCTCTCTAACAAAAAAAAGTTGTTCTTTCACAATGGATCCGAATCAAACTAACGAAGAACGTAACAACTGGTCCGATATAGATGACGAAACTAACGTATACTTTATGATGGCCGCGTACGAATATCACCAATAGTTAGAACAAGAAGCAGCTCGACCTCGCTTGACCCGTAACCCGATCTACCGTGAACGTGAGGTTGCCGAAGTACGTTTGATGAACGACTATTTCAATCAAGGTTGTAAGTATCCACACGTGACTTTTCGAAGAAGATATCGTATGAGCCGGAACTATTTCTAAAAACAAACTATCCAAAGGAAATGACTCGATAAAAACGGATAAACCGATTGTACCTTGGTCGAGTTCTATGATACTTTTGGTACTATACAGTGATACATTTACATATTATAACAAGAAGATACATGAATCCTCAATTTACCGTTACATAAAAACCAAATTATGGTTAAAAGACTCCTAAAAAAACTAAATTCTCTACCGTCCTTCATTTTCCTCAGCTCCACCATCCTCCTCTTCGACACGTGACTTTTCGAAGAAGATATCGTATGAGCCAGAAGAAGATATCCACACATGACTTTTCGAAGAAGATTACCATAACGAGTATTTGGCTAAAGAGAAAAACTGATGTGACAAAATGACGATAGAGTTACCATAACCACTAGTCTTATAAACACTCAATAAATATGTTCGTAATAAAAAAATCAATATAAAGACACCTTTCACTTGCTCAAGATGCAACCACATCAAGTTTGACAAAAGAATATGTTGCAAGAAGTGATTTTCAACCTAGTTGCATGTGACATAAACAAAAGTACAAGGAACATACTTTGTTGTACTTTCTTTGAGTTAACATACCCTTTAATGAAAAAGAAAGATACGAAATTCTTGAAGGACCCACATTATATACTTTAAAACTTTTAATAAGTCGGTCTAGAGATGGACAAGTGAACCGGTTCCTGAACCGGAACCGGACAATTATCCGAATTCGAATCCGGTCAACGCCGGTTCCTACAAGATCCGGTCCGGTTCCTCCACGATCCGCCTGTTCCTGTCCGGTTCTATATTTCTGGCACCAAAACCGGTTCGGAACCGGATATTTCCTCACCGGATCGCGATCTGGTTCTTGGGAACCGGATCCGAACCGGATCTAACGTTATTATCTCCATTTCCAGTAAAATTGAAGGAAGTAGCAGAGTAGTAGCAGAGAGTAGCAGCAGCAGGTGGACGTTGGACGCTATATCTTTAATTTGCTAGTTTCCAAATTCCAACTGCCGTGTTTTTTTTCATTTTTAATAACCAAGTCAACGTGGAGGCCCATTATCTCATATTCTCATTTGGGCTTAAAGCCCATTATCTCATATTCTCACATTATCTCATATTTTCCAACTGCTGTCTTCCTTCTTTTTATTTAATCACAAGCACGTTGCAACTGCAAGCAGTCAAGACTCAAGAACCAAGTGCCACATTGACCGGATATTGGGATCCGGTTTGATCGGATATTGGGATCCGATCCGGTTCGGTTCCAATCTGGAACCGGTGCTACCGGTCCGGGTTTTTTGGGGGTCGGATCCGGAAATATCCGATCCGGTTCGGAACCGGATCCGGTTCCTTGACTTTGACTTGGATCCGAATCCGGTTTGGATCCGGTTCCGGTTTTTTGGGATCCGGGAAATGGCCACCTCTAAGTCGGTCGGTGTCATCTTATATAAATCGTTGAAGTTGCATGTAATTAATTTATTGGTAATAACCTTCTTGAGCATACTAGGGCTGGCAAATCGTGTCAGACACGACACGATAAGACACGACACGATAAGGGGCGGACACGAACACGACACGATAATTTTTCGTGTTAAATTTTCAAAACACGAACACGACACGAAACCTGTTAAGCCCAAACAGGTCGACCTCTTAACGACACGAAACCTGTTAAGCCCAATCACGAACCTGTTAACAAGTCGTGTTTTCGTGTCGTGTTTTCGTGTTCGTGTCAAAATTGCACATAGAGTGTGTCAGACACGACCTGTTAAGACACGACACGATAAGGGGCAGACACGAACACGACACGATAATTTTTCGATTCAAATTTTCAAAACACGAACACGACATGAAACCTGTTAAGCCCAAACAGGTCGACCTGTTAACGACACGAAACCTGTTAAGCCCAAACACGAAGCCTGTTAACAAGTCGTGTTTTCGTGTCGTGTTTTCGTGTACGTGTCAAAATTGCCAGCCCTAGAGCATACCTCTTTCGGTCGGTGACATCATCAACCTTTACGAAGAGATCCTAGAACAATGATGGTTTTGGAATACAGGATTTTAGCCAAAAATCCTACTAAGATGGGTTGCGATCATTACCTTCTATAAAATCAACAATGACATCTTGTCTATCGAAAATCAAACCTAACATTTCAACATCTTGTCCTTCAAAAATCAAACCTTACATGTCAACACCTTGTACACCAATACCCGACGAATTTGTAAGTCTATATTGTCAACGTCCAAATTATCATTTTTTTTTTCTTTTTTTTAATATAAAAATTTGCACCTTTTTTTTTTTTTTTTTTTTTTTTTGAGAAGGGGACACGTGATACATCAACTCATGAAGTAAGTCTATTACTGTACACAATATCAGTAGAAGGTGTTTTCTCTTCGCTGAAAGTTGTTTGGCGGTGTCGAAAGGTATACAAGACATTGTTCATTTATTCTTTATTTAGTTTCGTGAAAAATTCTTGTGATTACCAATAAAAATTTGTTACAAATATCACTCAACTTCCTTTTATAAAGCAATCTAGCTTTCAACTTGTTTGACTTGTTTCTTTTTAGTTTTCTTAACCCTTTAGAGATAAAACATGTCCCTAATTATTAGTCCATTAATATTCCAATGGGATCGATTTTAAAATAGCTGAATTTCACTTTTTTTTTCTTATAAGGCGAGGCTGCTAAGTTGCTTGGGTATAGTGTCGAAGCAGTTTCAGATTGTGTCTTAAGGTAATTTGTTGAAGCATAAATCCGTCGGGCTGATCTTGACGGTAGATTGGGCCATCCCACGTCATCCCAATCCTGGATATCTGCTGCAGTACAAGAAATAAACCGGTTAGAAGGGGTCCCGGGGCCGAAGCCCCGGAGCCACCCTCCGACGGTCGAGTCAGTTTATTAAAGAGGTATGTCTGAGTTTTAGTGAGAGAGAGATCATACCCTTGAGAGTGATGAATGCACCCTATTTATAGATAGGCTTCCTTGTCATTATCTGGTGGTCCCACGTCGCGATAGCGACACATTTAGGCGGGAAATAGTTTAGACGGGACTTGCTTATGTCCTGTCCGGAAGGTCTTGCTCCAGCCCCGGAAGGGGACTTGCTCCAGCCCCGGAAGGGGACTTGCTCGAGCCCCAGAAGGGGACTTGCTCCAGCCCTGGATGTGTCCAGTTCCAGCCTAGACTCCTTCTTTATATCCTTCCCGGACCATACGTCATCATGTCCCCCAGTCTAGTATGATATGGTTCTGACCATGTCGTGCTAGACTCTACTTTATTAGTGGCCATCATTTTCCTTCCGGTGTTGGAATGCTTGGTTTCCCGTGTTGAACGGTAAAGACCCCGTGAGAAGAACGATATTTCTATAGTCGGGGTAACACTAGCATCGACCGAATACCTTCGTGTTCATCTCTTAGTAGAAGATGATGAAAAAGGTTTATGAAGATGGAGATGGTCTCCATGCGATGAAAAGGGGCAAAGGTGTAGCCACCTTATACCAGCTTGTAACAATAGTGCGAATATCACATATGTCTTCAGATTTTCCGGAGAATGTACTTCCGTGGTTGTGCGAATAGAATTCGTCTTTGTGCGAATATAGAATTCGTCTTGGTGCGAATATAGAATTCGTCTTGGTGCAAATATAGAATTCGTCTTTGTGCGAATATAGAATTCGTCTTGGTGCGAATATAGAATTCGTCTTTAGCGATGGGCTTGCAATCCACTTATACGCTTGAGTTAATTAGAAGGTTACGCCTTCTGGTACCGGGCTTGCAATGCCTCTTACGTACTTGAGTTAATTTGAAGGTTACTCATCCTTGCATCATAATGTGTTAATAATGAAATAGTATTTCACGTGTATTATAATAAATGTCGGGCCAATATCAAGTAAGATATAGTTAATGGTATTATCATACCGGTATAGTCCCCCAAGTTTAATGGTACTATGTTTTATTAGTAGCATAAAACTTTTACAACAAAAAATTATGTTATCTCATGCTAAATATTAGCAAACATGTTACACAAATATTCCAAATATGGGACATTGAGGTATTTGTTTACCCGTGGTGTCCGGACTCCGGGAGTCCATTAATCACTTAAAAAATTCGGATACCAATTAGAAGTGGTAAGCTTCATTGATTATTTTATAAGTCAATGTATGACACGTAGGGGTCATCTTTTCACTGATTCATAAAACCACGTAGGGGTCTTTTTATAATATAAAGAGTAAATTGCATGGTTCGTCCCTGTGGTTTGCTCTAAATCCCACCACTCGTCCCTGAACTTTTTTTTTGCATCGTTAATCCCTAAAACTAAACTATGTACCACCGTCCATCCCTATCTCTAACGGTCGTTATTTTTATTTGTTAAGTCTTTGCAAAGCTAGTCCTTGGTTTGTCCTTTTACTAACGGCCGTTTGCAACGCTTGCAACGTTAGTCCTTTTTTGAAAAATATTTTTTTTTCGAAATAATTTTTTTAGAAAAATATTTTTTTGTTCGAAATAATTTTTTTAGATTTTTTTTTCGAAAATTATTTTTTAGAAAAATATTTTTTTTTCGAAATAATTTTTTTAGAAAAATATTTTTTTTTCGAAATAATTTTTTCTAATTTTTTTTTTCTGAAATAATTTTTTTAGAAAAATATTTTTTTTTCAAAATTATTTTTTTTTGAAAAATATTTTTTTTTCGAAATAAATTGAAAGAAAAAACTATAAAGGAATAAATGTTGAGAAGTAAATCAGAAAAGTCCCAAGTAACCTCACAAACACCCCTCCTAACAAAACGTGCCCTTGGGACTTTTCTGATTTACTTCTCAACATTTATTCCTTTATAGTTCTTATTCTTTCTTTTGCTTATTTCTTCAAAACAGCTTATTTCTGCTTATTGTAAACAATTTTTTCTTTCAATTTATTTTTCTTTTAATCCTCATTACATTAGTATTTTTTATAAAATTTTCAGATTTTTCTAAATAAAAGAAATTAAAGGATAAAAAATACATTAAAGGATAAAAAATACTAAAACTTTTTAGAAAAATCTGAAAATTTTATAAAAAATACTAATGTAATGAGGATTAAAAGAAAAATAAATTGAAAGAAAAAGCAGTTTATAATAAGCAGAAATAAGTAGTTTTGAAGAAATAAGCAAAAGAAAGGAATAAATGTTGAGAAGTAACTCAGAAAAGTCCCTAGGGCACGTTTGGTTAAGAGGTGTGTGTGAGGTTTGGTGTGCAGGAGGTCACAGGTTCGAACCTTGTGCCCTCTTTTTTTTTACCTTATTTATCTTTTTGCAAAAAGAGGGCACAGGGTTCGAACCTGTGACCTCCTGCACACCAAACCTCACACACACCTCTTAACCAAACGTGCCCTAGGGACTTTTCTAATTTACTTCTCAACATTTATTCCTTTATAGTTCTTTTTCTTTCTTTTGCTTATTTCTTCAAAACTACTTATTTCTGCTTATTATAAGCTGCTTTTTCTTTCAATTTATTTTTCTTTTAATCCTCATTACATTAGTTACTTTTTATAAAATTTTCAGATTTTTCTAAAATGTTTTACTATTTTTTATTATTTAATTTCTTTTATTTAGTTTTTCAATCATAACAAATAAAATATAAATCAAAAAAATAATTTTCTTTTTTCTAAAAAGATATTTTTCGAAAAAATTATTTCGAAAAAAATTATATTTTTCGAAAAAATTATTTTAGAAAAAAAATATTTTTCAAAAAAATTATTTAGAAAAAAAAAATATATTTTTCTAAAAAAATTATTTCGAAAAAAAATATTTTTCAAAAAAGTTGCAAGCGTTGCAAACGGCCGTTAGTAAAAGGACAAACCAAGGACTGGCTTTGCAAAGACTTAACGAATAAAAATAACGACCGTTAGAGATAGGGATGGACGGTGGTACATAGTTTAGTTTTAGGGATTAACGATGCAAAAAAAAAAGTTCAGGGACGAGTGGTGGGATTTAGAGCAAACCACAGGGACGAACCATGCAATTTACTCTAATATAAATCAATGCATAAATCAATGTATGTCAGTGTTTATGTTAAAAGAGAAAGATTGCAGATCTTTGTGGAGGTAAATCTTCCACGCCTCTTTCATATCTTGCCATATACTTGGTATAAAATTTGCTTCTCTTCCATATATCACCAGCTAAAAACTCTTTCATATTTCACAAGCTAAAAAAGAGACACACATGTACGATCATGTGTAACAGAGAAAGAAATTGGCAATTTTGGAAAAGTCAATATAGGATGAAGGTCCGTTAAGCTGGTGACCGGAGCTTATAAAACTGCTCATGCGTATAGAGGTTCCGCGGCTCATGATGTTGGTCGGGGGTCCAGTGGACCATGGTTCCAGCTTGAATACCACCGGTAAGAGTCGTAGTGGTTAGCTCAAAAAATTCAATGACCCATCGAACGGAAAATGGAGTCGAGGTAAGTTTTGGTGGTTGTGGTCAATTAATGGTAAAATGACCAACGAGTTATAAGTAACCGGGTGTTGCGGTTTGTTCGTCTCTTGACAAGCTTCAATTTTAAAGTGTGAGCGACGGGTGTGTTGAAACATCAATAGACAAAGTAGTGGAGGTTCCAATAAGCGTCCCGCCCGACCGTGAAATAATGTCCGAAGATTAGCGCCGGTATTGGCGAAGTCCGGAGATTAGCGCCAGTAAAGGTGGCTAAGGTTGGGATTAAAAATCCGGAGAACTATTAAAAAAGATGTCAGGGGTTATGCTCATGTTTGAAATAACGATTGGTCCTTGCGTTGTGTTGCCAGGAGGTGTTGACAAGAGGGTAGTCGGAACATCGGACCGGAGATATTTCATCCGGAGTTCATGGACATGGCTGGGCCGGGGGAAATAACAAACATTGTTAGCCGCGGATGTGCAAAGTTTATATGTCTTGACGCTCAAAGGTCCAGGGACATAATTAGCATCGGAAAAGGTGGTGGATGTTTAAAAACATCCGCATAATTATTGAAGAAGGGCGGCAGTGGTAGGCTTGTCTATGAAATGATGAGCCGTCCGCTAGTGGTAGTTATTGATGTCATCCGGAAATTTGTGAGCAACAGGATTGGCGGAGCACGGACCTATAGACATTAAGAAGGCTAAAGTGCCTGATCATAAATGTGTAAAATGACAAGCATTTCCTCCGGTACTTAGAGGTTGGTCCCACGGATGGCGCCACTTGTTGAAGCATAAATCCGTCGGGCTGATCTTGACGGTAGATTGGGCCATCCCACGTCATCCCGATCCTGGATATCTGCTGCAGTATAAGAAATAAACCGGTTAGAAGGGGTCCCGGGGCCGAAGCCCCGGAGCCACCCTCCGACGGTCGAGTCAGTTTAGTAAAGAGGTATGTCTGAGTTTTAGTGAGAGAGAGATCATACCCTTGGGAGTGATGAATGCACCCTATTTATAGATAGGCTTCCTTGTCGTTATCTGGTGGTCCCACGTCGCGATAGCGACACATTTAGGCGGGAAATAGTTTACGCGGGAAATAATTTAGACGGGACTTGCTTATGTCCTGTCCGGAAGGTCTTGCTCCAGCCCCGGAAGGGGACTTGCTCCAGCCCCGGATGTGTCCAGTTCCAGCCTGGACTCCTTCTTTATATCCTTCCCGGACCATACGTCATCATAATTCATTTATCATAGGTTTTTTCCCCCTTATTGTACTTATGCTATCAATATTAATAATACGAGTGCAGTGGTAGATGTTGATTTCCTTCGAACTTGCTGTAATCAAATATTTATTTCCGAAGTTTTATATATTGAGTTTAACCCATTATACTCATAAAACGAGATTACCTACTTTTAGGTCAAGTTTCGTACTTATTCATATTTAATGCTTTGCGTTTTGTGTTCTTAACAGGTATACATCTTTGATGAACCATAGATTGGCCGTTTGCCGGTTTGGCAATTGGATGTTTAATAATGAGGTATTTTTATGATGTTCTTCCACTACAAATGATGTTATGCTTTATTGTATATTGTATTCTCATTATCTTCCCAAATTCTTTGATAAATAGCAAAATACGTTAGTATATCTACTTAATACACGAGCTCAAATTCATAGGATTACCAATGATTATCGCAAAGACATCGATGAGTTAAAGAAGGCAAGTTTATTTTTTTTTCGGTTCAATGTTACAAGTTTCTCATCTCGGACCCAATTTTATTGCTTCCTTGTTCTTGAATAATAAGAACGAATATATATGTTTGCAACAGGCTTCAAAGTTGATATTGGAGAAAGATAAAGGATGGGAGACAGGTGAAGAGCGAGTGTTGGGATTCCATTTACTCGAATTTACTGAGGTAAGACAATATTGCAATTAGCTTTTAATACTATGAACGTACATAACCCTAGTTGAAGTTAGAACATAGTTAGAAGTGAATACTTGGTTTTGTTTCCCAAGGTTACTCTACAAGATTATAGTTTCTTTTAAAATGCTGTTGAATGTATGGTTGATTTATGTTAATCTAGTCCCATGATATGTAGCGTGATAAGGAAAATTTGAGAATAATGAAACAAAAAATTACTGTATACCAATTAGAAAACCTAGTTCAGTTTCTAACTTGCCACAAACATTTGGTTTGAATATAAAATAATAATTTCTTGCCTAAATGAAGACATTTCACAAGCGTAGACGACAAAGATGAAGTGAAAAGTTTGATTTTTATAAATTTTCCTAATAGTTAATATGATTATGTAAGTTATGTTATTGCATTAATACTCTTTAACTTTCCTTTCTAGGCTCTCGAAGAGTCTTGTTTATCTGTCATGCCCCACATCTTGTGTGGATACCTATACGATTTATGTAAGAAATTTATCAGTTACCATTCCTCGGTGTGCAAGGTATGTTCACTTGCATATGGTTTTTCTCATACAATACTGAATTTAATTTCCGATTCTCTTAAACCAAAGTTAACTTATATAAAAAAGTTAAATATTTTGTTAACATATTCATGTTTTATTCAAATCTTTGAACCAACGCATATAAAAAAGTTAACATGGTAAAAAGACATGCACATATTAATTTATATAGTATTATATAATTATATAATTATTTGTGTAGAAATTATGTAAGATTAGGTTGAAGTTTATCAATCCATTAGAGAGCACGGTGCAAGCCATGGTTCGTCCGCCATCCGCCAAAAACGAACCAACGGGGCCGTTGTTTTGCACCGGCAACGTCGTCGTTGGCGCGCCATTGGTTCCTCCGCCAAACACTCGCTCATGCCATCAGTAATATTTTTTTTTTCATTTTTTTGTTTTGTGAGTGAGTGAGATACTTTTTGTGGGGTTTTTGTGGGACCCACACGTACCAAAAACATGTTATTTGTTTGTTTGTTTGTTTGTTTGTGTAGTTTTTGGTGTGTTATTAGTGAGGTGATGAGGTGTCACTGAGGTGGCTGATGTGCCCGGTTCGGTGCAAGTTTTAAATTTATAAAGGGTGAATTACCGAATCTAATAACAACACATACGAGCAAGTATACTCATCCGTTGTAGCAAGATTTTGATGGTAAGTCGGGATCGTTCGCAGGGATTTGTGTAGTGAATCGAATTGCAAGTTAAAAGCAACAATCTCAAATAAGCAGTAATGATATAATGAAAATTCAAATGATTAAAAACTACACTTGCTTAGACTAGTGTACTCCAATTGACTAATATGATTGTGATAACTTTGGAAAACATGTTGGTTGTGATAATTAGTTTTGACACTAATCTATTGTTCCTACAAATTAAACCTTCGTCAAGATTTTGGTTTATAAAAACAAGCATTACGATTAACCAATCAATTCAAGATCAATTCAAGGTTCATGAGTTGGTGTTCCTCAAACACAAAAACAATCTTTTGTCTAATCAAACAAGCTTAGGAAATGGTCAATACAAAAGGTAACCAATTATAGACAAAAGGTCACAATTGAAAGCAAACTATTAATCTTTCGACCTTTAAAGTGGTTTACAATCAATCCGTTTTGATAGACAAAAGCTTTTTCATTACAATCACAATTAAGTTCCTTTGGTTAATCAAGAATAGTGGTAGACAACAATCATTCATAGACAAATGATTATAACTAGTGGAATAACAATAGTTCTTTCAACCCTTAAGATTACTAGCACTAGTTAAACTTGATTTCCCAAATGTCACTATGAAACTTTATCACAATTAGTTCTTAGAATTGACTTGAAATTGAATTAAAACATGTTATCACAATCATATGCAAATCAATGAATAATACACATCATCTAAGCAAGTGCACAAAGGCACTAGCCACTCATAGCAAACATAAATGTAAACTCAATAATTTGAACATTAGAAACCATGATTGAAAGTCTTACAATGATTTGGAAATAAGATTACAAGTAAAAGACAATGATTCCACAAGCAATAAAAATGGTAAATTCGACTTTCTCCCTTCTCCTGGACTTATGGACGAATTTCTTAAGTTTCTTCTGTGAATGGTTCTCTCCTAGCACTTGTTTAGCATGTATGTATCTCTCTAGATTGATTGGTATATAAATACTCAACTAATGGTTCCATAAATTGCTCCAACCAAGGGTCTAAGTGCATAAATGCTTCTCTTGCTCTCCAAGTAGTATTGAATGGTTAGAATAATGACAAGAAGGGCCTAGAACCGGAGTTATAAAGTCACAATCCTTAATAAAGAAGTCTTGGGTAAAACAGCGACTTCCAACCGATCGGATGGAATGGTCTACCGATCGGTTGGTCTTCTCGGTAAATCCACTTTCACTCCATCCGAATCGGTTGCGGGCGGCGACCGATCGGATGGTGATGGCTGCTGAACCTATTTCTTGGTCTTTTGCGTATGACTTGTTTCTCGGACGTAGCTCTTGATTCTTCGGTCTTTCTCTTTATCCTAAAGCTTATGAACTTGACTACTTGGACTTTAACTCCTTGAAGTACCTTACGAAGCGGAACTTGACACAAGATTCACATGAAATCTCAAATACTTCCTTTTTCTTCATTTTTGCATCTTTTCCATCCATTTTCCTGTCTTTGGCTACAAATGCTTTGCAAACACACTTTGGTACGATTTAGTAACAAAAGCATATAAATATAACCACAAAACATATATAAAACTACCAATAATGCTATCAAAAACATGTTAGATTTAGGCGTTATCAAATCCCCCACACTTGAACTTTGCTTGCCCTCAAGCAAATCTAGAATTAAAAACAATTATCCACATGGTATGCACCAATGATTAGGAAAATGTGAGGCAAATCTATCAAGCACTAGTACAAGCTAGATTCATCATTTTAAGCTTTTATGGTTGAATCATCGAGATGTTTGACAATACCCATATGATTTTCTTGCATGATACACATTACTAAACACCTCACGAAAGGGAAATGAAATATAATTCACTCAAACACTCATTTGTATGATTGGTAGAGTATATAAGCGGAATGACACTCATTTGCTTAGTCATGATCTAAATATTACCATAAGCTTGTACAAGAAACAAAACTACACCGAAATGGTGTGAGCTCCAAGTATACATATCAAAGAGGGCTTTTATTCGGGTTTAAGGCTTAAAGGGATATAAAAGACTAATGCGCCACTATCTCGTGCAAAACATAATAGCTTCCTAACAACGAATTCTTGCATCACCAAATAACGGATGGTCACTAGATTGTACCTTGGTTCGCTAACGACGTTACTTGCATAACGGATGGTCGCCAAAATACTCCCTAGATCGCTAACAACGTTAGTTAATTCCTCAAGAAATCGGATGGTTACTACATGTCCATACACTTAATAATTACACAAAGTCAAAAAGGGTAGGATAAGGCATGGGATATATTTATGAAATTGGTTGAAAATAAAAACAAAAATAGAATAGTCAAAGTCTACGAACCAAATGTTACTAGCTATTACAAACCAATATCATGCCATTTTGTGAAAAACTCCATACTTCCTTTATTCATACTTGATTCACTTAGCCCATTGGCTTATTCTTGTCACCTTATAGTTGCAATGACTTTTCCTCTTTTTTCTCTCTTTTTTTTTTTTTTTTTTTTTTTTTTTTAACTTGTCATCTTATAGTTGCAATGACTTTTCTCGTATAACAACCTTCGGAGTTTACGCTTCCTTAGAACTTTCATGATTTCCACATAACATCCATCTTTCCAAATAGCTAGCAACCAACCAAGATTTGACTAAAAATAAGGCTAGGCTTAAAAAGGTGTAAAATCTTTTTGAATTTTTCTGGATTGTATCAAAAGAAAAGATAGGCTCGGCGGGTGTAACTAGGGGTATCTAGCATTAAAGATAAATGCTAACAAATGGGTCCATATGAGTGGTTAACTAGCCAATGTAGCTAGCTAATATAGCATTATATGAAAATGGAAGGCCATTTGGGATAAAACCTAAGATTGCCTCTTATCACGCATATACACTTATATCACAAACGAAATGTGATCTCACAACGGTCTCGTAATGATTTACAAGCACAAGTTCTAGAATAAATAAAATCACCGGCACACTCATAGCAAAAGATCTAAGCATAAAAGATGTATGTTGTATATAGAACAGGCTCAAATTCTCACACTTTAGTGGAAAGGGCTATAATCTGTGCTAGCTAATGTTATCGATCCCAGAATGGATTGCAATATTAATCGGGACACATCTCGAATTTTCAAAATTACAGATTTCACCAGTGGATAAATCCAGTTATTCTAGAATATGATCTTTAAAATGACAAAAGACTAGATTACAAGGGCAAACAAAATTTTAAAATTCAGCTCAAAACTACAATCTATCCTTATTTTCCTATTCACCCCCCCCACACTTAAGTTAAGCATTGTCCTCAATGTGATAAACGACAAAGAATGAAATAGAGAAATAAGAGAATAAACCGTATTTTCTTCTCATGAGGAGTCTTGATCCTAGCGTCCAAGCTTCGAAATCATTATCTGCAGCAATCTAAAAACAAAAGAAACACACATACGAAATATTTCTTCGCTTATTCAAAAGGCAGTGATACACCCCCACACTTAAGTTCAACTAAGCAATTTAGAAAAAACTTTGGGGTTTAATCACTAGAAAATAAAAATGAAAAATAAACATAGCAAACACACGGGTTGCCTCCCGAGAAGCGCTTGTTTTATTAACGAGTCATCAGCCGGACTCGAACTTCTCTTTCTTCATGTTGGTGTTGACTTCTTCATTAGAAATTTTGGAACGTACAGCACATTTCCAATCACTATTCCCTCTCCAGTTTCATCTATGTATTCCAACTTAACTTTCTCCCACGGTCTTGGTAGAACATCATAGATATAACCAGAATCTTCGGCCCACGGAGTGTTTTTCTTGAAGTCGGCCGGAAAGGGTGACATAAAGGTTATAGCTTCATATTCTGATTCAGGCGGAATCTCTTGAATAGAAACTTCATTCATTTGCTCCTTGTCATAGTATAACTTAATTCGGTGCCCATTAACAATGAAACTTCCACCATGTTTGTCATGCAATTCAACATATCCGGATGGAAATCCATGCTTCACTGTATACGGTCCGAACCATTTCGGTTTCAGCTTGGGAGCTTTGAACTTATACTTCATGTTAAAAAGCAGAACTTTGTCTCCAGCTTTGAATTCTTTTCTGATTCTTAGCTTTCTGTCATGATAAGCTTTTGTTCTTGCTTTGTAAAGTTTGGAGTTCTCATAAGCTTGTAGTCTAAGCTCATCGAGTTCATGCAATTGCAAAAATCTCTTTTCTCCAGCTACTTTGAGGTCTGGGTTACAATTTCTCAATGCCCAGTAAGCGCGGTGTTCGATTTCAAACGGCAAATGACAAGTTTTTCCATACAACAATCTGTATGGTGTTGTACCAATTGGTGTTTTATAAGCCGTGCGAAATGCCCACAGAGCATCATCCAGTTTTCCTCGACCAAACGGCGGGATTGTCTTTAACCGTTTTTTCAAGTATCCTTTTTAAGGCTCTGTTGGTATTTTCGACTTGACCACTTGTCTGTGGGTGATAAGCTGTAGCGAAACGATGCTGAACTCCATATCGCTTCATAATTTTCTCCATTTGTTTATTACAGAAATGGGTTCCACGATCACTTATCAAAGCTTTAGGAATTCCATAACGAGCGAAAAGCTTTTTGAGAAAATTAACAACTACTCGTGCATCATTTGTGGGTAGAGCTTCTGCTTCAGCCCATTTGGAAACGTAATCAATAGCAACGAGAATGTATTCGTATTTGTGTGATTTAGGAAACGGTCCCATGAAATCAATTCCCCAAATATCGAATAATTCGCAGACCTGAATGCTCTTCTGAGGCATTTCATCTCTTCGAGAAAGACTACCGGATTTTTGGCAAGCATCACAATTTTTAACAAGAGTATGGGCTTCTTTAAAAATAGTCGGCCAATAGAATCTAGCATCAAAGACTTTTTTAGCGGTGGTGGAAGGACCATAATGTCCCCCAGTTGGGCCATGATGACATTCATCGAGAATTATTCTTGTTTCAGAACCATAAACACATCTTCTAATCATCCCATCGGGACACATTTTGAAAAGATAAGGCTCTTCCCAATAATAATGTTTAAGATCCGAAAAGAATTTACTTCGTTGGGCATGAGTTAATCCTTTCTTTAGAATTCCTCCAACGAGATAATTTGCATAATTGGCAAACCATGGAATTTCGTTCTCATCATCTGTATCAACAGTCATGAGTGTTTCATCTGGGAAATAATCGTCAATCTCATCTTCTTTTAATTCTTCCAGATTTGGATTTTCTAAACGAGATAGATGATCAGCGGCTAGATTTTCTGCTCCTTTCTTATCTTTGATTTCGATATCGAATTCCTGGAGTAGTAAAATCCATCGGATGAGACGCGGTTTAGCATCTTGCTTCTTAAACAGATATTTTAACGCTGAATGATCGGTGAACACGATTGTTTTCGAAAGGACAAGGTACGATCTGAATTTATCAAAAGCGAAAACAACGGCTAACAATTCTTTCTCTGTAACTGTGTAATTCTGCTGAGCACTGTTGAGTGTTTTGCTGGCAAAATATATAGGACGAAAATGTTTCTCTTCTCGTTGTCCTAATACGGCTCCAACAGCAAAATCGCTTGCATCGCACATAAGCTCGAATGGTAGTGACCAATCAGGTGAAACCATAATGGGTGCACTAGTCAGTTGTGTTTTCAATGCTTCGAATGCTTTCATACAATCTGCATTAAAATCGAAAACAGCATCTTTTTCAAGAAGTTTCGTCATTGGACGAGATGTTTTGGAAAAATCCTTAATGAAACGACGGTAAAATCCTGCATGTCCTAGGAAACTTCTAACGGCTTTGACGTTAGTTGGGGGTGGCAATTTGGTAATGACATCGATCTTTGCTTTGTCAACCTCCATTCCTGCACTAGAAATTTTGTGTCCTAACACAATTCCTTCAGTTACCATGAAATGACACTTCTCCCAATTGAGAACAAGATGTGCAGCTTTACATCTTTCAAGCATTTTATCGAGGTTAGAAAGGCAAGCTTCGAATGAGCTTCCGAAAACTGAAAAGTCATCCATGAAAACTTCCATAGACGTTTCAAGCATATTCTTGGAATATGGCAATCATACATCTTTGAAAAGTCGCGGGGGCATTACATAATCCAAAAGGCATACGCCGATAAGCGTAAGTTCCAAAGGGACATGTGAATGTGGTCTTTTCTTGATCAGCTGGATCAATAGGAATTTGGAAATATCCTGAAAAACCATCAAGAAAACAAAAGTATTTGTTTCCTGCTAATCTCTCAAGCATTTGATCCATGAAAGGCAAAGGAAAATGATCTTTTCTGGTGGCTTTATTTAATTTTCTGTAATCAATACATACTCGCCATCCGGTGACAGTTCTAGTAGGAACTAGTTCATTCCGTTCGTTGGTCACAACAGTCATTCCTCCTTTTTTCGGAACACAGTGAACAGGACTCACCCAAGGACTATCCTCGATGGGGTAAATGATACCTGCATCAAGCAGTTTGATGATTTCTTTTTTAACAACTTCTTTCATGTTGGGGTTGAGTCGACGTTGTCTTTCTACAACTGGTTTGGCATCTTCTTCGAAATTGATTTTGTGTTTGCAAAAATCAGGACTGATTCCTGGGATGTCAGAAGTTTTCCACGCAAAAGCTTCTTTATGCTTCTTAAGAACTGAAATCAGACATTCTTTCTCAAAATCATTTAGCAACGAAGATATGACTACTGAAAGTAGCGAATTGTCTTCCAAGTAAGCATACTCAAGATTTTCTGGCAGTGGTTTCAACTCAAGATCAGTCGGTGGTTCTTGAAGTGATGTTTTGATCCTCATCTGATCATTAAGACTGATTTCCTCAAAATCTTCTTCTATTATCTCTCCTTCTTCTTCTTCTTCCTCTTCTTCTTCAATCTTAACTTCCATAAAATCAGCGAATTCTTTATCAAAAGTTGTTTCACTAATCTTCTCTGAAATAGTCATGAATGGATCAGAATCTTCAAGTAATGCATCCAATTCTTCTTCAGTGACTTCATCGATTACATCAATGTTAAAACAAGTGTCATCACTGGAATGTGGATATTTCATTGCTTTATCGATTAAGAACGTGATTCTATCCTTTCCAACTCCAAGATTGAGTTCTCTTCCTTTTACTTTGATGATCGCATCAGCGGTGTTTAGAAAAGGTCTTCCTAAAATAAGTGGTACTCTACTATCTTCCTCCATTTCTAGAATTACAAAATCCACGGGAAAAATGAATTTACCTACTTGGACAAGCATATTCTCAGCAATACCAACAGGATATTGGTAAGTATGATTAGCTAATCGGATACTCATCCTTGTGGGTTTCAAGGTATTGATTGAAAGTTTCGTATACAGCGAATAAGGCATCAAATTGATACTCGCACCTAAGTCGGCTAAAGCATCGCATGTGATGTTGTTTCCTAATATGCATGGAATCAGAAAACTTCCGGGATCTCCGAGTTTTTGTGGAATTTTGTTTTGAACAATAGCTGAACATTCTTCATTGAGAAAGGTAGCGGATATTTGCTCCAACTTGTTTTTGTTGTTAAGAAGTTCTTTCA
Organism: Artemisia tridentata subsp. tridentata; assembly: GCA_021014915.2. Classification (NCBI taxonomy): domain Eukaryota; kingdom Viridiplantae; phylum Streptophyta; class Magnoliopsida; order Asterales; family Asteraceae; genus Artemisia; species Artemisia tridentata. The sequence goes on from CP139505.1 coordinate 423,658,692, forward strand.
AAAATTTCCCGTAATTGGGCATTCCAGCTAAAACATCAATGAGAGGTACATTGAGTCTAACTTCTTTGATTATTTCAACAAACTTCTTATAACGCTCCTCCATTCTTTCTTTCTTAAGGCTCTGTGGATATGGAATTTTTGGAGTGTAAGCCTTAACTGGTGGTTTGGGTTTGGGTTTGGGTGATGTTTTTGGTGTATTTTCCTTCTTGGATTCTTCATCTTCATCCTCACTATCGAAATCGATAGTTGTGGTGTTGTTTGGGTTGGGTGGTGGATCATAAGACAGGCCACTTCTTGTGAATACAGCATTGATATGCTCATTTCTGGTTTGTGGTGGACGATAAGTCTTATCATTCGATGATGATGATGGTTTTGGGTTGGTTTGGGTGTTACTAGGCAACGAACCTGATGGTCGTGAAGAAATTTGATCAGAGAGTCTCCCAAATTTGTTTTCAAGATCTTGGATAGATGCTTGATGATTTTTCTGACCTTGCTCAACTTTGGTTTTGAGATTGAAAAATTGATTCTTGATGAACTCGTTGGTTGATTTTTGGGCAGTGACAAATTCTCTCATCATTTTTTCAAAATCTGTTTCTTCAGGTTTCTTGTCGGAACTTTGTGAGGTTTGGTTCTCTACTTTTGGTTGGGACTCATGGTTGTTATCCCTTTGTCGGCGATCTTGCCAATTAGCAGAGTTTCTTCCGTAATAATTTCCTCGATATCCTCCTCCTCGGTATCCTCCTTGGATATAATTAGCTTCTCCTTCTTTTGGTTGATCCATAGGTTGATCATCGCATTCTGATGATGGGTGGTTACCTCCACAGTTGTTACAACCATCTCGTATTTCTTTCATCTCTCCTCTAAGATCTTTGTATTGCGAATCGATTTTGGAAACCAAGGTTTCCATTTTCTCCATGAGTTTAGATAAACCAGAACTTTCGGCGAAAGCAACGGTTTTTCTTAAGGGTTTTGTCTTGGCATCTTTTGACCAGTCGAGTTTGAGAAGAACTCGGTCTTCAAGCAATTGATATGCCTGGTTAGGAGTCTTATAAAGAAAAATTCCTCCAGCATCAAGAATTCCTTAAGATGTTTCATCAAGTCCATGGTAAAAGATTTGAATAATGGTTCCTCGTCCTAAACCATGTCCATGACAACTTCGAAGTAAATCCTTCATACGAAGCCAGGCTTCGACGAGTGATTCGTTAGGATTTTGTGTGAAAGCACGAATTTCTCCCATGAGTCGATCAAACATTGCAGGTGGAAAGAATCGGCTTACAAAAGCTTGCCTCATCTCCTCCCAAGTAGTGATGATTCCTGGTGTTAATTCGTTATACCACACTTTTGCATCTCCAGCAAGTGATGACGGAAAAAGTTTGAGTTTAATGGCGTCTACATTTGTATCACCATATCGGAACATGCCACAAATTTCAATGAATTCGGCAACGTGTTTGTGAGGATCGTCCCTCGAACGGCCATCGAATTGACGGTCTTTGATCATAGAAAGATGGTGACCTTTCACGGTGAAATTGTCACCTAAGTTGACAGCAACAATAGCAGCTCCAGGAGTTGGTGCTACGGCTCGGTTTGCTTCCCACATGGGTCTATCGTCAGCCATGGGAAAAGGTTGGTCAGTGAATGGGTTGTAAACGACTTTGGCTTCAAAAAGGTTATCAAACGTTGGGTTTGGTACTCTTGGTACACGATTGGCTAGTGGAACAAAGGGTGTTCTTCTTCTTCTTTGTCTTCGGACTAAACGTTCGGGATCTGAAAATGGTGGAATTGGTTCTACTCCAGTTGATCGAGTGTTCATACAATTCCCCAACGAATCGAGGCAATGCCTAAACAAACGAGCAAAGAATGAAAACAATTTGAAAAGTTCAGAATCGTCTAACCGATCGGATAGAACAATCTACCGATCGGATAGATCTCTCGGTAAATTGGATTTGAAGGATCCGATCGGATGGAAGTGTCCGCCGATCGGATGGTTCTCTCGGTAAATTAAAATTTTGGAAAACCGATCGGATGGATGAATAACCGATCGGATGGGCAGCTCGGTAAAACTTTTTTTTTTTTTTTACGAAAACAAACTATATGAGAATTGGACTAAAACTTACAGAAACACGATCAAAATCCCCGGCAACGGCGCCAAAAACTTGATGTGCCCGGTTCGGTGCAAGTTTTAAATTTATAAAGGGTGAATTACCGAATCTAATAACAACACATACGAGCAAGTATACTCGTCCGTTGTAGCAAGATTTTGATGGTAAGTCGGGATCGTTCGCAGGGATTTGTGTAGTGAATCGAATTGCAAGTTAAAAGCAACAATCTCAAATAAGCAGTAATGATATAATGAAAATTCAAATGATTAAAAACTACACTTGCTTAGACTAGTGTACTCCAATTGACTAATATGATTGTGATAACTTTGGAAAACATGTTGGTTGTGATAATTAGTTTTGACACTAATCTATTGTTCCTACAAATTAAACCTTCGTCAAGATTTTGGTTTATAAAAACAAGCATTACGATTAACCAATCAATTCAAGATCAATTCAAGGTTCATGAGTTGGTGTTCCTCAAACACAAAAACAATCTTTTGTCTAATCAAACAAGCTTAGGAAATGGTCAATACAAAAGGTAACCAATTATAGACAAAAGGTCACAATTGAAAGCAAACTATTAATCTTTCGACCTTTAAAGTGGTTTACAATCAATCCGTTTTGATAGACAAAAGCTTTTTCATTACAATCACAATTAAGTTCCTTTGGTTAATCAAGAATAGTGGTAGACAACAATCATTCATAGACAAATGATTATAACTAGTGGAATAACAATAGTTCTTTCAACCCTTAAGATTACTAGCACTAGTTAAACTTAATTTCCCAAATGTCACTATGAAACTTTATCACAATTAGTTCTTAGAATTGACTTGAAATTGAATTAAAACATGTTATCACAATCATATGCAAATCAATGAATAATACACATCATCTAAGCAAGTGCACAAAGGCACTAGCCACTCATAGCAAACATAAATGTAAACTCAATAATTTGAACATTAGAAACCATGATTGAAAGTCTTACAATGATTTGGAAATAAGATTACAAGTGAAAGACAATGATTCCACAAGCAATAAAAATGGTAAATTCGACTTTCTCCCTTCTCCTGGACTTATGGACGAATTTCTTAAGTTTCTTCTGTGAATGGTTCTCTCCTAGCACTTGTTTAGCATGTATGTATCTCTCTAGATTGATTGGTATATAAATACTCAACTAATGGTTCCATAAATTGCTCCAACCAAGGGTCTAAGTGCATAAATGCTTCTCTTGCTCTCCAAGTAGTATTGAATGGTTAGAATAATGACAAGAAGGGCCTAGAACCGGAGTTATAAAGTCACAATCCTTAATAAAGAAGTCTTGGGTAAAACAGCGACTTCCAACCGATCGGATGGAATGGTCTACCGATCGGTTGGTCTTCTCGGTAAATCCACTTTCACTCCATCCGAATCGGTTGCGGGCGGCGACCGATCGGATGGTGATGGCTGCTGAACCTATTTCTTGGTCTTTTGCGTATGACTTGTTTCTCGGACGTAGCTCTTGATTCTTCGGTCTTTCTCTTTATCCTAAAGCTTATGAACTTGACTACTTGGACTTTAACTCCTTGAAGTACCTTACGAAGCGGAACTTGACACAAGATTCACATGAAATCTCAAATACTTCCTTTTTCTTCATTTTTGCATCTTTTCCATCCATTTTCCTGTCTTTGGCTACAAATGCTTTGCAAACACACTTTGGTACGATTTAGTAACAAAAGCATATAAATATAACCACAAAACATATATAAAACTACCAATAACGCTATCAAAAACATGTTAGATTTAGGCGTTATCAGTGGCAGACGAATAACATGTTATTCTTTCGAGCTACACCTAGCTCTCTTACCATAAAAATATATTCTCATATAAAGTCTTTCATAGTTTTCTTTCACTAATACTCCTACAATATATTATTTTGTTTTTTAAAAATGTTGTTAGGCTGGTTACAATGGTAACCATTACCATCACCTCCACGTGAGCGTCACGTCACCATTCAGCACATCACCACCTTTTACATATAATGGTTATCACCATTAACAATACCCACTTTATACAAACTTACACTAAAAAACACGCCTTATGGAGACGTGTATTTTTATTTATACATTTACACGTTTGTAGGTATTGAGTATATTTTAGGTGATTTGTTTGTCAATATGATATCTACACGCTTGTGTGTGTGGATGTATATTTATATTACTATTCCACAGTTACATATGTGTACTTTAGATTTTTTTATTCTTTTTTTTGGGTAAAGGGTCTTCCACCCGGTAAAATAATTTTCTCACACTTATTCATGTGAACATTTAACTATTTTGTCTACATTTTCAAATGTTGAGATATTATTCACGCAACATTTGTCTAGACACTAGGGAAGCGTGGCCTTTGATATAAACGTGTATTTTCTATAGTTGGTATAATATATTTTTGCTCACTCTATAATCTTCTTGTAACCATCTATCATTCTCTCTTCTCGCATTTTGTTAGCCTTAAAGTTTGTCATATTTGGGAATTGCACTTCATTCTTTATACAAGGACTAGTTTAGACATTTAGGCTAAGTTAGTCATTGTATTCTTTGTATAAATACCCTCCTATGTCAATACTAGGAGGGTTGAAGATTCATTTGTATCAAAGGGGTGTGTGTGTTTTCTCTAGCTTCTCTCTAGAAAAACATACACACCCCGCCAGTCAATAAACCGAAAATTCAAAGTTTAATCTTATGTTCGTGTTTATGGTGTTTCCTCCACCTCCCGTATGTGAATCTATACCTCTACACATTTGTATTTTGAAACTTTGTCGTGATACCTTTAAATTCAAGTTTAATACTCTATGACTACAATACATTTTGTATATGGACCATGAGACATGATATGTAAATTTGTTTGTTTAAAACTTTGTTTTACTACACAGCGTGTTCGAATGAAAAATATAAAAGAAGCTATAAACAATTTATTAAGTCAAGGCTATCAATATCGGCACCACAAGACCTATGCATATGAATATAATTTGGCTACGGTGAAACCATAGTCTTGAAGATTGTTAGGTTTTAAGAGATTGTCATTTTGATCATTGAACTTGTGGTGGTGTTTGTGAAATTCGAAGCTTCAAAAAGATGACATGGAGCATGTCACATAACATAAATATCAAACACAAAAAGTGTAAGGAATTTATGTGTACGTTTCTAAATGGATATTTGTATTGGATTTGGATTTAACATAAAGAGAACATGCTAATCGTCCTCAAGGTTAAAGAGATCCGTCTGCTTTTTTCAAAATTCATCATATAATCGCGTAATCGCGCGTTTAGAACTAATATATGGATGCCTTTGTTTGCGGAACAAGATCGAGCATCAATGATACATTTGACCTTTGGGAGATGAATGGAAAATCTGTATGGTAAAAAAGATGTTTATTTACATTAATTAGCTTTGGATCTTACTTCTTGGTGCTATTAATTTGTTTTTGAATAACGAAGAATTTCTTATGTGGGATCCCAATCGACTTGTTATCTATGATACGTCAAGTGAGTCATATACACTCGTAAACGTTTTGTTAGATTTGACTGTTATTAGTACGTGCAATACATGGTAGTGAGTATGTAGAGATTGAGTTTAGTTTCGCCTCTAGATGCACAGTGTGTTTGGCTTAATATCCTCTAGGTAGATTTTTCGCCTATACTATTCTCATTAATTCAACCGACCATAGGATCTTATAGTAATATCTTCATTTCATTGTTGTGGTTGTCTTAAAACCTTCTCTAGGGTTTTTTTAAATATACTTTAGTAGCAAAAAAATTTCAAATTTGAAACACCCGGAATTGAATTAAGGCAATGTTTGGTTGTTGTACATGCAGGGGCGGAGATAAAGGGGGGTCCGGGGGGTCACGTGACCCCCCGGCGAAAAAAATTGTAGTGTAAATTTTTGAAATTTTTCGGCTATTTTTGTAATTTGCCCCCCCAACGGACCAATTTTTAGTGTAGTTTTTAAAAATTATCATATTTTGCCCCCTCGATAATAAAGTTCTCGCCCCGCCCCTGTACATGAGCTCCTAATTTAAGTGTCTATTAAAGATACAATGGTTGGTTGTGTTGTGTATATTACATCTTCTCACCCTCTTCATGAAAAAGTAGTTGGCCATAAATTAGATAAGCTATCAATTGAGATGAAAGATTCAAACTTTTGCGTGTATTGGTTCACGCATGCAGCAGGCCTCTTTACTTTCTCTAGGCATTCCTGAGATATTGTGATGCTCAACTTAAAGATTGAAATGTATAACGTTGAATTTCAATTAACGTTGTAAATATTACGTCTTCTTGTGTGTACTTTTTTTTCCATCAAAAGTAAATATTGATTACATTGAAATGATGCATAGCTCATATCAAAGGAGTAAAAGATGCTGGCTTAACGTAAAACGGGTGTAAACGGGTCGAGCTTTTGTCATGTAACTCGAGCTCGAACTTGATTCGGTCTTGTTTAAGCCGAGCTTTATCGAGCCTCGAGCTCAAGCTTGAGCCCATAAAATGAGCTTGCAATGTTTAACGAGTCGAGTTCGAGCTTATATAGGTTCGATTCAAGTTATAATCAAGCTTTTTGAGCTTGTATGTGATATATATGTTCTTTATGCATTTGTACGTATATGTTAAGGGATTATATGTAAATACATTACTCATATAAATGTATCGAGCTTTTTGAGTCGAGCTCTAGTCGAATTTAAATCTTGTCACATATTTTCAATTTTATTTGGTTTAGAAAAATATCATCACAAATAAATCAAGCTTTTCGATCCGTGGGCTCGAGCCAAATCAATCTTTCTCGAGTCGATTTCAATCTTTCTCGAGCTAAGCTTGAGCTTCTATCATGAAGGCTTGTTGAGCTATCGAGCTAAGCATAATATTGTGAGTTGAGTCGAGGCTGTCAAAATTCGACCCGATTCGACTCATTTACACCTTAAATGTACCTCATATTAAACATAAACTAACTTAATATAAAAAGTAAATATGATATAAGAAATTAATTTTATTTGTATCTCATATGAATCGAATAAAGTAATCTCTAGGTGTACTGATGACTAACATTATCACTGTCAATTTATCAATAAGGTGTCATACAACCACCAACTTCATCATCCAAACCAAAAAAAAAAAAATCCATTGTTTGCGCGGCTATCATTTCCCTTATTTCCACCCAAAAAACGTGGTCTTAAAAGCTCGACAATAACTCGAATCGAGCCTATATAAGCTCGAGCTCGACTCGTTAAACATTTCAAGCTCATTTTCTAAGCTCAATCTCGAGATGAATGCTCAATATTGCTCGACTCGTACTCCAGACGAAGAAAGTGACAAAACCATGCTGCTGACCCACGAGAAGATATAACATAAGTCTAGAGAATTAATAATCCCAACTACACGACATTAAACAAACTTCCAAGTACCAAAAAAAACACACATTCCACATTTTATGTCTATCTTTAAAATCATACAAATTTGGGTTCAGTTTATGTACATCAAACACTAAATGCACCAAGACCTGTATTCTGTATCATGCATGGTACATTTCTCACCACGCTAACTTCTGATCCAATATTAAGTGTATGTACATCACACCTCCACTATCAATGCTCCTACCAACTTAACTTGCATTAATAAGACATTGTTGTACTTTTTGTAATAGAAATATACATGTGGTTGATAGAGTTTTAATCGGGTTGATCTCGACCGTCGAATGTAGTTAGAGAATGTCTATAAAACAACCATCCTATTCCACTCTTATTTAGCCTCTTCAACTATCCCTCTACTACTTTACTCTTCCATCAAAATCAGTCAACACTCAACAGATACCGATCTCAAACAACATAACCATATCCAGGGTTCTTCCATCTGCCGCTTAGCTTATGGCTTTTGATTTCTTTCAGTCGATCGAGCTCTTCTTGTCCTGTGGTCTAGACTACATTCATAAGAATAAATACAGGTTAGACATTCGTTTTGTTTGTGATAAACACATGTAAGTTGTGTCCGGTTAGCGCACTGTGTTTTTTGTTCTTGGTTTTTTCTCTTGTTATATCTTGGTTCTCAAATCTCTTTGGGCCTGGGGTACAGTTTCTTACATGTGTTAAATGGTTACTGAGTTTTGTCTACAAGGTCAGCTGAAGGTTTAAAAAGTAATGCAAGTGGTAGTCTAAGAATTGTGGATAAGTGATTATGTCTGATATTGCTGTTAAAGTGTTCATGGCTTCTTGAAAGATTTTGCCTCCTGTGGGTCAAATAATTATGTGCTGTGATTGGTTCTAGATATTTGTTTGGTAATATGTTTTAAGTTTACATCATGTATCTCTTTAGTGTAGAGTATTGGGGTGTTTGGATCAGTTTTGGTCTTGTGTGTATTTTTATTTGAACTCTAGGGCCTCTCCTCCTTTTAATTTGCTTGATTAATTAGGGTGGTATGACTTCTCTTTGTTTTTTGTTTTCTTTGTGTTTAGTAAAGTTATTGCTTGGTTTATTGAAAATGGCCTATTAGAAGTGAGATCTTCAGTAGTTTGCCTAAAACTAGCAACTACACTACAAAAATAACTCCCCCTAAGTATATATGTGACATAGTGAGATCAGTTAAATCAATGATTTTATAGAATTGATTGAATTAGGGTTTCTTTTCAATTAATTGAATTGGGTTAATTTCAAAAAATTGATTTTAAATTGAATTGGGGTTTCTTTTCAATTATTGAATTTTAAAGAATTAATTGAATGGTTAATTGGTTTATTTAAAATTTTTTTATTATTATTATTTTATTATTATTATTATTATTATTATTATTATTATTATTATTATTATTATTATTATTATTTTTATACATCTCATATTTTATTGACTGATTGATTTGGTTATGATAGATGCCCTCACTACTGGAGGAGGTGCAGCATCAGGGCACCTTGTTGCGACTCTATATATGGCTGCCGATTATGCCACGATTCTCTGAGGGAAGGTCAATGCGACACGCCACTTGATAGACGCCTTATAAAAAAGGTACGAGGTTCAACATGTCTAACCACCATTTTACTGTAGTTTTTTGTTCAGCATAAGAAACATAGTTTTGGTACATTGCTGTAGTTAGGACTACCTAATATTTATGTTAGCGAAGGTATTAAAACTTTATAGCTTGCCTAGGTCGGCTTCCAAGCGACATGTCTAATGTCATGTGAATTTTTTTGTTCGGGTGGATTACAATATAGGCAAAAGTTTTTACCTAGACAAAAAAGTTTGACTTGTAATTCAGTCTTCCTTAAGTATCTGATATGATGGTTTAGGTATAGTTATCAAGAGAGTCTTTGTGAAACTTAAATGTCATGTGTCACTTTTGTGGTAGAGTAGAAGACTTTTTAAAGCTTAAAGACCAAAAATCGAGAGCCCAATAAATGAAGACTAAGTTTAAAATTCGGCCAATACTTCAACCGGCCCCATGACTCGAGATTGTTTATTATACTTCATGCAAATGTATAAGTTACACATGTTTCTTTTTGTATTTTGAATAACGTAAATCCTTTCTTATTTCTCTTTCATATAAAGATTTGTAAAAGATGAAATGGAAACATCAAATTATATGTTCCATTTTGATATTTGGGTATATCAGATCTGGTTAGTTTTGCTAAACAGATCCTTGACGTGTATTTGTTAGATAGGCTATGAAAAAATGACTCGCCCTATGATGTTTCCATTTTACACGTTTAACTCATAAGTTGTGTATTCAAGAATCAAAACGTAGAGTTTTTTGTTGAATGATAATTGATATTAAGGATAATACAGAGTAAAATGCAAAGATTTTTTGAAAGTTTAAGGTTTTACAATTCACTTCATTGCCGGAATGATGTTATTATACGGGGAAAAAGCCTCTTAACTTGTAAGTAGCGTCACAGTATACCGACACCCGTGTGATAGACAAGGATCCTTATTTCTTTACAGATAAACTTTGTCAAGAGAAACCTATATTAGCTTGCTTGTACTATCGCTCGCCTGTCTCACTTGCTTTTTGGCTAGCTTCTTTATGGCATGTCGCTAGTGTAACCTAGCAAGCAACACATCTTGCTAACGTTGTCTAATGCAAAATTAAATGTTACATAATTACATTTTGAGCCGTCTAAACTATATTAGAAAAAATGTTTACATAATGGTAGAATCTTTCATAACGTCATTGAAAAACTTATTAAAACTTGCTATGCAAAGCATAAAATTTACGCATGGGTTATAAACAGTTCATGTATGTGTTTAAATAATAGAAGTTTTTCTAAAAGTGGATAGTTTTTTCCCAAAAAAATTATGATTTTTTTTTGACATTTTGCATCAAAATTTGATTGTGCATCGCACTATTACAAATTGAAAATTTTGTGCATCAAAATTTCGTTTTTTTGTGCATTAAAAAAAACGTATAAAAATTCAAAATAATACACTTTTGATATATTAAACGTCTAATTCAAATCTTAAGAAACATTTGGCCATGATATACTTATATTCGGATTACAACCCAATACAATAATGTAGCCCAGTCTACTTCCAAAATAATCCAATCGAGTAAAAGGCCCAACACATGTGATAAACTCTTTTTTACCCTAATCAGCTGTAAACATCTGCCCCCTTCTCTACTATTTTTCTCTTCCATAAAATCAGCTTACATCTGCCACTTAGCTTATGGCTTTTGATTTCTTTCAGTCGATCGAGCTCTTCTTGTCCTGTGGGATAGACTACCTTCATAATAATAAACACACAGGTTAGACATTTGTTTTGTTTGGATGATTTATTATGTAGTTATCAGTATTTCAATTTGGCACACAACATAAATATCTTGAGAAGTAAAACTAATCTCAACAACAGTATAGATAATTAAGCCATTATATACGAATATAGCTTCATAAAAAGGTTAAAGTAAAAATTATTGACACCAAACATTTTTACTATTCGGTATATTTGATATTTTTATGTGAAAATAGCTGTTTTTAGGTGTAGTGATGTTTGGTTAATGTGGTTCCCTGGTATAAGTAGTTTTTGTTGTTGTTGTTTCAGACAAGTATGTATTACGAGTAGCTTAGTACACAGTCACATAGAGTAGGTTTCCAGAAACAATGGTAGTCTCTTAGTTCTTTCAGGTGTGGGAGAACTATAGATTGGGAAATGTAGTCATGTATCCTTGGGAAACTCTATGCATATGAGGTTAATTGGAAATGTAGCTCTTTGCATATTGAGACCCAGGAGTTTTGATCCATTCCTTGATGATGCCCCTCTGGTTTTCTTTGTATGGGCTACAAAGGAGACCAGGTAGGGTGTTTGTCTAGTGGAAATGTAGTCAGGGATTGGATTTTTCTCCATGGTTGCCTAGGTGATAGTATATGAGTATGCTATATCTAGAAGAATGGTCAACTTGAATCAGCTGTATATCCTGAGTTGTAGAAAGTATTGTATAGCTTTCTCTGTTTTTGTATCAGCTTTATGGGCATGTTCATACTAGCTATGTGGAATGTTGTTTGTAATTTGCTGCTGATTTATCAATACAAGTTCACCGTTTCAGGAAAAAAAAAGTATGTATTAGCTTTACCCAAAAAAAAAAAAAAAAAACAAAAACAAGTATGTATTAGCCTGCTGTGTTTATTTAAGCAATATTGTGAAATTGAAAAAGCAAATAGTTTATGAAATTGAAAAAGCAAATAACTGTTTCATTGAATATGAATTCATGCATGTTTGATATTCTGTTTGTTTAAGCAATATTGCTTGGAGGGTGTGCATTTAGTAGTTGTTTACATTTTCTTCAAAATCGGTTTTCGGTTCGGGTCGGGTTTGGTCGGGTCGGGTTTGACCCGTTGCTAACCCTACTACTAAGATTGAAGCTCAAGTTAAAGTCACTGTTCTTGCTCGTGAATGATTCTTTGCGTATGAATCTAATAGTATTTTGCATTATGCATTGTTTTTGCAGATGGAACAAATTCTAGAACAAGTTCCAGTACAAATTCCAGAAGTCGTCATTTGTTGGGACGCTGAAAATTGTGGAGCTAAAGATTACTACCAAGCGGCACTCGTCATACAAGATCATGTGCGACGCATGTTTCCGAATGTTCAAGTAAAAATTACTGCGTATGGGAATTTGTTTAATCTTAAAGACCCACAGATACTGGCCTGGAACAGATTGCCCAGCGCCGGAGTTAAGATCAGACACACACCGGGGGGTGCAGATGCTGCCGACAGGGCCATAATGGTAGACATCTTTAGCTATGCGCGCGATTGCCGATCTCCGTCCTATATGATAATCTTCTCAGGAGACGGTGATTTTATTCCAGCAATTAAAGCCCTTCATGAACTAGGCCACACCACCATAGTGGTTCACAACAAGTCTGGTGTGAACGAGATGTTAACGAAATCCTGTAATCATGCTTTTTGGTGGGAATCGTTGCGTGGCGGAGTAGGTTTTCAGAACAGTCAAGGCGTGGCAAATGCATTACCACTGATCCCAAGCCCTGAAATCATGGAAATGGAGTATTCTTCAGCTTGTATGGCATGGGATCTTGTAACCTGCCCTATCCTACACATTCGTGATGATCTGCAAGCAGCATATGCTCGTGTCGTTGAAGTTCTTGGGACCGGTGAGGAAACAATATTCAAAGTCCAAGCATTCGGACCTCAAGGAGTTCTTCGTGCTGGAAATAATTTCGGGATACACTACACTCCCATATCAACACGATTGAAGCATCTCCTCCTAGAGAACAATATGATTGCTTACCTAATGGTGTGCTAATTGTTTAAGGTTATATGGTTAGATTGGAAACATGTGGTTCAGAATTGTAACTCTAAGTTTTGTTTAATACATTAAATAATCCGCCTGCTGTGTTTATTTTGCTAATGCAGGCTCACTCCATCTACATCAGTAACCTGTCCCCGACTACCAAGGATATCAACATCATGGGTTTCTTTCAAGGGGTCACCAACGTCGAGCTTGAACACGACGTTCATGGAAAATACCACCGCTCCGCCAGGGTCTCCTTTGCAACCCAAGAGGCTCTGTAGCAGGTATTATGGGTTGTTTTACACCTTAAAAGGAAAACAGTTGATTATGTGTTGAAGGTTTAAAAAGTAATGCAAGTGGTAGTCTAAGAATTGTGGATAAGTGATTATGTCTGATATTGCTGATAAAGTGTTCATGGCTTCTTGAAAGATTTTACCTCCTGTGGGTCAAATAATTATGTGTTGTGATTGGTTCTAGTTATTTGTTTGGTAATATGTTTTAAGTTTACATAATGTATCTGTTTAGTGTAGAGTATTGGGGTGTTTGGATCATTTTTGGTCTTGTGTGTATTTTTATTTGAACTCTAGGGCCTCTCCTCCTTTTAATTTTCTTGATTAATTGGGGTGGTATGACTTCTCTTTGTTTTTTGTTTTCTTTGTGTTTTGTAAAGTTATTGCCTTTCAAAAAAAAAAAAAAAAAAAAGCAGTTACATTAAAAGGCTAATTGGTTTATTGAAAATGGCCTATTAGAAGTGAGATCTTCAGTAGTTTGCCTAAAACTAGCAACTACACTACAAAAATAACTCCCCCTAAGTATATATGTGACATAGTGAGATCAGTTAAATCAATGATTTTATAGAATTGATTGAATTAGGGTTTCTTTTCAATTAATTGAATTGGGTTAATTTCAAACAATTGATTTTAAATTGAATTGGGGTTTCTTTTCAATTATTGGATTTTAAAGAATTAATTGAATGGTTAATTCGTTTATTTACAATTTTATTATTATTATTATTATTATTATTATTATTATTATATTATTATTATTATTATTATTATTATTATTATTATTATTATTATTATTATTATAACATCACTTAATTAGAAACAAAAAGGATTTACAAAAAGTTAGTAGGGAGCCGAGATACTAACTGGGCCCCCACTCCTTTAGCTATAGAAAAGCTAATCCTACTAAAAATATGTGCAGCAGCATGCGCACCAATGTCTTGAGTCATCGAGAACTTTCGAATACGCTTCAGTAAGGTCACTGCATCCTTCTCAAGTTCTCCAAAAGAAGAGAAAGAGAAGGGGAGGAACCCATATCCAATACTTGTGCACTTAGCCTCATACTTGATGCGTTTACGTTGTGCAGCCTCAATCACCACACGACCCGGCACAAAATCAACCAAACTAGTTTGCATCAAGGGCGATGATCCAGTCAAATCAACACATACATCAAGTCCTCCATCCCACGAGTAGAGCAACACATCAGCAGGACGTAAGGATACGTCCCTTTCATCACAAAGACCAATGTTCACCTCTTTACGAGCCGAAACCCCAGATCGAGAACATATATCAACAAGAACATCACGAACCATGTTATGCCGATGTTTAATACCAATAATACCAGCACAAGATACAGCATGGTCCCCATAAATATCCCCAGTAAAGACCCTGGAACAAGCAGAACACGGAATCTGGACAGAGAATAGAGGAACACCAAGCCGATAACATAACACGCACCGATAGGTCCTAGCATTCATAGTCTGACCCAACCCAGATATCGGAACTACCCTAAGCCAGTCCGAAGTGTAGTCCTCAATTTGCGATTTCCATAACGCCATCTGTCGAGTAGATAAAGAAAATGTAGATTCGGCAGTTCGGGTAACACGTGTGAAATATATATCTGCCAGTTTCTTCATGAGTTTGGGGCAGCGATCTCACATGGATTACTCAAAAGGTCAATCTCCATTTTCGCATTAAAATCACACAAGGCATCATCAAAGGAAGGCCCAGGGGTTACGATACCAGAACGTCGAAGCAACTTAGTCTGTAAGCTAGCAGATTGAAGTCTAGATGCAAGGAATGCATAATTCAAGACATCACCTGCATAGTATACACCAAGCCCCCCAAACGCAAAGGGTAATGTAGCAAGTCTCCATTGCCAATCACCAAAACCAGGCCCAGAAGCAGTGACAATACGCTCTAGAGTAGAGCGAAGAGCCTCATCAAAAGAAATCTGAGCACGCTCAAAGACCCGGGGAGAGCAAGTGCGCATAGAAAAATATAATTTGGAAATACCAGCACAAGCACGAAGGAGCAATAACTCACACTGAGGGTCATTAATCTTAGCAGTAGCACCCATAAGCTCAATTATATTATTATTATTATTATTATTATTATTATTATTATTATTATTATTATTATTATTATTATTATTATTATTATTATACATTCAAAGATAAAATAATATTCGTTCACTCCATGTTTTACTAGTGTCTGATTTCACTTATTATATTAGGTAGTCTTTTTATCTTATGCTTTCATGTCACTACTCTTGCTTGGTTAATTCTGTTGAGGCTGTATAATATGAACTAACTTAGAATAATGGTGGCAAGTTAGTATTAACTCTTAAATTATATCATGTGAGTTATCTCTAGTTAAGTACTCGTAGTTAATAGAGGAGGTTCAAAGCATTTTCCTTTGTTATATGTATACTTATATATACTTAACTTACACTATTTACTGCGAGTATTTTTGATATACTTACACACATATACCATTTTTGTCACAGACCATGTCTTCCCAAAACATCTCTCCGATCGCACCAGGCTCAGACGACCCTTACATGCAGGTGCTGCAGCAGACCCCGATCTCATCGAGCCTGTACCCACACCAGCATCACTTCCACCCACTACAGACCAGACACCTACCCAGCTTAACACTTACACCACTACTACTGATACTACTACTCTCCCTGATCGCCGAACCACCCGCATGAGAGTCCACGGACATCGAATGAGGTATTCAGATTTATTACCCCAGAGGAGGACTCGAGCTGTTTACCATTCCACTATCCCTCTCACCCACATAATCACCAGATCAGTCCCCCCACCACACCAGAGGCTCAAGAGAGCTGATGACTCTTACACAAGGGTAGAATATTGTTAGTGTGTTTGAAATTTAGAATATTGCCATTAAGTAGTGATAATTGGGATAATTTTGTAAATCCCAAGGGCAGGCCTTGCCAAAGGATTACAAAAAGGACTGGAGTACATGAGATTGTGATATAAATTATGAACTGGGACATCTTTTAAATCACAGATTTACAGGGTAGGTTCTGACTGAATGTAAAAGGGTTCAGATTTCAGACACTTGTGATATAAATTATGAACTATGGGGTTGGTTGGTGATAAAAAAAGAACTTAATTGTTCTAGTGTAACAAGAATGTGAAAGATAAGGGTTCAGAGTTCCGACACTTGGAATTTAAATTGTCAAAACTTTTGATCCAAGTTAAGTTATGATGTATGCGAGTACATGATAGAGGTCTTGAGATAAAAAGGTCAAAAGGATAAACATACGGGTTTCAAAATGTTAGTTGTAAACTTGTAATTTTATATATATATATATATATATATATATATATATATATATATATATATATATATATATATATATATATATATATATATATATCATTGAAGTTGTAAGTGTTGGTAACAAAGCAGTTTAATGTTTTGATTCTAGTGTTTTTAAAATGTCGCCAATAAGTTATAAGTTATAAATTTTATGTTTGTTCTCAAATTGCTACAAACTAGGCCTTGTACTACATTCGTGTAGTTAGATTTACTACATGATAAGAGGCATTAGGATTAACCCATTGTTTTACACCTGTGTTTTTGTTATAATTACTTTGGCTACATTGGTCAAGTAATTCTCCCACACCCTTTGCGTTGTACTCATTTTTAGTACACGATACCCTAGTACACCCCTCAGAGCCTATCTTTTCGTTTCGACCTTTAAGCATTTTACTTAAAGGAAGAATTTGTTTACACCCCACTAAAATGTACACCCAAATCGCCTTAGCCTACCTTGTATGCACTCATTTTTAGTGCATTATTGTGACAACATTTGTTTAAACCCAAGTTAATTATCTAATTGATTACATGGTTGCTAAGTCGAGTCATATCCTTGTACATATTGTTTTGGGACGATTGGGACTCATGGGTAAAGTACTAGTGTAATGGAGTAATGGGGAAGAACATCATTTATTACCCCCATATGTGCTAAACGTTTTAAAAGTACTCCAAGTTTTTCGATTATCTTAATTCGAGTCATTAGAATAGTTATTTGTAAAGTTATGTAAAAGTTCAAGTGTAAGGGGGATGCAATGCCCCTATGATGTATTATTTTGGATGGTAGGGCAAAAGTGTATGAAAAAAAAAAAAAAATCGAAAAATCAAGAAAAATACAAAAAAATGAGAAAAAGAAAAGTAGAAAAAACATACGGACTACCATCCCGTTTCATTTTATGTTTTTGTTATTTTGTTTTTAGCTTAAGTTGAGTCGAGTCTTGGCTTAGCAACATTGTATAGTACATGTAATTGATCAAGATCTTTAACTCGCCACCAGTAAAATATCCCTTATCCAACAAAACCGTGTTTTCCTTTTCCCTACACCTAACGTTATAACCCATGTAAAAGCCCTCTTTGATAGTTTATCTTAGGTGCTTACGCCTAGTGGAGGAGGTTTTTGATCCTTTCCCAAGCCTATGGTAATCTATTTGCTATGACAGGTAGTGAGAGATATTATCCGTTTTCATTTATGAGATTTATTTTGATGACACTTGAGAGATGTGAGTATCTAAACACTACTTGTGAGGTGCTAGTATGTAATCTCCGTGCTTATTATGATTAAAGAGGAACGAATATTTGTTGTAATTACTTTTATGTTAGCATTAAATGACCCCTAACTTGTATTTTGATTAGAATAAAAGCGCATTTGCTTGAGGACAAGCAAATCTCAAGTGTAAGGGTATTTGATGAAGCGAAAAGTGTACCGCTTTTAAGGGGTCATTTAAGCCCTAAATCGTATTTATTTGATCAAATATTGCCCTAAATCGTTCCTTTTGTCATTTTAGGTACTTTTGAGGAGAAATCTGGAAAAGGAGGCATTTTGGACGTTTTTGGAGCATAAAAGTGAAGAAAACGACAAAGTCTCAAAATCATGCTGGAAATTACCTTTGACGGCGATAGGATCCTCTCCAGACGGCGTCATGGCTTGGCAAGAAAAGGTGGATGTGAAATTTACTCATGATAAGCCAGTGAAAATTGCATGGGAATTCTGACGGCGTCACGCTTTAACCTGATCAAGGTCGTCACGGCTTAATTTAGAGAGGGACGGCGTCACGTTCATAGTTTGACGGCGTCAAGCCTTGATAAGCCAGAACGGATTTTGGAGAGCTAAAGAGGGACGGCGTCAAGAAGGTCATCCGGGAACCCTAAAAGCGGCGAGGTGACGGCGTCACACTCCATAACGTGACGCCGTCAGATATAAAAATCTATATAAAGTTTTGCAATTCTTTGTCATTAGTGTGGAACTTATTGGGGAACTTTGTGTGTGAAAACCCTAGGACGAATTTGGCAGCTCTTTCAAGGCTTTTTGCCTTGAGATCTTCCATGTTACATTGAAGATAAGTTATCAATTAATCATTCAATATGTCTATGTGTTGTTTGATTTTATCTTGTTCTTGTCTTTTGTTTAACATGCTAGGCTAGATTTATCTTGTGTTTGCTTAGATCTAATGAAACCTAGCTATTGATTATTGGTTATTAGTGTGTTATTAGTTGTATTGGATGATTGTTCATCTATGTTAGGCTTAAGAAAACTGGCTAACTTCCTATTCGGTAACTTGCTTGAACGTCTTAAGAAACATGAACCAATGCGTACTAAAGGTTTTTATGGTTGTATTTAATGCACAAGCGAATTCTAGTGATCCCATGTTAGGAGCTTCCTAGCCGGCTCGACATAGGAGTGAAGTAGGAGCTTGTAGAGTTGGGGAAGTACGTACGCCACCCCACGAATGGTATTAAGGAATACACCCGCCATCCACGCGACTAATACACACTAATCAACCGGTAAAAGATAGTTAGGGAGTAAGGAAATCTAAGTAAACACATTTCTCTCTACATAAGTTTTCACCAACCTTTTCATTTTTGTTATTTTATTTTATTTGCATTCGTAGTAATTTGGGTTAGTTGACTAGCAACTAATTCCGCCCACTCTTTCAAACCCGAGATTTTACTTGCTTTCATAAAAATATAAAAACATAAAAAGAATCTTCTCTCACCCTTAGACCTATTAGAGTAGTTTTTCATACCTAACGAACACTATTCCCTGTGGAGAACGATCAATCCTCCGTACTTACCACTACACTATACTACATCGGTCAGGTACACTGCCTGGTGGGGTTGTAAGCCTCTTGAGATCCCTCGAGAGGTAAAACCTGTTGTAAGGTTGCAAAACCACGCATCAGCGAAGGAGAAGAAAGGACAAGCACCCACCCCGGTTATTCTCATCCAAAAAGGTTGGCACCTCGTCAGGACCTTCAAAGTAGTTGCGACTAATGCCCATATGCACTAAAAACTCTTCTGGATAAGCGTTGATAGGGATGCAATTGGCATTAATCGTTTCCGCATCATCTGCGTTATACGCTCTGGGGATGGGGCGCTCATCCTTCGGTAATGACTCTTGGGTATAGAACTCAAAATCCCATGGAAAAAATGCATCATCAACCCAAAAGAATTTCTCCTTCCAATTCCTAAGTGCGTCTAACTTTTCCGTATAGCACTGCAGTCGCCCTGCGCGCTTGGAAAAAGACACCCACCCGTTTGACCACGACGAGT
Organism: Artemisia tridentata subsp. tridentata; assembly: GCA_021014915.2. Classification (NCBI taxonomy): domain Eukaryota; kingdom Viridiplantae; phylum Streptophyta; class Magnoliopsida; order Asterales; family Asteraceae; genus Artemisia; species Artemisia tridentata. Next base: position 423,678,446 of record CP139505.1, read on the forward strand.
GATAGAACGCGTGGAACAGATGGATTGTGGGGTCAATCGCCAACAAGCGACAATTTACTTCAAAATTTGTTATTTTTGCTGCACCTATACAGTGCAGTTGGGAAATATGGAGGCGATAGTAGTTTAAAATATCGCACAAGAATAGAGAAATGGGCACACGTTGGTTAGCGAATTCAAAAAAGCGTGTGTATACCCCTACTTTCCCTTCAGGGAAGTTCGCTATGGACGCAGTCGCCACCGGAACCACCGGGTGCAACGCAATCGGGATATAATAATCCGAGGTGAACAGACGAAGTTCGTCCTCGGATATATCGGATGTAAAGTCGGATAATTGAAGAACCATGGTTAGAATTAAATGGATTCTGCAGCGCACTCACTATTACCTTAAGAGTTGTTGATTTCTTGTTCGCTGTTTAGAGGTTTTAACAATGGTGGCAATGGACGTTTTTACTGTGATAGCCACAGTGAAATGGAGACAACACTTTATATAGGGTTACATGCTCTCATGGATGATTGACATGTGTAACCCACTCGCTCCAATCGTGTGGCTGGGAGATCAATAGGTGAAACACTTTTTCACCCACCCCTCACAATTTACGAGGGATATTCGGATTTACTTGGACTAGATTCATCGTATTGTTTTTTTAGGCGGGAAACACTTGAAACTTCCCCACTACGCATTATGGAATTTTTTTTCCGCTACAGTTGTTAGTCTAGCATCCACAGTTTCACCTTGCGCATACTAGACTGGGGGGACATGATGACGTATAGTCCGCATTCGGGTCACGAACCCGACCAATACTCAAGCCCATTACGCGTGGGCTATCACGATAAAGATTTGGGCTTACAACGGCCCAAATCCGAAATCTATTATTGGCCTTGATATAGGATCTCTTATTTATGGGATAAGGATCAATAGACCGAATAAGGCGGGATACGCCGAAGGGTAAGGAACACGAAACCAACAAGGATTTCGTGTGTATATATAGGGCATCTCGGCTCTCATTAAAGGTATCATATCACAACCCTAACTCTTCACTAAAACCCTAAAACCGATTACTTACTCTCACGCCGGAGGATAATCGTGGGAGACAATCCCACGATAAGCCTAACGGTGTTTTTTGTTCTCTTAGTGCGCAGGTCTCAAGCATTAAGATCCAATTGATATGGGAACAGGAATCCAAACAAGGAACGCCCAACTTTTGTATGCAACATAAGCCGAAACTACGTAAGCCTTAAAAATAAGCTTAAACAAAGACCCCTTTAATATAACACCGACCACAAAAAAGAAAATGGGCATAATTAAGCATATTGCCTCTATACAAACACTTAAAACCAACTATACATTTGACCATAATAGCAGTTGATAGTTTGCAATTTTCATAATGTAGACATGTAAATATAAAGCGTTACCTTAGTATAGTCACCACATGCAAGAACGGATCATGGAAACATGGGCGCTAACTTCAAAATTCATAGGTGAAGAAAACAAATACAACGACAATGTTGAAGACGACAATCAAGACTTCTTAAATCAACATTATTTAGTTTTTTCCAATGGCTTTCATCATAATAGCCTTCACGCTTTCTCTGCAACAAATAGAGATTGTGAACAAAATTACGGACTCGATATTATAATAACAAAATACAACATAAAATGGGTTTGGAGAACATAAAAAATGGCTTCATTTTGAAATCGATTTTGTTATTTTTTCATCCGTTTGAATACCAACAGCCACGTTTTTGTGGTGCTCCGTCTTCTTCAAAGTCGAAAAATCACTTATGCGTCGGTTCGAATTTGTTGTTCCCGAACTTGGGTTGGCACTATATACCGGGCACAATTGTTACAACTTGCATTTTTGTTTGCAGGGGTTTCATCCTCAATCTAATCAATAGACTCCCATACCAAAAAATGGCTTCATTTTGAAATCGATAAAGAAACCATATATCCGTTATCTCCTTCCATACTTTGTTCCAAGAATATCTATGCAGGAATCGGTGTTAGAAGTGAAAAAATTATGCTGTTTCATAAACATTTCGCTCACTCGATATGGTTACGTTTATATGTCTTTACACTCGAAACAATTTGGGTTGTAAGTCCAACAATGATAATAATGGGGAAAATTGCTGAGTATATTTCTTATGTGCAACTGACCCATTATCATTTTAGCCCATTAAAATTTGCATATCTTTTTTCTCCCATAATCTTTTCGTTTAAAATAAGGCCTACACGAATAAACTAGTAACAACCCCTGTGAAGGCTACATGCCTACATGACAATTATGAAATATGCAATGTCAGGTTGTCTTTGGCAAAAATAGCAATAGCTATGAACACTAACAGTGAGTGGCTGTGAGAAGTAACTGTTTTTTCTATAAAAACATTTGATAACGTTACTGCAGTTGTATCATATTGTGTAAAATAGCTTCTAAATGCTCAACGCTCATAAATGCTACTTCAAAGAGCGTTAGAAAAGCTAGCATCCTGAAAAAGAGATAAAACTACTTGCTGTTTAAACAAACATTAAAAATCACAACGTTCAACACTCACTTACATCCTTTTATCAAATATTGATATCTTTCAAACCGTTAATCGTTAAGCGAAAAAAATATACCGTTACGACGATCATTTAATTATTTCTCTATATATAGGCACGTTTTTTTTTTTTACGTTTTTTTCGTTATTGAAATTTACATGAAAAAACCATATGTGATTTAATACTAATATCACATGTGATATTGCATATCATATGTGATTTATTACTAATATCACATTTGATTTTTCATGTAAATTTCAATAATGAAAAAAAACGAAAAACGAGAAAAAAGTGAAAAAAAAATGTCGAAAGTATATCAAAGTGCCCGTTTATAGAAAATTAATTAAATGCTCGTCGTGATGGTGTAATTATTTTCGCTTAACGATTAACGGTTTAAGAGATATTTTAAATTATATGAAATATGCGAGGCATGATACAACCCGTGCGATGCACAGGCTTGTTTGTTGACTAATTAAATTGTTTTCCGTAACGTTGATGCATCTTATACCTGTTTTTTTGTTTGTCATATGTCTTATATTCAAATAATGCAAGATGAGACAATAAGTCAATAAGCATCGACAGCCTTTTTGATCACACAATTGATTGATTCTACTTCACCAAGGTTTTCAGAAAAAGTTATCGAGCAGTTCAATTTTAAGATGCTATATAAGCAAAGCCTAAGGCTAAACTAATATGGAAACTAACCACGTATTACAGGCTTCAGATCACAGAAGTTAAATAGTGTAAGCACTTTACACATTATGCATGCTAGACATTTTACTGAATAGATCGATAAGCTTTGATGCAATCAAAACTCCATTAATTAGTTAATTTTTTTAGTGAAAGATTATGTTCTTTTCCTTCACATATGACTTTTACTTCACAAAACTGTGGAGCGTTGTGTACTATTTTATCGAGAGTCCTCCTCCACTGCCTCTCTTGATGCTACTCTTGAGTTTCCTGTCATTAAAGGCAGCAGGATTACATAGAGAATTCAGTAGGAGTGAAATCAAAGCATTAAATAGGCAGAGGTGTAGGCACCTTATGGACGATTTGATGGCACCCAACACCAGTTTTCTTATATTAAGAATTGGAATGAGGTCGAGAATGGCTTTTGCTTCCATGTCACTCTCAATAAGCACTTCACTCTTGAAACCGGTTCGTTCATTGGATGTCGTGGATGATTCGCTTCATCAAATCAGTTATATAGAGTTTTCGCATGTTTCCTGAAACAAATGAAACCAAAGTAATCATCATAATTTCACAATAAACACACCTTAAACGCAACAAAATAGATCCTAAATTACAATACGCTGAAACATGAAATTTAAATAAGATTCTATCATAAGAAGTACGTATCAGTGGTTTAGTATTTTAATGTATGTAACCAAGCATCTAATATAAATTATAAAGAACATAATCACATTAGCGCATACAATTCAAATTTACACGCATTACATGATCACAACAGCATACATTATGTTAATATACACGTTATAAACAGAATACGTATAATGTTGCAGCATTCGAACATACTTCGTCCAGATACATAGATCCAAAAGACAGTTCCATACTACTAAATTGGCTTCTTCAAATAGTAAGCGCATACATTTTCTACAAACCATCACCAAACTATACCTTATTTATAGAGCTCAAACCCTTTTTCATGTTCTCTTGTAACTGCCAAACTATATGTATTCTTTGTAGTTGTAATTGATGGAGTTGCAATGGTTCATATTCATCTTCCCCGCATTCAATGGCCACAAATAAATGTGACCATAATCACCTCATTACACGGATGGATGAAGATATTTGCATTCAAGATGAGCCTCTTCATAAACCAAATTGTTTGTAGTTATTTTGGTATGCATACTAAGGTTTGTACCGTACTTATGGTTGTGCACAACCCCCCTTGCACATTAAATTAAGGTACTCAACATTTAGGTATAATAGATATGTGAAATATTAAAATGCTTTTAATTTCTACTATTTATTTTATTTTAAATGAATGGTAAAGATTAGTCACTTGTTATGTAAAATAAGTTTGGTATATAAAATAACTCTCTTCTAAATAACAAGAGATACTACAAATATAAATTGTTATACTTTCTGTAATAGAAATATACACGTGGTTGATAAAATCTACTAATAAAGTTTTGATCGGGTTGATATCGACCGTTGAATGTAGTTGGAGAAGGTTTATAACACATGTGTAAACTCTTAGTTGTATCATTTGTGTAAACCCTAAGAACAAAGGGTACCATAACATGTTAACACCATGTTTTTTGTAGCACATCAGCGCCATATCATTTCAACACCAAATAACATAACACCCAAAAATAACCCGTTATCATAACACTAAATAACACCACCTTTTGGGACCCACATTTTTTAAAAACTACAATTTACAAATTCTAACTTAACAATTACATTAATTAAACAATAATTTGGATAAACACTTTTATGCTATCAACTTTTCAGTTACGGTTTAAATTTTAGGCCCAATCTTCTATTAAATTTTGGATTAAAGGAGATAGGCCTAAAAAGTCCAATACTATTCCATAATTTTCAGAATATAAAATACCTTGTAACACTATAACCCTAAACTCACTCACACACAAATAGGCAGCCACAAACACTGTTATTTGCTTTCTTTCAAGATTTAAATCTCACAGCCACCAAACAAGAAAAATTCGTCCCTTGTTTCCTGTAAACTGCTCAAACAAACCACAACACAACTAGCCGTTTGAAATTATGTGAGGGTTCGTTCTTCCATTTGCCGCTTAGCTTATGGCTTTTGATTTCTTTCAGTCGATCGAGCTCTTCTTGTCCTGTGGACTAGACTACATTCATAATAATAAATATAGGTTAGACATTCGTTTTGTTTTGATGATTTATTATGTAGTTAAGAATTGAATCAGCTTACTTGTGATTCATTAGTATTTCAATTTGGCTTTTATTGTCGGTAAGTGTATTGGTATTGTAGTCAATTTTGTAAGGTGTCAGTAGTCGATGTTAGTGTATTTATTGTATCTATGTCCTTTATTGATTCCCTGGCTGTCATTTGAGTTTGTCAGTATCTCAAAATATATATATAAATATATATATATATATATATATATATATATATATATATATATATATATATATATATATATATATATATATATATATATATATATATATAGTGTTGTATTTTATGCAGTACCAATATTAGATGCAGTACTTTACAGTATATATATATATATATATATATATATATATATATATATATATATATATATATATATATATATATATATATATATATATATATATAGTGTTGTATTTTATGCAGTACCAATATTAGATGCAGTACTTTACAGTACCATTCTTGACCGTTAGATCACTTAATCAATGGATGAGATCACTTGTGCCTTTAATGTAATTAATTGAAAGATCAAGCCATTATTTAAAAAGCTAAAAAGGCTAAAAGGGTAATCTAGGTATTTCATAATATCCCTAAAAAAATGCAGTTATCTCACTTACCATCTATAATTCTCCCACAAATCAATAAACCGCTCCCCCAAAAAAACCTACGCCTCTTTCTCTTTAGTTCAATTGTTCGGCCACCTTAAAAAAACGATCATCATTTTTTTTTTGTCGAACAAGCATCAATCTGAGATATACATTGTCAGTAAGTTGTTTTAATTCATTTTTTTTTCGGTCTTGATTTTTTTTGTTTGTGTATTCGTTTTTATTGGATCTTGAATTTTTTTGTTTGTGTATTCGGTTTTTGTGGTCACCGGATTTTTAGATGGCAGCCGGATTGTGGTCGCCGGATCTGGTTCTACTTTGGTTTTTTAGGTGTGGAGGCTGCTTACGAATTTCATCTTTATTGACCCTTTCTCCATAACTTTTGGGATTCGCCTGTTAATGATGTGAGTAATCAGATTGGCTAGTGATTCATTTCTACATATTAAGTAGCTTTAATTCTCGTCTATAATTATCCTGCAAGTCAGGACATTAGTATTCACCTTGTGGCACATATCTCTCACACGTACTTGCCTTATTTTCTTTGGAACTTCTTATAGATTAAGATATGGAGTTCAATTGGAGAATGGACCATTTAATAGGCGTACTGCCGACTTCCTTTGGATGATGATATTTGGAGCTGCAACACTTTTGGTATGTGAGATAAACCATCATTTCTATGTGGTAATTGTGGTGTGTTTGGATGTGCTTCTGGTCTAATGTGATCCCTACGACCTTACCCCCTTTAGTTTGACCCTTTCAATGCTTTTTTTGTGTTTTTTTGATTGATATAAAATTAATAGGAGTATGTGCATATATGTTTTAAGGTAAATATAAAATAAATAGAAGCGTGCATATATGTTTTTTTGTTAATATAAAATCAATAGAGGTGAGTGCATATATGTTTTGTAGTTCCCTGATGTTTGGATTTGTAGCACGGCTAATTCTAATCAGCCCAAATTGGCTAATACCTGCTCTTAGGTTCTTTCTTTCATCTTAATTCTTGATTGTAATTATGAGGTTGCATAGTTTGTTCTCATTTCTATATATCATAGCTCACACATATTGTTTTTGAGGCATGTCTTTAGTCTTATGCCACCATTCATATTAATAGGCTCTCAAATCCAGTCTTACTTACGGCTACGTGCTCTACTCTTGATATTTTTCTTTTAAAATAATTTTAACTTGCTTATATGCACGGGCTTGGTATGTTATGCGCTGCCTTCAATTTTTCTAATGATTTCTTATTTGACTTGAACACAGCTATTGAACATGTTTTTGGAAGTCGTGCGAATATGTTTCAATGAATTTGATGAGAAACCGCAGTGTACACATATGTCTTTGGAAGGGTACTCATATGTTCTAATGAATTTGATGAGAAAGTGAAGCGTGCATATATCTTCATGGAAGAGTGCACACATGTTTTTGAATGACGTGCACATCTATATTTAACAAGATACATTTGTATTTAAATTTTATTTCATTTGATATCAAATTTTGTGTATACTATTTATGTTTTTTTTTGTTATAAATTTAGATGTTACATGTATATATTCAAGTTTTTGGCGATAAATATCGAAGATTGGAGAATGTACACTAGAAACATATATGCAATTGTAATTTTAAGCAAAACAAGTTTGACTTCTAAACAATTTGACGAAAAAAACATATGCAAATTTACAATATTAAAAAAAAAAAAAAAAAAAAAAAACACATGCATTTCATTTTCCTGAAAACATGTATACTAAAAAAATAAAATAAAAAAATAAAAATAAAAATAAAATAAAAAAAATAAATCCGAAAATTAAGGAATCTAAAAACGTTTTTTAATTAAAAAAAATTCAAAAAGAAACTAAAATTGTGTTTGACAATTATGCCCTTTTCAATTAAATAAAAATGTTTATTAATACTAAATTTGTATTGGTCTAAATGAGTACTGTAAAGTACTGCATCTAATATTGGTACTGCATAGAACGCGACCCTATATATATATATATATATATATATATATATATATATATATATATATATATATATATATATATATATATATATATATATATATATATATATAAGGGGGCGTCATCTTTAGCACAAGCCTCCTATTCTTAGGATCAGTGTTTTAAAACCTGTGTTAACCCGGCTGGTTGAACCGGTCGGGTGACCAGAAGGGAATAAACTGTTTGTATATAAACTTTGTAGTCTTCAAATTTTCAAATTTTCCATCTGATTCATTATACTTCCTAATAAACATATAATAGTTGAATACGTTGTACAATTTTTCAAAGTATAATGGTTAAAGGACTTCCTAATAAACATATGGTTAAAGGACTTCCTAATATTTTCAAATTTTCCATCCTTATTTATTCGGGACAGGGGTTACATATTTTCGATTTTCATATCAACATCGTTCACATCCTTGCAACATTGTGATCCTGACGGGCAATGAGGCGTTAACTGACCTAATTCATTTTTTAAGCCACAAGGGTTACATCTTCACTGTGTTTTTAGTTTTTATGACTCTAATAATTGCATGTCATAATTCCTTTAAATTGTACAAGTTATGACAGTTTTTTTATGACTCACACTTTTGCTTGTCAATAAAATGTGTGTGTCATAATTTAGGAGTCATTAAAGGCTATTTTTCTAGTATGGAGCATGTGTCTGATTGAATGTTGCTATATACATCTATTCTCTTGTTCATCATTTTGAAATTTTAAAGTTCTTTACACGACAAAATTTGATCTCTTTTTGTCTGTACAGATTGACTAGACCCCAGAAGAAGATGAGAAGCTACTTCATTTGACTACGGCCATGCCAAATCAGTGGAGTACTATTGCTAAAATTGTTGACCGTACTCAATATCCTATCGTCCTTTACGATAGATAGTTGCAACCGGATAAGGCCTAGCTACTTTTAGTTTACAATTCATCTTGTTGTCAATGGCTCAGGTGAAGTCATGTTGGTTATAGTTATTATCTCCTGATTGACTTCATGGTGACTTAGAAATTTTATTAAATTGATATGGTGGGTAGGATCCGTTTACATTTTACCTGCCCATATCTCGCTTCGATGAGATTAAGTACTCTTTTTATGGTTAATCAAAACTTTTTTGCAATATATACACATATTTTAGGAAGAGTGTATGTACTTGTATACTTTGATTGTGCAGGCTTGTGTGTTTGGCTTCTTTGTGTCTATACTATAAACATATGAAAACTAATTGGTTATAATGCATAATTTGTTATTCACTGTGAATTGTTATCATGTGTTATACCCACTGTATGAATCATATTTGTTTTTATTTACCAAGGATTGATGGAATTAGTATCAAGAATAATGAATACAACGCTCATGTTTATGTGTTTGATAGATATGTGATCTTGGAAATAAGAGTTGTAAGATCATTGATCGGCCATCAATGGCGTATTTAACTATTACATTTAGTAAATCACTTATCATCTGTGTTTACATATACATGGTTCATAATTTCGATTAGTAAATAAAAACTGTATTATTGATGATTATTTGTTGACGTTTAAATGACAAGGTTTATCAGTAATGGTTATTTAAACGCAACATTTAGTTTTATGGCATCAAGTATTATATGTCATGGTAGTATTCCTTGAGTAAACATATTGGGATGCTATAATTAAGTACATTATTACTTGAAGAGAACCATAAAATTGGTTTTTTGAATACAATATAATTCTATATTAAAAGGATGAATCGATGCAAGTTGGATAATCGATCAGGAAGAATATTTGTGAATTAAGTGTTGGATTTTACACTTGGTATAAATGAAGGATCTTGTGATCAAAGGAAAAAATTGTACAACGTATTCAACTATTGCATCATAAAAAGGTTAAAGTAAAAATTATTGACAGCAAAAATTTTTACTAATAGACCAAGTTTATAGTTTACACCAGTAAACAAAAATCAGGAGCTTAAAAGGAAAACGGTTGATGATTATGTGTTAAATGGTTACTGAGTTTTGTCTACAAGGTCAGCTGAAGGTTTAAAAAGTAATGCATGGTAGTCTAAGAATTGTGGATAAGTGATTATGTCTGATTTTGCTGTTAAAGTGTTCATGGCTTCTTGAAAGATTTTACCTCCTGTGGGTCAAATAGTTATGTGCTGCGATTGGTTCTAGATATTTGTTTGGTAATATGTTTTAAGTTTACATCATGTATCATTGTATCTCTTTAGTGTAGAGTATTGGGGTGTTTGAATCAGTTTTGGTCTTGTATGTATTTTTATAATGCAAAGTCTGCAGCTTGTACTCGTCAAATGGTATGCTCTAACATATTTAGATGTATTCAAGTAAATTCCAAAATTTACGTGTGGTTTATATTTTTTTGCTTCAACACAAATGATTATATGTTAAACTTAATCTTATATAAAAAAAACATGTTTCATTTATCTAGTTTATCTTTAACTTAATATCAAACGCTCCTCAAATGGTTCTTAAATGTATTTGTCTGTGTTTTGCAGCTCAGAAATGATGCTCCGGGTTTACATATCGGCCAAACACCTCCAACATTTTCTCAAATGGTTTGCTTCATCACAAATGATTATATGTTAAAATTAATCTTATACAGTATTAAAACATGTTTCATTTATCTGTGATTTAACTTAATATCAAACGCTCCTCAAATGGTTTGTTTCAGCATACTATATTTCTATAGAAGGAACATGGTTCTTAAATGTATTTATCTGTGTTTTGCAGCTTGCAAATGCTGCTCAGGGTTCACAATATATCCTCCAAACATCCGGCATTGCATCGAGATCATCAGCTGGTACCGTCTTTTGGCGAGGACTAGTGGGACCCGCGGCCTTTGGTCTGGTCAAAGATTGTCCAGCGTGGCAACTCTTTTGGCGAGGACATGTACCGCCGAAAGGTTACTATATTAACTAAAAAAATCAAAGTGATTAAGTTAATTAATCACCTCTTTTAGCGGGGACATGTCCCCGCCAAAACAGGTACCCACTGTTGATGGGCTTTTGGTTAGTGTGTGTAATGTAACTTCTTATTATTTTTACTTTTTTTTATAAAAGTTTAATGTAAATTTTAAAAATTTAATGTAACTTTTTTATGAAAGTATTATTTGTATTTTAATTTAAAGATTGAAAAGTTAGTTTGTTTGAAAAAAAATAAATAAATAAAATAAATAGACTTTGATCCACAATACCCGGTGCTCTTATAGTGTAGATATGTCTATATAATAAGGGAGGTTGAATGTAAATAACTATTATAAAACGGCTTGTAGTCTAAAATAACCGATGAAAGAAGTGGGTTGATTAAGGGTGGCTCAACACTCACTTGTTACTCTACTAGCTCCGCCCCAATTATATGATGGACTTATATGTTTATTAGTTTATTAATTTATATGTGTTAAATAAGCCTAAACTAAGTGTTAAACTAACCTTATATATGTGAGCTTATGAGCTTATATAAGAGGGTTTTGATAAGACCAAACTTTGTAGCTTATTTGATGAGAAGTGAGCTTAATTATAATAAGATCTTAGAAAAAAAAAAAATTCCGTACTCTTTAATATTTACACCCAATTAATGTTGATGTATTTTTTTGTCACTTTACTTTATTAAAAACTATACACTTAACAAAAGCTTATGAGCTTATGATATAAAAGCCATAAGCCACTTATATAGCATAAGCATAACTAAATAGTAACTTAAACAATGGGACACGGGATGAGCAGCTTCTTTGGAGAAACACCTAAACTTGGTATTCCGGTTGACATATCATATAATTAAACTCACACGTCTAACTAGTTCGATACATATATAATGCTTGATATCTCGTCTGACATCCAAAGGAAGTTCATCAAGAATTGCTTCTTCATCAACTTTTCGCTGCTTAATCCATTTATAAAGGTCATGTTTACGCACACGCTCCTTCATTGAACGAGGCAGCCGCCTGGACGCAGTTCATCCAGTCCTCTATATCCATTTGTTGGATCCTATATTCTTCTAGTCTCGCAGTTCTTGATTCAATGTATGTAAGGTAAAAACTCACCTCCATGATGCCAATAATATATCATAGCAAGAAGTAATAGTCATGTGAGTGATATTACTATATATGCAAAAATTTGTTTCTGCATAAAAGGTACTTGCTTGAACCTCCACAGACCCACACATATTAGATATATGGGTTTTGCCGTTTTGCTAACTTGTGCCCACTGGCATGGGCGGTTTTGGGCCGGCGCAGCATCAGCAGCCTAGCTGGGCCCAACCCATTAAGGGGCACTAAAATTGATATAACACCCGCCTTTCCTAGGTTGCGATGGTCGGCAATTACTTTTCCGATAAGACAAAGATCCGGATCTTGTGCTTCCATAGGTGGAGAAGAATTAAATAAACAAAATAGATGATAGTGAGGAAATGGTTGCCGGACATTTTTTTCGGTGAAAAAGGAGGAAGGGAGGGGCGGCTTGTATTTGGAAGGAAGGAAGAAGAAATAATATCTCAGCTATTATTTGGGCTAGCTTTTAGTCAGGCCCTATTTTTTTTTTTTTTTTTTTTTATTATTATTATTTTTTTTAATTGTAAGCCCAACTTTTTTATATTTTCAGAGCTTGTATTTGAAAAAAACAGACTAGTGTTTAATATTTAATTGTTATTATTATAATATAGGGGCACTTTTTTTTTCATGCCAGGCCTTTTTTTTTTCTTTTTTTTTTCATGCCAGGCCTTTTTTTTTTCTTTTTTTTTACGTTCTTAGCACCGCCCCTGCCCACTGGGCACTTGTTTATCTATATATATAAGAAATATTGGAGTTAATTAATATCAAAACGATGATTAATTATGGTAATTTTAAAGATCAACAAATTTTCATTAAATGCATTTTTTTGATTTAAAAGAAAATTTTTGTCTTCATTAGCTAAGCTTAATCGTGTAGCCAGTTGACACACTTTTAGCAAACCCTGGATATATTACTCTTTGGAGATGTATAAAAAAATTATAGAAAGCCACTTATATTTTGACATGTGTCTCACCAAACTTATCATCCTTTTTTTTTTTAATTCGGTCAAAGGGGCTTTGACTCGTTTTTATATTCCCCTAAAACTTCAAATTGTCGTAACTTTCAAAACGTAAAGTTTTACGAAAAACATATTTCACAATATTTTCAAGAACTTATTTCTCTTTAAATATATATAAATCGCACATTTTTTTTAGTGGGTTATGATTTTCTTGAAATTTTCGGCATCTTCAGCCTTATTTTTGTCAAACTTAAATTTGAATTATGCAAAACAGAAAACACGAAAGTTTAAGATTTTTAGCCGTTCTTTACCAGAAATTTGAATCACTCAATTCCGATATGATATGAGTGCGATATCGCATTTTGAAAATGTCGTTTTATACATATTTAGTGCACACAAGGTGTTTGATAAAATGCTTAAGTGAGATTTTCTTTATAAAAGTACATTTAAATGCACTAATTTGTGTACCACAATAAATTTTGTTTTATTTTTAGCTATTTTTTCATGGTGTATATGCAAGTTGATGATGAAAAAAGAGCTGATAACTGATGAACAAGATTGATGAACAAAACTAACTAATGAACATTGTAACCAAACTGATGCACTTTTTTTTTTTTTTATTTTTTTTTTTTTTTTGATGCACTTTTTTTTTTTTTTAAGAAAACTGATGAACATTATGATTTTTTTGGAAAAGTGATGAACTGATAAACACTATAATTTTTTATTAGAAAAATGATGAACAACATGATTTAACTTATGAACATTGTGATATAAACGATGAACAAAATTAAAGAGATATGATGAACAACTTATTGTATTGATAAACAACGCTTTTTATTTATTAACAAAGACTAATTGATAAACAATACAACATCAATCTACATGCTGTTTATCATAATCCATTTTGTTCATCAATGTTTTCCATCATAAACTTGCATCTCAATATATCAACACCGTAACTACCTTAATCAATATTGATGAACAAACATTTTTTTATTGATAAACAAGTCTCTTTATTGATGGACAGCTCTTTTTAATAATGAATAACACTAACAATTTTATTTAATGAACATTTTCTTATTGAACAACTTTTTTATTAATAAACAAATTTCTCTAATGATAAACAATATTAACAATTTTTAATCCAAAATAAAAATGCTAACTATAATGTCTCACAAAATAAGCATAAGTGATGTGTCTTTTACTAATAGTGTGGCTACATAAAATTTACACACAAATGAAATCACACGTTACGTATTTTGTTCATCTCTCGAGAAAATCACAAACAAAAAATCCTCATTCACTTTTCACCTAAATATTATTTTGATAATATTATTTTCGCATTTGAACAAATAACAGCCAGTTAACAAATCCAAGAGGCCAAGTAAATTGGGCTAATGAGCTGGAAACGGGCCTGGTAGATATTGGGGCTTTAAGCTTCAGCAGCAGACCAAGCATGAAAATCTGATGTATGTAAACCCTAAACATCCGCCCCCTTCTCTACTACTTTTCTCTTCCATCAAAATCAGCTTACATCTGCCACTTAGCTTATGGCTTTTGATTTCTTTCAGTCGAGCGAGCTCTTCTTGTCCTGTGGGATAGACTACCTTCATAATAATAAACACAGGTTAGACATTCGTTTTGTTTGGATGATTTATTATGTAGTTAAGAATTGAATCAGTATTTCAATTTGGCTTTTATTGTGGGTAAGTGTGTAGGTATTGTAGTCAATTTTGTAAGGTGTATTTATTGTATCTATGTCCTTTATTGATTCTTTGGCTGTCATTTGAGTTTGTTAGTATCTCAAAAAAAAATATATAAGAGGTATCGTCTTTAGCACAAGCCTCCTATTGTTAGGATCAGTGTTTTAAAACCCGCGTTAACCCGACCGGTTGAACCGGTCGGGTGACTGGAAGGCGGTTTCGAGCGAAAAAACCCGGTGACCCAGCCGGGTCAATTAAAAAACCGGGTTTTAAAACATTGGTTTGGATTTAGCACATGGAGTATTTTGTGATATATTTGTTCCTAGGGACCCAATCATTTTAATTGTCTTGTTAAGAAGTTAGGTTGGCTCATATTGTATTGTGTTTTGGTTCCTTCTATATATGTTACCTTAAAAAAGATGATATGGCTTTTATCAAAGGAAATACTGTACCCTCATAGACTTTTATTCATAAAGACACATCTAGTACAATGACACTTCCATAGCTACTTAGATGACTTGTATCAAAGGAAATACCTCATAGAATATTACGACACTTTTATCCAAAAGAAGCAGAATATTACAACACTTTTATTGGGAAGTAAGAAGAAGAGCATGAAAATATCTTTCTGCTTTTCCGATTCTTCATGCTAGGACGGCTCCTACTACTCTATATAATGCCATCCGTGACTCCAAACAGGTTAATATGGAGAAGTTTCTGTCTAAGATAGGTT
This sequence comes from Artemisia tridentata subsp. tridentata, assembly GCA_021014915.2. Taxonomy (NCBI): domain Eukaryota; kingdom Viridiplantae; phylum Streptophyta; class Magnoliopsida; order Asterales; family Asteraceae; genus Artemisia; species Artemisia tridentata. Next base: position 423,693,933 of record CP139505.1, read on the forward strand.
TTAGTTCCTTTAACAAGCTGAATATAGATTACATATTCTAGGTTCAATGCTCAAACTTATTTTTTGAATTTGGAGAATGGCAAGTCAGAGTTGAGATCCATGAAGAACCCCTCCTTGCCATAGAACCAATCAACAAATCCTAACCATACAATCCAATTTGATCCAATGGCTTAGATTAAATCTAATATTTACACTTGAGGGGCAAAAAAGACAATTACATAATAAAAAAAAAAAAATCAATAACCTCATTCTTTCCCCAAAAAATTTAGGGCAAAAACACACACACACACAAAACCCCAATAACCGCCACCTTCACCACCGCCACCTTCACCGGAAAACCTTCATCACCACGGCCACCCTCACCGGAAAACCTTCATTACCGGAAAACCTTCATCAAATCCGTCACCTTCATCCACCGTCAACATCAACCGTCCACCTCCCAACCGTCAACATCAACCGTCCACCTCCACCGTCGCCATCCCCAAAACGTCGTCATCCCCAACCGTCGTCATCCTCAACCGTCGTCATCCCCAACCGTCGCCATCCTCAACCGTCGCCATCCCCAAAACGTCGTCATCCCCAACCGTCGAAACCTTAAATTCCGTCATCTCGCCATCGTAATGAAGAAGAAAAATTTAACTGAGATAATGGTGGATGCTGATGTGGAAGAAGGTAAATCATATATGATTCTTCTGTGTTTCTGTTTTTATGTGTTTCTGTTTTTCTGATGTGGAAGAAGGTAAATCATATATGATTCTTCTGTGTTTCTGTTTTTCTGATGTGGAAGAAGGTAAATCATATATGATTCTTCTGTTCTTTCTAGTTTACTGTTTTAACTCACATGTGATTTTCTAAAAAAACAGATTCTCAGATCGTTATGGTGGATGATGAGGTTATGGATGAAGCTGAGATGTTGGTGGATGCTGTTGTTGAAGAAGAAAATATTGCTGTTATTAAAGGTAAATCATATGTGATTCAGCTTATTTTTTTGCTTTTTAAGCTTATTAATAGATTATGTTTTATCATATATTTTGTTTTATAAATTCTGTAAATCAAAGAAGAAAACTATCATATATGATTCTATGAGAATCATATATGATTCTTGTGGAATCATGTATGATTCTCAAAGAATCATATATGATTCATTCTCATAGAATCATATATGATTCCTCATAGAATCATATATGATTCCTCAAGAATCATATATGATTCTATGTGAATCATATATGATTCTTGTGGAAACATATATGATTCTAACGAAAAATACTATATTTCAGCATCTGTGACGACACCAAGGCCGACTTTATACGCACATGAAGAAACTCCCGGTGGATCTGTTACTTGGGAACCTGTTGTTGATGATATTTATTTACCTGTTGAGGGGAAAAAGTTTAATACGATAGAGGAATGTGTTGAAATGTACAACAAATATGCTGAAGTAGCAGGATTTGAAGTTAAAAAATCGGCCCAAAAAAATACAAGAAGTGGTTTGGTAAAAAGTAAGTACCTTATGTGTAATAGGCAAGGGATTCCAAAAGAGATAAATATAAACACATTGGATCCAGAAAACAGTGATAAGCAAGTAAGAAATACAAGACAACGGGTAACAGGTTGTATGGCGCGGGTATTAATAACTTTGGATGATGTTTCTGGAAAATATGTAGTACATAAATTCAATTCTAAGCACAATCATTTAATGATTCCAAAAGAGTATCAGCATCTAACAAAGAAACAAAGGAAGATGACTCAAGCGGAAAAGGTGTTCGTTATGAAAACTTCAAATATGAAACTTGGTGCGACAAAGGCACACCGTTTGTTATGTGGCATTAAAGGTGGTTATCAATATGTTCATGGCACAAGCAGTGATTTCAAGAATCATCAAAGGGATATAAATGTGTGCATAGGTGAAAGTGACGCGCAAATGCTGATAAACAAAATGGAAAACCGAAAGAAATATGTGTCGAACTTTACATTTCATTATAAGGTTGAAAAAAGTGAGTTGGTTGCATTTTTTTGGGCGGATGAAGTTGCCAAATGCAACTATAAGGAATTTGGAGATGTAGTGTCATTTGATGCAACATTCAGAACAAACAAGTAAGTAACTTTGATGCAGCTATAAGAAATTTGGAGATGTAGTGTCATATATGATTCCACAAGAATCATATATGATTCTTGTGGAATCATATATGATTCTCGTAGAATAACATGTGAAACTTTTGATTCAATTTTGAAATTTTTGTGACTTTTGATATTCAGGTACGACATGGTGTTTGTTCCATTCACTGGGATAGATAATCACAAGAAGTCTGTGACATTTGGTGCGGGAATGCTTCTAAGAGAAGATGCAGAGGCATACAAATGGCTACTGACATCATTCATGACTGCACATGGGAAACAACCAAAAATGATTGTAACGGATCAAGATGGAGCCATGAAGTTAGCAATTGAATCTGTACTTACTGAATCCAAACACAGACTATGCATGTGGCATATCTCCCAAAAAATTCCAACAAAGGTATTTCAATTTATATAATATTTTAAAAAGTTAGCAGTTGAATCACATATGATTTTTTCAAGAATCATATATGATTCTGATATAATCATATATGATTCTGTCAGAATCATATATGATTCTGTCAGAATCATATATGATTCTGTCAGAATCATATATGATTCTATCAGAATCATATATGATTCTTGAAAGAATCATATGTGATTCTTGAAAGAATCATATGTGATTCTTTCAGATTCACAGGGATAACATTTTTTTTTTTTTTTTTTTTCAGATTTGTAAAGAAATCTATGATGAAACTGATTTCAAAGAGAGGTTGAACAAGATTGTGTGGAATATGTTCATGGAACCATTGAAGTTTGAAGAAAATTGGACAAAATTGGTTGAAGATTTTGAATTGCAAAACCACAAATGGATGAACAAGATGTTTAGACTTCGAGAAATGTGGATACCAGCGTATTTTATTGACTCACCATTATTTGGATTAATGAGAACTACTTCAAGGTCTGAGAGTGAAAATGCATTCTTTAGACATTTCACAAATCACGGGTCGACATTGGTTCATTTCATGATGTGCTTCGAATCTGCAATGGAGAGGCAAAGGTATCAGCAAGAACGAATGGACTTTAACACATTTGACTCAGCTCCAAAACTTTGTACAGAGTTGAATATAGAACGCCATGCATCTAAAGTATATACAAGAACAATGTTTCTGCTTGTACAAAAGGAAATTAAAGAAGCTTGTTGGAATTGCACAATAGAAGAGTTTAGAACAGAAGAGGGATGTGAGATGCTTAGGGTCAGAGATAGGAATGCGGCTTCTTATAGGACTCTGAATAAACAAAAAGGAGAAGAGGAGGTGCAGGAATCTGAAAAAGTAGTAGAATACAAGGTAAATTTACTTGAATATTATTAAATGATTTTAGCTGTTATTATTGTATATAAAAAATCATATATGATTCTATTGAGAATCATATATGATTCACTTGAGAATCTTATATGATTCTTGTGGAATCATATATGATTCTTGTGGAATCATTTATGATTCTCTTTAAAATCATATATGATTTTCATGTAAATCATAAGAAAATCATGAAAATCATATATGATTCCAAAACTAAAAAAGTTCTAATTTTCTTCCCTTTCTTTTCTGTAATAAGGTTCTGCGTACTCCTGAAGACGGGTCAGTAGAATGCACTTGTAGGCACTTTCTTCGATTCGGGTTCTTATGTCGACACGCATTTTGTGCTTTGAAGAACCGTGATGTTAAAATGATCCCGGAAAAGTACATTTTGAGGCGTTGGAGGAGAGATATAATACCACCTGCATTGAGAAGAAACACAAACAGGTATGGAGAAAAAAATGTACCTGTTGAGAAATTAACAAATGAGGCTACTTTCATGGTAGACGAGTGTTTATATTTGTTGGGTAAAGATGAAGGCAAGTTAGGAAAGTTTGTGGAAGAATTGAAATCAATCAAGAAACGAATTGAGGATGAAGCGCCTAAACCTCCTTCACGGAAAAAAGAAATTGAAAATGTGATTGAGGATGTATATGCAGTTAAGATACCTGAAAAACAAGATGTCAACAATCCATCCAAAGCTTCAAACAAAGGTTGGTCTAAAGAAGCACGTAGAAAGAGTGGAAGAGAAATAGCACTTGAAGAAACATCTAAGCGGGAAAGGAAATGTGGATTTTGTGGTGAGAAGACTAACAAGCACACCAAGATGACATGTCCATTGAATCCAAAGTATATTGCAAAACTTGCAAGAACTGCTGCTGCACAAAAGGATGGAACTGATGCAAGTGAACAAGCAACGAGAAATGTTGCAGCTGAACAAGCAACTAACGCTTCTTGAATATCAATTTCTTTAAATTTATTTATTATTATTGAACCTATCTATTTAGATGTCGCACTGTTGGAAAAGTATTACAAGGATCTTAATTCAACTATTTTTAATTGAATTTTTTTTTTTTATTTAACAAGTGATTCTGAATATATGTAAAGGATAACTATGTTTTCTTTTAATATATGATTTTCATAGAATCATATATGATTTTCATAAAATCATATATGAGTCTATGTGAATCATATATGATTCACAAAGAATCATGTATGATTCTCAAAGGATCATGTATGATTCTCATAGGATCATGTATGATTCACATAGGATCACATATGATTCACATAGGATCATATATGATTCTATGTGAATCATATATGATTCTCAAAGGATCATATATGATTCTCAAAGGATCGTATATGATTCACATAGAATCATATATGATTCTGAAGAATAATATTGGATTCTCGAGAATCACATGTGATTCAAAATAAAAGATAAACTGAAAACATATACAACCCATCAGAAAATTTAAAACATACATCAAAGAACCATCAGTTTACCATGTCATATACTACGAATCAGAACGTATTCAATACTACCATCAGTTTACAAAATATATCAGTTAACTACCATCAAATACTACCATCAAATTTTGCCAAATACACTAACATCAGATTTTACCAAAATTCATCAGTTAACTATAACCACCAAATGGACCCATCTATTTATCATCAATCTTAAGCACATTTTCTTTACAAACGTCTTTTGGGGGATCACGATCAGCCCTGTTCTTAATTGCATTCAAAATAATTGAGAACCTTGTTTGTTCGTCTATCTCGGACTGGAACTTGAAGGCCAAATCAAACATCTTTTGGGAATGCAAATTCAACTCATGCAAAAGGATCTTGGTGGCAATTTTAAACCTCATTCGCCTCAACAAAGAAACCTGCATCTCTGATTCTTTACATAGACCCACATCCCATTTTCCAGCAGTTTCACCAACATAAGATTCCATGTGAATCATGGCAAATACCCCACAGTCAACATGGTTGTTCTTGGTCTTCCATTTGATCTGTAGAACACGTGCTCTAGCATTCAAAATAGCATCAGCTTTAGGATGTCTATGTTGGAATAGAAGCTTGGCGAAAAAGTCTCTCTACAAAAAAGAAAAGCAAAAAATGTATTAATAAACCTAGTAGAATATGTGATTTTTCTAAAATTATATATGATTCACATAGAATCATATATGATTTTAGATGAATCATATATGATTTCAGAAAAATAAAATCAGATAAGACATGCATGAATCATATATGATTCTTCAAGGAATCATATATGATTCACACAGAATCATATATGATTTTAGATGAATCATATATGATTTTAGATGAATCATATATGATTTCAGAAAAAATCATATATGATCTTAGAAAAATCATATATGATTGTAGTAGAAACAAAAAATAATCAGAAAAACAGATCACAAGCATAATCATACGAACATTATTCATAAGCTCTGTCTTATAAAATACTTACCAAAATATCACAAGCACCCTTGTACTTTACAGCATAATTCTGTGGAGAATTATCAAGGATGACCATTGACGTACCACTCCTAATGTTGAAAACAACAACATAAAAATGACCGGAGACTTGAATTGGGAAGAACGCCTATTAAAACAAAAAAATGAAACTTAAAAAACCAATTAAGACTTCCAAAAATTATATATGTAAATGAAATGAGAAATTACCAAATCAATTTCTGCAAGAAACTTAGAGGCATTGACATTTTTTAAATGAGCCAAAATCTCCGCTGAAAATATATCCCACTGCTCATTTTTACCAATTTTGCCTCCAACCATAGCTTCTGTCTGTAGTAAACAAGAAGTGTAAAAATAAATACATTTATCAATAAAAGTAAATATATTATCAATAAAAATTAATACACTTACGATACATCCGGTTGGAAAAAAATGCCTTTTTAGTGGTTGATCCTTTTTAGCAGTCTTTTTTGGTGATGGATCCTTTTTAGCAGATTCTTCATAATTCAATACTGCTCCCCAACAGTCAACAACATTGTTATCTATCCACAAACTTGGTGCCAATGTCTCCATGTTCAATCGAACAGCTGATACCTCATGGTCACCAGAACGAGTTTGAAAAACTGTTTCCCTAAATAAAATTAAAAAAACAAAACAAAACAAAAATGAATTAGAATAATGGAGCTCATTTATATTAAAAGTAAACATCCTTAAAGCAAACTTAAATTACATATCATTCAGGCCATTATATATGATTCTATGTGAATCATATATGATTCTATGTGAATCATATATGATTCCATGAGAATCATATATGATTCCATGAGAATCATATATGATTCTAACAAAGTCCTATACATCAGGCCATAGACAAACAAAATAAAATAAAAGTAAACTTACATCTTATCGCCCTGCATTGCAAACAAACTATTCCCCAACTCAAACTCAATCCTCTTAACCATAGCAATAACTTTCGTCGGCTTATTTTCATATGGAGATGACAGGTAAGAAGATGGCTTAACAATTCTTTTCTTTGGAGATGAACGAGTAGCAACTCGTTCAGGAGTCTGAGGACAATCACTGTTAACCGGCTGTACAATCCGAGGCCAGTTTGGGAAATCATCCTGCATCATAACAAATTTTTAGTTACAAAGATTAATAAAAAGAAAAATAATTAAAAAAACTGCCCGATACACACATCATAGTATGCATCGCATATGCAGTCAATCACCTCTCCAACCCAGTCAATGTTATGTTCGATCCACTGCGTATAACTTTCTTCACTCAATATTGGATCTTCACTAACATCGTTATCAGACCCTTCAAGTTGAACACCTTCCTCAACGTTGTCACCATCTTTCTTGGCACCACCAACATCTTTGGATGCAGCATCAACATTATCGGGAACCACCTTATCTACCCCGACATCTTTCTTGGCACCACCAACATCTTTCTTGCCACGATCATTGCTACCATCATCTTGTTGATCTTCTGGATCAAAATCATCAACATGAACCTCTTCAAGAATTACAGTCTCCTTGAAAACAGCTCCATATTTCTTGTATAATTCAAGCACATCCTCATCATTTGGGAACACAGTATTAGCATTTTTCAGAAGATCTTCAAGTTCAACCTTCTCACGACATATGCTTGAAAGCTTTTCATTAATCATTGTGCAAAAACTCTGCAAAAAAAATAATAATAATAAATAAAAAATAAATAAAATCAGATAGACATGCATGAATCATATATGATTCTTCAAGGAATCATATATGATTCACACAGAATCATATATGATTCACACAGAATCATACATGATTCACACAGAATCATATATGATTCACACAGAATCATATATGATTTTACTAAATTCAAAATTCAAAAAAGATGCAGTACAGAAAATAATCAAACCTGTTTGTCGGTAGGAGGCACACGGGAACTACGAGCCTGGCTCACTTTGACATGACGATCATAAAATCCTTCAGTAGCTTGTACTTCAGATTCACTCCACTTCCCGTGCAATTCCAATTTACCTATGTCCTTTTGTTCAATCTCAAGCTTCTGACGTTGATGCATCAAACTTGAGCTCCAGTTTCGGATAGAAGGACGGTAACGAATAACGGGAAAACGCTCAAATTTTGTGGAATCAAAATACAGGAGCTGTTAATAGTAAATAACACACAATGAGATCATAAAAAGTATTCACAAAATCTATAAACAAAAAAGGGAAAACTTACAATCAAGAAGCACAAAGCGCCATTGTAGAAGCCTTTAGGCGTATTAGGTATTTCACTGTCTTTAAGAAGGTCGTAAATATAACCACACCAATCAATGTTTGCAATGATAGTATCTTCACTAATACGCCTAACAATTGTCAAATCTACAAGCGCCTTCATCGTATGAGCTTTAGCCATAACATTGGAAAATAGCGTAAGGAAGTTGACTTTAAACATAAAGTCAACTTGCGTTGCAGTGATCAATTTTCCAGCAACATCACTAGCACGGATATCCTTCCACTTCTTTGGAGAAAATTGCTTAAGCCACATGATCACAAAAGGGTCCTCAAGAGATCTCTCGGCCAACTCAAAAAAAGAAATTCCACCAAGAGGAACTCCTAAAATCTCATGGATCTTCTCAGGAGTCACAAGAATCTCCCCCTTCTCCAACGAAAGCTTGTAAGTTTCTTTATCAAAATTTTCCACCACAAACCTTGCTATACGAGAAGGCAGTGTCTCTATATTAACACCGTACAGTGAAGAAAACCCAATATCCGCCAAGAAAGATTCCATATCAACTCTTGCATCACGGATAGTAGAAAACAAGCTCGCAGGAACTGTCCTAGAAAGCAAAGCCGGAAATTCGCTCAGATACTCAATCTTCTCAATCTGTTCGGCGCTAAGAGGTTTCTTCTTTTTCTCATTTGGTTCAGACTTACGCTTCTTCGAAACCTCCTTCTTCGGCTTCAAAACCTTCTTCGAAACCTTCTCTTCTCTCTTTACAACACGCTCCTTCTTCATAGATATCTTAGGCTTTGAGACCTTTTCTTCTTCAACCAAAGAATCAGATTCAGAAACACGCTTCCGTTTATTAGTCGTTGGAACACGCTTCTGTTTTTTAGCCCTCTGTTCTTTCGAATCGCTGTCAGACTTACAAACGGCTTTCTTAACCTTCGGTTTCTTTAATACAACCTTTGATACATAATTTGTAAGTACCTCATCATCACTACTTTCACCTTCGCTACTTTTCTTCTCATCTTCACCCTCTTCAGACTTACCTCCTTCATCATCTTCATCCTCTTCACCTTCGCTACTTTCCTTCTCATCTTCACCAGACTCACTTCCCTTCTCATCTTCACCCTCTTCACCTTCGCTACTTTCCTTATCATCTTCATCCTCTTCAGCCTTCTGATAAACCGTTTTTAATCGACCTGCATAAAAATTTTAAATGTTAATAACTATAAAATAATCTAATGCAATTATATATTATATGATTCACATAGAATCATATATGATTCACATAGAATCATATATGATTCTCATAAAATCATATATGATTCACATAGAATCATATATGATTCTATGAGAATCATATATGATTTTATGAGAATCATATATGATTCTATGTGAATCATATATGATTCTAAAAAAATACACTCAGCACAGTCCCAATAACATCCAACTGACTAAATAGGTAACTTGCAGACAGAATTAAGCTAAGCAAACAAGCTCAAATTAGAGAAACAAGCACAGAAATAAGAAGCTAGTACTAGGATCTATTAATAGCAGCAAAAAATAAAACAACAAGCTACACTAGAGAGGCTAATATGATGCTATGAAAAGGCTCAAGTATCCCCCTGTTAGTGCGACAAGCAACCAAATGTAAGATAAAAACAACTATTAATAAAACTACTATTTATCCAAATCAGACGAAATCAGCTCATCATTACACATAACTATAACGCGTGAAAATAAACGTTAATAACCGGCAACGCTCACCGAAGCACATAACTGTAATTATCAGCTAACATAACTATAAAAACTAATTTAACATATATAACATGAACTTATAATAACTCCTCAAATCAGCTCATAACTTCACATAACTATAACTCGCAAAATAAAACGTTTCGCAACGCTCACCACAGCACATAACTGTAACTAACAAACATAACACCACTAAAACACATTTCATTTCATCATATCAGAACTGTAACTAACAATCATAAACACACCTATTTGAAACAATTAACTAACTAACACAGCTAATTAAACCGGTCATATAACAAACAGTTAACTTCTGAAATCAGCTAATAAGTCATAATTACACTTAACAAAACTAATCAGTTATAACTAGTAACAAAATAACAACAAAATAACTGATAAGCAAATTTACACAATATCTAATGATAATCAAACTAACAATAACCGAAATATGAAAAAAATAACCGTAATATGAAGGAAATTAACAGAAACGAGAGAAGAGGCCTTCGTTTTATACTTACTCGATGCCATTTCACGGCGGTTCACGGCGGTTCACGGCGGATTTGATGGTGATGATGTGACGGTTATTGAACGAGAGAGGGAGAGAGCGAGAGATAACGACGGATTTGATGGTGATGATGTGACGGTTATTGAACGAGATGGTTTAGAGTGGGTGAGAGCGAGAGAGAGCGATTGATTGAGACGGTTATTGTGTTGGTGAGAGTGAGATGTGTAAAGAGTGTATGGTTGGGAAATTACCACGTTGCCCTTTCATTATTATTAAAAAAAAATAAAAAAATTAATCTAACGGCTGGGAGGAATAGAAATAGACGGACGAGATGAATGGATGTGATCTTTGGTAAATCTTAGATCTACATGGAACTTTTGCCTGGCAAGTCAATTGAGGTTACTCATGCCAAAATTCATGACATGTTAGGTATTCCAACTGGTGTTAAATCTTTTTTCCCCCTTTAGATTATAGACCAGTTGAAGATGATTTTAAGAAGCATTGGGTTGGGCAGTTTTATCCTAAGTCGGTAAAGGATATAAGAGTGAATGATATTGCCCTTAAATTGATCAAGTCTAAGGAAGTTGACTTTCTTTTTAAAGTTAACTTTCTTACTCTTTTTACCAATACAATGGGTATGGTTGCCAGGTTGAAGGGGCAAATAAATTTGGATGTTGTTAGGTGTCTTCGTGAAGATACTGACATAAGTGGTATTGATTGGTGTGACTACATTTACAACTACTTTCAATACAGCAAACTCCCTTCAACTCTTCTTAACCAGTACACGGGTCCATATACCTTCCTCGTTGTAAGTTTTAAATTAAATGAAATTTTAAATTCTTTCCATGTTTGTTGAAACTTTCTTACACTTTTATTTTTTGTTTTTTGTTTTTAGCTTTTGTATTTGGATTCAACAAAGTTCGAGAGACTTTCTATTGTTCGCACTTGTCCGGCCATCAAAAACTAGTCGTCATTGTTAATGGGCCAAAGGCAGGACTTGAAGCTTAAAGAAGAGGTTATGGGTAAGTTAGATCTTCATGAAGAATGGACCGAATTTGAGGTTAATGAGTCTGAAGGTTTCATATGATAATGTTTAGAATCCCATAGGATTCGTATAGAATCCCATGGGATTCGTATAGAATCCCATGGGATTCGTATAGAATCCCTTGTGACATTGTTTAGAATCCCATGGGATTTGTACAGAATCCCGTGGGATTCGTACAGAATCCCGTGGGGTTCGTACAGAATCCCGTGGGATTCAGACATTTAACTGAACAACATTATGCAGTAAGAAGTAATATTTAGAGATTGGTTGCTTTTCTGCTTATATGCTTATTTCTAAGTAGATATAAGTTGTTTGCTGTAATTGGATTAAGCAAACTTCTTTCAAAATGCTTATTTGAGATGAAATTAAAATAATGGATTCACACTTTCTAAATATTTCCTGAATTGCTTGTTTGTAACCAGTCTCAAGTTAATGCTTTTTTAGAACAAGTTTTAACTTGCTGATGGCTAACTTCTTTGTTCTTGTCGGGTGTTTGTTTAAGCTCATGTTGGCTTATGAGCTTACTTGATAATGTTTCAGAATTCCATGGGATTCGTACATAATCCCATGGGATTGAGACAGAATCCCTTGTGACTTTGTTTAAAATCCCATGAGATTCATAATGAATCCCATGGGATTCTTATTAGAATCACTGCCTAATTCAATGTGCTTATCTTATCCCAATGTTATTTATTACAGGATTTGTTTAAGAAAGTTGAAGAAAAGTTGGATGGTATATGTACTGAAAGAAATGTTCTTGAGGAATACTTGAAGAAAGCTTTTTCAGAATACCTTCTGATTTAAAGCTTCTTGAGCTTTATGAAAAGTATTCCGAAATTTTCAAGAGACCAATTGGATTAGTTGATGGAAATGATGTAAATGATGATGACAATGATCGAGGTCATGGGGATGGTGAAACTGAGGGAGATAATAGGGATGAAGATGACAATGCAGGAAATGGGGGCGAAGATGAGAATGCAGATAAAGGAAATGGAGATGCTGCCAATGATGCTGAGAATCAAGTTGATCCATCCGGTGAAGAAACTGGTGAAGAGGTTGAGATCATGAGTACACCGGAGGGTTTAACTCAATGGTTAGATGAGAACGTGGATTTGGTTGATGACCTGATGGTTTATGCAGCTGCCGAGAACGATTATGTAATATTCTTGCATTCTTTCCTCTTTTTTTTTTTTTTTTTTTTTTTTTTTTTTTTTTACCTAATAATTGTTTCTATTTAATTAGATCTTTTTTATTTTATTAAGCTTAACACGCTCAAAGAAGGTTTGGCGGGAAAGGATGTTGTTACTCCAGCTACCATTACTCCTAAAAAAATGGATGCTCGTTCTTTGAATGATAATCCCAGTCCTGAGAAGCGTGTGGTGAAACCGTCTTCGTACCTATCGTCTCCATATGTAAATAAGAAGACAAAGGTTGTACCGAAAATTACCCGGCTAGAGTTTATTCTTGGTAATAGTTTGTTTGCGTTGCAAGGCGAAAAGATGTAAGTTTACATTTGTTTTTTTTACATAAGTTTCATATTATATTATAATCTGAGGAATCACATGGGATTCAGCATGAATCCTAAGTGATTAAGCTAGAATCTCATGGGATTCATATGCATGAATCCCATGGGATTCAACATGAATCACATGGGATTCATACAGAATCCCATGGGATTCGTAATGAAAAGACTTTTATTCATAAAGACACATCTAGTACTATGACACATCCATAGCTACTTAGATGAATTTTATCAAAGGAAATACCTCGTAGAATATTACAACACTTTTATCCAAAGACAACTTCTATTTCTAAGAGAAATAGTGATTTATCATGCTACTTTGTTTCCCTTTGACTGCATTCCTTGTATCGCATATTTACTTCCCAATTTGAATCCTTTACTTTTATCCCAATTAGTTTGGTTCTCACAGTATCTTATCAGGACATCCTATGGTTAATTTTTTTCTAATCGAGACTTCTGCTTGGTGCTCTTTTGTATACAGGTATATGTTTTAACATTTTTACCGGAGAAAAGCACACACATCAAGTTCAAGTGAAGGGAAGGGAGTGTCGGTGTCCTTTTTTCTACGACGCAAAGTACGAGATCACAGATATCTCTGAGGATGGGTAGCTGACTTTAATAACTAAAGACGATAAGAAAAGGGCTCCCTTTAGCTTACCGGCTGTGCTGCTTCCAGCACATAAGAAGAATCCTCCTAATGATCCTAAAGATCCAAGGTGTGATGACGAGTGTTGGCCATGTTTAAAGAAAGAATCCTCCTAATAGGAAGGGAGCATGTGACCGACATCACGCAGCGGAAGTCCTGACTGCCCCCTCCCTCCGAAACAAGTAGATGGCACAACGATTGATTAGTTGGCATTATTATGTTCTTCCAACACCTAATCTTAAATATGTTCTTCCTGTTTAACTGCGGAGATGACAAACCGGTATATAGATATCCTCAAAAAGCTAAAACTATAGCTAGGAGTGTGATTCTTGTAAATAAAATTACACCTTGCAAGGTGGAGTTGACAAACCGGTATGATTGTTGGTCTTAGATGGATACCTATTAGAAAGATGTTCACTAAGTGCGAAACCAAGGTTGACAGTGAAACCCCAAATGGTCTAAATGCTGATATCACTAACCCATATATATGCAAACAAACTCTTAATGTCAATGCAGGAAGTCTCGAAGCACCCCCTCGCATGACAAGCAAGGGTAAAAACAGGGATACGAGCAATTATTGTCATTTCCATGAAGATTATGGCCCTGATACGAACAGTTGCAGGGAGCTAAAGAAACAGATAGAAGAAGCTGTGAAGTTCAGGAAATTAGCATTGGACCGCACAGATCCATGTGGAGGGTATGAAGAACTTCCAAGTTGGTGTTGACGGTTTTAGGTTTGTGGGTTTGTTTCTTGCTTTTGCCCAGTTGACATGCAGAGCGGAGATGATCTTTCTTCCAGTATGTTTAGCAAAACACCCTTTTGTCATTTGACTGTCATAATCATAGTCCTTAGTGTATTGCGAATCAATGAACACTTGGAGTTGGTTGTTGATCACACTGAAAGCAGCTCTGGACCTTGCTTCAGAGAATTCTTCTTGGTCATATAGCTATCCTCAAAAAGTTAAAACCATCGCTAAAAGGAGCGTGATTCTTGTAAATAAAATCATACCTTGCAAGGTGTTTATTTTATTGATCTATTAATTTTTATGCATTATTACATGTACCTATATTAAAGGTTAGGGTTTCGGTATATGATGATTTTTAGTTATTTTTCTAGTGTGAGATCTTTGATTATGTTGTTAAAATGAGATTGAAATTGGTGTTGTTGGTTATTACTTGGTTTTAGCTACTTAGATGGCTTTTATCAAAGGAAATACCTCATAGAATATTACAGTACTTTTATTCAAAGACAAATTCTATTTCTAAGATAGTGATTTATCATGCTACTTTGTTTCCTTTTGACTGCATTCCTTGTATCAGCATTTGAATCCTTTACTTTTATCCCCATTAGTTTGGTTCTCACAGTATCTTATCAGGACATCCCATGGTTAATTTTTTTATAATCTAGTTGTAATCTGACTTTTGCGTGGTGCTCTTTTGTATACAGGTTATCTCAAGTATCCATGACTGAGAGTGGCAAAGTATGTTTAGAACATACTTTGCAATAATCAAATAATTATGTTAACCTCTGTATATAATGAATACTACGTAATAATTGGGGTTGATCAAATTACACAACTTTTATAAAGGTATAAATTTTTTATTTTTGACACTAAAAGCGTCTCGCTAAAACTCAAATTTTTTACACGACGACTTCATGATCCGCCTGATGAGCGGACGAGCTTCATGTGAAATCTTGGTTATGATGTATGATTTATATACTTATCTTGTTAGCATGATCAGTTTTAGAATAAAGTCGTAGCATGATTATAATGCAATGTTGAAAAATCAAAGAGAGACTATCAATCAGACTAAAATGAGATATTGCAACTATAGTGATCGTTGATTTGTTAGGAGAATAGTTAGTTTAGTGTAAAATCGTTATAATTCGTAAGTTCTCTGGAGAAAAACTCATTAGTGGACTTGGGTCATGAGGTGTTTGGATAGCGAATCCTATTGTTTGGAATACAACTTACATTTATCTTTCTCCTCTTTTTACTTTGAATACTGAAGTCACACAACTATAAAATTTGGGTCTTCATGTGTTTTGATAGTAAATTGTTTTCTTCCAAAAGGTTTCTTAGTGTAAAAAGAGGGTACACCTTCGCCATATACCCTCAAACAGTAACACCGACCACAACGATGTATGCATAAAACTCGTGAGACATATTTCTGGGTGAAATAATGTTAATCACCTATCCCAAAACTATAGTTTGACATATGGGTGACCAATAACATTCGACATCAAAAATCAAAATGTTACACCCCTTAGATCGAGGAGTATATATACCATCAAGTAACGAAATCAGACACAATAAGTAACTAAAGATAGAGAAGTTCAAATATTACAGGATTACATTTTCAGTGTCAGCTAATACAACCAAGTTTAGAGCCGAAATGTAATACTTGGTTTACTTTTAAACTTACTATTCAAACAAATAGACTACTCCCAACTACCTTAAAACAATTACAGTTTTCAATCATGATACATTAACTATTTATAATAAGGAAAACAAATGTTAGCAGGTCAACTCAGCCTGGTTTGAGCATTGAACCCTTTTTAAAATTAGCCGTTTTGATCCGTTAATCAACCCACTCAGTTTGCCACTTCTAGCATGCATCCATCGAATTGATCATAAATTATAAGGATGTTCCAAAGCCTACAACCAATATATTCAACCACTAATGATACCATAATAATGATACCAATTAGTCTTTTTCAATAATGACGACATTAGGATGTTAATCTAAGTAGTGTTTCTAAACTTGTACTTCCTAAAAGGTGTGAGGTACTTATTCATCACACATGTATAAGGCAATACAATAGGTTAACATTAGAGGTTTCGACAAATAAAGTGTCAGTATTGCTTAGTCAGGGTATGTTATCCTTGTAATCCACGGATCCTACATTTGTAAACTTGATAAATCAACGCCTATAAAAGGTTGAACTAAAGACCACGGCGAGTATCATAAACAATGTAAACGCTCTTGTCACTGCACTAACACAATATTTATTAGAAAATTTGCACTAGTTATGTAGCCATTGACCTCTCTTTCTTTTGTTACAGCTGGACCTAGTACACTTTATGATGAACGATAAATTTTAAAATGTTTGAATTCGTCGGGACCTATATTTCAATATATAGACGAGTGGCGTAGCCCAAGTGGCATACATAGGCGGTAATCTTTTCTGTAGATTTCGATGCTTAATGCCAGGTAAATTTAAGTTCTGCTACTATCAAATTCAGTACAGCCCAAGCATCAGTATACTCAGAGTAGGCTGAGTGGAGGGGATGACTGTCATGACCATATGTTCATTCTTCTAAGTATAGTTTCATATGTTCGCTAGTGACTGGTCAATGTTATTTATTGTTGGCATGGTTTTTAACTGAATATATGAACATGAGTTTTTGATAGGAATAAGAAAAGTGAAAGATGATACCTCTTGAAGAAAGTTTATTGCTCTTGTCTGCATTCCCCTCCTCGTTATTGCTCATCTCTTTTCTACCGTCATCTCTTACATCGCTTTCACTGGCAGTCTCCCGTTGAGAATCGATCATCACTCCCTTGCCCATAGACATTACCGTCTTCCGCCTCACAATCAATACCCCCATGTTTTATAGCAGCTTCCCTAAACAACCAAGCAGCACGCATCTGCGTCTTAACCAGCCTCTCAGCATAATCAGGCACTTTATTCTGCCTAGATGACAGATCGGGATCTGCTGACTGAGAACAATCGTTTATAAACAAAATAGCATCCAACAAGCTCTATTTAGCCAAACCCAACATATCATAAGCCTGTGCTCTCCTCCATAGACTTTTAGCATGTCTATTGACAGGATTATGAAGACAAAGCGCACGAGTAGCATCACTTATTGCACATAATGGTTGTTGCAGCAAAAGATAACATTGGGCACGATTGTGGTACAGTACGACTCTTTAGTTCGATTACTGACAGAATTATGACCGGTTCCATGTGACTGAATACATTCCTGAAGAACACTGAGAATGGAATTGTCAAGCCTTTTATGATCCCCGAGAGATGAGATTTCTACTAGGTCCAAAACTGCAGGTGCTGCCTTGTCTATAACCTACGTAACAGAATATTACACTTTGCATAAAAACTGTTTTTTAAAAAGATGCGCATTCATTTTTTATCATATTACTGCAGAAAAACACAAAATTCCAAATCTGTTACGTTTTTCTCAAGCCTTTTTAATAGCAGACATAGTCTTGCAAATTAGTATGTTGCGTTCATTTTCTATCAGTTCATCATTATATTTCGTCATTAGTACAAGTGAACAGTATATTAGATATTACCTTATGAAAGGTATTGGGATCTTGGAGCAACCATAAAAGACAATCAATCGCCATATATTTCCACTCATCTGACGATTGTGCGATATTACATAATTCCTCAATTACACCAGGGCAGCTGCTAACAGGCCCTCTTCCATGTTTATGGTGACAGATAGTTCTTAGCAAGCCTATATATACCCGCTGGTGAATTATCATTAACGAGTCCACCCCACATAAGAGGAAGTTTTACTAGAAATTCTGGCTTACATATTGTTGGAAGAAACTCGGGCTTAGAGGCAAAACAATTTATAAGTTGAAGAGACCAACACTGCAATTGACTAGCCCATTCCTCGGCTTTCCTCGACTCCATCTCTACACCGCCCATGCCCTGCATAAGAAGATCACAATGGTAGCTAAGCCTTCTGTCAGCGTACTGATAAAAGTGAGAGTAAACAATCTCAAGAGAACTCATCGCTAACTGGATGCAAAGCTCAGGGATCTCGCCATGACTTGCTACAACCGGAAAAGTGCTTGCATATGTAGCCAAGTCAAGTGTCCTAAACCTCGTACAGAAACTCTTTGTCAACCCAAGTCAACCTGCCCCTCAAAAGCTCAACCAAAGGTGGGATTACACCAGCATTGAAGGCAGTTTCAGCAATATCTTCCATGTTCATGGTGTAAGATCCGATTATATGAGCGGCATAATAAGGGATATAGATATTCGGATCATGAGACAACCAACGGCTATTGTTTATACCCTTCCAAATAAGCGCTGCCATGCACTCAAATATACCCAACTCAATAAACTCCGGATCATTAGGCTGTGCCATAGCCGTATTCCAAAGGCCACTTATCAGGAGAGCTTGACCGTCATCATCTTGCAGAGGAAGCTCTAAAAATAATTTCAAGATGCTTTCTCTCCAGTTGTTTGGATTCTGTGGTCATAATAATCTTGACACATTGCTTCTCAAGTT
This sequence comes from Artemisia tridentata subsp. tridentata, assembly GCA_021014915.2. Taxonomy (NCBI): domain Eukaryota; kingdom Viridiplantae; phylum Streptophyta; class Magnoliopsida; order Asterales; family Asteraceae; genus Artemisia; species Artemisia tridentata. The sequence continues at coordinate 423,712,807 of CP139505.1, forward strand.
CATATATATTTATGTATATATATTATAACTCGAAGGACCAAACTTGTTATTTAGTTAGTTAATAACCGAAATTCGGTTATGGTAGTTATTAGTTAATACTAATCGACACAATGGTTCCATCATACCGAATGGAAACCTATATATACATATGTAATGTATTCGAACAGATAGTTAGACAATTATTGAAACACACTTATTCATTTTACTTTGCAACTTTACATTTCAATACACAAATTGGGACAACATTTGACATCAAGAGCAAGGAAGAATACACGATTACAACATCTGTTTTCTGTGTAACAAATTTTAACGAGAGGCCATAGGAAGAAGATATACGCTGAAAAACATCCTTGTATTTTCAGTAGGAGCGTTTGTTTTTTATATTCCAAAGAAACAAACGATTTGAATAAGGAGAGACGTAAAGGAGATAGTGCACGATCTGTTTTGCGTAGGAGTTGCAAACGTTCACATCAAACGTTATTGGTGGGACAAAACTTCGTTGGAGACATCGAAGGGAAGGAAGGAAACTCTTTAGCGTTAACAAGGAGACGTGGAACAAGAGTGGAAAGAGGCGCTGGAAATTTGTTTGTGGCTTGCTTTTACAGCAACACAGGAAATATATACACTTCGTTTGGTTTATAGAACAAGTGGGAAGGATACTTTGTGAAAACCGGTTCAAAAACACAAAGTAGGAAAGGAAAAACGTTGTTGTGGTGAAATAATATATATACGTATACGTGGGAAAAGAGGAGAATTCAAGAAAGTTTTGGTGTGGAAGAACAACAACAACAACGAAAAGAAAAATCAGAAGCAAAGGTTAGTCTTGTTTCGGTGAAAAGTTACCAAGGGTTGGTACTAAAATCGTGTGTAGGAAAGTTTCTTGACTTCGAAGTAAAGGGTATAAAAAAAAGGCAACAACGTTTGGAAAACGTTGTGGAAGACAAGACCAAGAAACAACACACAAGGAGAAAAAAAAAACAACGTGTAGTGTGATACGTTGGCAAGGAGAGTAAAGTTTGGTTCGAATCAAAAGCAACAACAAGGCAACAAAAGAATCTGAAAGTTTGCTGTGGGTTAAAGTCGAATAGGAATTCAAAAGGAGGCTGTGATTTTTTTTGTTACTCGTTGGGTACAAAAAAGGGGAACAACAACAATTTGACATAAAAAAAAAAGGGGAATCGTGGTGTTATTTGGTTCGAAGCAAGAAGAACACCAACAAAATTCGACAACAACAAAACAAGAGGCTGTAATACTTTCTGTTTTGGTTCGAAGGGAAAACAGGAAAGGGTCCAAGGACAATTGTTTGTGTTCGAATTAAGGATTGAAGCAAGGGAATACGGTTGTGGTTAAACACAACATCGAGGTCACAAAAGTTACAAATTTTCCTTTGGAATTTACAATTATTAGAATAGTTTAGATTTATTAGTTTAGACTATTAGGAAATCCCAAAACTATTTATTGATCCCGTATTACTAGGATTCCCGAGAACTACTATTATTCCCAATACTAAGATTATATATAGTAGTAAGGATAACCCCACACATTAGAAGGTGAAAATATTGAACACAATTAAGATGTCGGGTGATGATACAAATGGTACTACACCACCAAAACCCACAACCCCAATTGCACAATATCAATGCCCAAAATTGAAAACCACAAATTACACCGTATGGGCTATACAAATTAAGGTCATTTTAGAAGCACAAGGTTTATGGGAAGCAATAGAACCTAAAGAAAACACACAAGTAGATGAAAAGAAGGACAAGGCAACGATTGCCTTCCTATATCAAGCATTGACCGAGGATGTAATTTTACAAGTAGCGGGTTGTAAAACGGCAAAAGAATTATGGGAATCATTAAGAAGAAGACACGTTGGAGAAGAGAGAGTGCAGCAAGCACGGTTAGAATCACTGATGATTGGGTTTCAAACACTTCAGATGAAGGAAGATGATACAGTGGATGCATTTACGGCTAAACTCAATGGCTATGCCACGAAGGTAAAAGAATTAGGAAAAACTTTGGATGAATCACTTTTAGTACGAAAACTATTAGACTCCACACCAGATAGGTTCATTCACATAGTAGCATCCATAGAACAGACAAATGATCTTGAAGATATTACCTTACATGAGATCACGGGAAAACTCAAGGCATTTGAGGAAAGGATAAAACTCCAGAAGGGAGGACAGGCTAAAAGCCAAGATAACTTATTATTTGCACATGGGGAACATTCTAGAAAAGGTAAACGATTTAGTAAACGTGGAGGTAGATATAACTATTCACGAGGAAATTGGCAGAATAATAGGAATAGAAATAACTCACAAGGTTGGAACTCAAATCACAAAGGAAATACGAATAAGAACAAAAGTGAGTCGGATTTAAGTAAAGTACGATGTTACAAATGTCAGAAATTTGGACATTTTAAGAAAGATTGTAAAGGAACATCAACAACACAGGAACAGTCAAACCTTATATTTGAAGACGATGAACCATCACTATTAATGGCAATACACGAACCAGAAGAAGTATTGTTGAATGAAGGCCAAATTTAACCAGGAAAATATACTACAACAAACGCAAGCATATGGTATTTAGATAATGGTGCAAGTAACCATATGACGGGAACTAAGAGTCATTTTAAAGATATTGACGAAAGTACGTCAGGACGCGTTCGTTTTGGAGATGGATCGTATGTGAAGATAAAGGGAAAAGGATCTATACTATTAGGTTGTAAGAATAATGAACAGAAGAAAGTATCGGATGTATACTATATACCAAACCTAAAGAGCAACATATTGAGTTTAGGACAACTCACGGAGATAGGTTGTAAGGTCATTATGGATGGAAACCAACTGACCTTATATGATAAGAATAAGAAGTTGTTGATGAAGGTTGAAAGATCGAAGAATAGACTTTACAGTATTAGATTGCAAATAGAAACACCTATATGTCTCTTAGCACAGTTGGATGACCAAGCATGGTTATGGCATGCTAGATTAGGTCACTTGAACTTTGACCATATCAACAAAATGACAAGGAAGAAGGAGCAATGAAAGATGCAGCAAGTAACACGTCTAGTGATGATGACCTTGTTATCATCATTTGAAGATCAAGCCAAGTTTGAAGAATTCAACATCTAAAAGATTAGGAGGGAGAATGAAGACCTTATTTATAATGCTTTTAGATGTTAAAAAGACAATTGTTATATATTATTATTATTGTATATGTAATGGGTCGATTTAGGTAAAGGCTGGAAATATGTTGGGTTGGACTTTTAAACCCAAACAGCCCGTTAGAAATTAGAAGTTAGAATGACAGTTAATTGTCAGTTATTATGGCAGTTAGTAATTGTAATGAATCGACACAATGTTTAGGAGAATGATCATGTCGATTCAATACATATAAATAGATAGGGTCGTGTCAATTGTAAACATAACAATTCCAATATTTATCAATCAAACAGTGTGTGTTTACAAACGTTTTTTTGTTTCTCACATTCGAACCCTTCACTCCAATCAACAATGGTTAACTTTGATCATCTACTCACCAATAAACTTCTCAAAAGAAATCTGTCTCAAACTAAACCTGTGATGATTAATAGACAACAATGGTATCAAAGCAGGGCAGGTTTGTGATGCATGTTTATTAGGAAAGCACAGTAGAACACCATTTCCAAATCAAGCTAAGTTCAGATCAAAGAACCCATTGGACTTAGTACATGGAGATTTATGTGGTCCAATAAGCCCGGCCACACATTCTGGAAAGAAATATATATTCTTGTTAGTAGACGACTGTACACGTTTTATGTGGGCTTACTTTGTGACAACGAAGGATCAAGCCTTTGACACTTTCAAGGATTTTAGACAACAAATAGAAATGGAAATGAGACTGAAGTTAAGAATGCTAAGAACAGATAGAGGAGATGAATTTACATCAAATGAATTCACAAATTACTGTAAAAAGAATGGAATAGCACGACAGTTGACAGCACCTTACTCCCCACAACAAAATGGAGTAGTAGAAAGGAGAAATAGGACAGTGTTATCAACTACGAGGAGTATGATGAAAGCAATGAAGTTACTATTAACTTTTTGGGCGGAAGCAGTCAGACACGCCATTTATATACTCAATAGGGTACCTACAAGAGCCCTGATAGATAAAACTCCATATGAAGCACTCTATAACAGAAAACCAAACCTAGAAAACCTAAGAATATTCGGATGCACAGCTTATGCCAAGATAACAATACCTCATTTGAAGAAGCTGGATGATAGAAGCATACCAATGGTTTATTTAGGAGTAGAGGAAGGATCAAAAGCATGTAGGTTATATGATCCCATAGGAAAGAAGAAACATGTAAGTAGGGATGTAAAGTTTATGGAAACAAAACCGTGGAATTGGGATAAGGATGAAGAAGAAAAGGATACACAAGACTCATTTTGGGGAATCTTTGTGGAAGAAGAAGTTGACAATGAAAAACCTATACCAGTCAACACAGAAAATATTGATAATACACATCAGAACCAGATCAAATACCAGATCCAGAATCACCAATCACACCACCAACTTTCAATTACAACCCTAACTCAGAAGATGAAGATGAAGTTACTTTTAGCTCATCTGGAAACTCGAGTCATAGATTTGATCATAGACCAGTACAAAGTTTTAAAGATTTAGCAGAGTTATATAGAAACACACGTGAAATAGAAACTGAAAGGTTGCTATTTACGGAAGAAGAACCACGTAATTATAAAGAAGCATCAATAGATAAGAAATGGATTGAGGCCATGGAGATTGAACTGGATTCAATCAACAAGAACAATACATGGACTCTTACTGATTTACCTGAAGACCAGAAAGCAATAGGACTTAAATGGGTTTTCAAGACAAAGCGAGATGCAAAAGGAAAAATCATAAAGTACAAGGCACGTTTAGTAGCAAAAGGATATGTACAAGAACAAGGAATAGACTTTGATGAAGTATTTGCGCCAGTTGCTAGGATAGAAACAGTTCGATTAATATTAGCGTTAGCAGCATATCATGGATGGCAAGTATATCACTTAGATGTAAAATCAGCATTTTTACATGGAGAATTGAAGGAAGAAGTCTATGTTACTCAACCTGAAGGGTTTATTAAAGAAGGAAATTCAGGAAAAGTCTACAAGCTTATTAAGGCTTTGTATGGCTTAAGACAAGCACCGCGAGCTTGGAATGTGAAACTTGATCAAACACTAAAGTCACTAGATTTTCAGAAATGTAATCTCGAACAAGCAATATACACGAAAAGAAGCAAAACCTCTACACTTATAGTTGGAGTTTATGTAGATGATATGATAATAACGGGCACTCCAAGGAAGGAAATAGAATTGTTTAAATCCCAGATGAAAGATAAATTTGAAATGAGCGACTTAGGATTGTTAGCTTATTACCTTGGGATAAAAGTCACACAGACAGGAGGAGAGATTACAATCAAACAGACAAGTTATATTAACAAGATCTTGAAGGAAACAAGTATGACAGACAGCAATGATACAAAAATACCAATGGATCCCAGTACTAAGTTGGTTAAGGCGGAAGAAGGAAACACCGCAACTTATTACAGAAGTTTAATTGGAAGTCTCAGGTACTTATTGCATACAAGACCAGATCTTAGTTACTCAGTCGGATTACTCAGCAGATTCATGCAAGACCCGAAGGAACATCACTTAAAGGCAGTAAAGCAAGTAATTCGATACATCAAAGGAACAAAGGAGCATGGCATAGTTTACAAGAAAGAAGGCGGCTGCAACATTACAGGTTACAGTGACAGTAGTTATGGAATCAACACAGATAAAGGAAAAGGAACTACTGGGATAGTATTTTACTTTGGAGAGTCACCTATCACTTGGTGTACTCAGAAACAATCAACAGTGGCCCTCTCATCATGTGAATCAGAATTTATGGCAGCTACTGGAGCAGCATGTCAAGCCTTATGGTTAAAGCGACTACTCAATGAATTAACTGGATGGGGAGAAAAAAGGATAACGTTGAAGGTGGATAACATTTCAGCAATAGCACTCATCAAGAACCCAGTTTTTATGGAAGAAGCAAACACATCGATATTCGCTATCATTTCATTCGTGAATGTGTAGAGGATGGGCACCTCAATGTGGAACGTGTCAGCGGAGAACTACAAAGAGCAGATATTCTAACAAAGGCTCTACCAAGATTGAAGTTCGCGACTATGAGACAAATGCTCGGAGTTTAAGACTTAGGACGAAGCAACGATCAAGATTAAGGAGGAGAATGTGGTCATAATAATCTTGACACATTGCTTCTCAAGTTCATATGTATTTATGTATAATTATAACTCGAAGGACCAAACTTGTTATTTAGTTAGTTAATAACTGAAATTCGGTTATGGTAGTTATTAGTTAATACTAATCGACACAATGGTTCCATCATACCGAATGGAAACCTATATATATATATATATATATATATATATATAGTGAGACTTTCTTGCGAGAACCATTTTATCTGCGAGAACTGAGAGAACCACCAAAAACATACATGCACGCCTTCAATAATTGTATTTTTGCACATATGTTCTAAAAACAACATATATGTTTTTAAAAAAACATAGTTGTTCTAAAGAATTTGATAAGAAATTGGAAATACAACATTTTTCTTTGAAGGTGTGCATGTATGTTCTTATAAGGCATGCAACGACAATATTGCGGCCTTGTGTAAGGTTTTTGTGAAAAAAGATGATAAGTTCATGATGATATTGAAGAACATAGGTGGATACTTACGATTATTGATGATTTGCATGTATTTTTATTTTATTTTAAAAGGCGTGCATGTATGTTTTTTGTGGTTCTCTCAGTTCTCGCAGATAAAATGGTTCTCGTAAGAAAGTCCCCCTATATATATATATATATATATATATATATATATATATATATATATATATATATATATATATATATATATATATATATATATATATATATATATATATGTAATGTATTCGAACAGATAGTTACAATTATTGAAACACACTTATTCATTTTACTTTGCAACTTTACATTTCAATACACAAATTGGGACAACAGATTCCCTTCTTTCATGACACAGAAGAAACATCCAGGGTAAGGGCAGTCAGGTATCAGTTTGTCCATGCTCGTATAACTTATTATTCCGAATTACAAAACCATGAAGCTAAATATTCATAAACCTCCGAGCATACACTGCAGTAGGAATGATACATCAATAATCAGATTGACAGATCTACAATAACTTAATTTAGCAGAGCAGCAAAACAAAAGGTGTACAAATGTTTAAACACAAAGAGGGTTGACAGCTCATACAAAATCACTATCACAATGTGAACAGCTTAAAAGATTATACACGATAGACAATGAACTCAACCGTCAAAGTTACTACTTATTATTGATGTTACTCTTTGTCGAGCCTGAACTAATTCCAACCAAAAGACTTGATCCCATTTTAGAATTGGAAAAGAGGGAAGGATCATCTTGTGAGACAGTCCATGTAATTAATAATGCTGAAGTGCTACCTAAGGTCCTAAGATATTTTTATAGTCGAGAAGACCCATAGGGCAGTTACGAATTTGGAAGCATGTAAAACAAAAGGCATTAAGTGAATTAACCTCAAATTATTGTAAATCTCCTTAAACCTAGAAAACACCTAAGGAGTTCATCTATTCATAGGCATAAAGTCATCATAATTTTTTTACCTAGAATACATATTCATGTTTTTAGTCTTATAGATACAACATAAACAAGTCCTATGTAAGGAATGACTTAATAATCAAAATTAAGAACAAAATGAAACTAAATTTGAGTAAAATGAGGTAAGGTTTTTCCGACTATTCAAATCAAACTAAACTACTTTTATATACCCCACTGAGATCATATGAGTCATTTCGGCTAAAACTATGCTTCATTCGCAAAGTCGAAAAAAACCTAAGTTTAAACAAAATTCCAACTTGGGTATTCTTAATCAAGTAAGAAGATAAGTACCCATTATCCAAATTTGAAAAAAGTAACAATCTTTACATAACAAGAACCTTAATTTTTACAAAATTTGAACATGGGTTTCTTCAATTAAGTAAAAAGATGAGTACCCAGAATTTAATTTGCAAAAAGTGACTAACTTTATACAATAAGAGCCTCAGGGTGCGTTTAGTTGTGGAAAACTATCTTATTTTCCTAGGAAATTTTTCATGTGAATATGAAAAAATTGAAAATGAGTTTAGTCACACTTTTTCCAACAATTTAAAAAAAAATGAAATATTCTCATTTTCTAAATTTTAACTAAGAAATTGAAAACACCATTCTACCATTCTCACTTTTTTCTTTCTCATTTTTTTCTCAACTTAAAAAAAAAACACATACACCATTCTACCCCCTAATCTTTCATGTCATCCTCCACCGCCCACTGTCGCCGCCACCGCCTGCCGTCGTTGTCACCGTCGTAATTTGAGGTAATCTTCTTATATTTAAAAAAAAGGAAAATATAACTCAAACTAAACAGGTTTTCAAAATTCTCAACTATTCCCTAGAGAAGAAAAGTCATTCCCTTCTCAAAGAATTTAGAAACGTAAAAAAAGGAAAAATTTTCTACAACTAAACGGATTTGCGATTGTGAGGGGTTTTACAGATTTGCTATTTTTAAGGCTTTTTTTTTTATTATTTTTTTTTAATGGTAACCAAAATTTAGGAAATGTAATAATGATGCACTTATTTCATGTTATTATTGGGCAACTTGTAACTCTTTTTAAAAAAGTAGCCTGGTACCCGCGCTATTTTATGGCGTGAGTATGAGATGATAAGCGACAATAAGTAAAAAAAATAAGACGTAGTCTATGTGTTTATAATTTGTCATAAAATTTAAGTGTCATATGTAACTTTTGTGTTAAAGATGTGGATTACAAAAGATAAGTGATCATACAATAATTTGCAATATTAAGCTTTACGATGGTTATCGAAGAATTGAGGGGTGTGTGAGGATCTAGTCAAGTTGTTTGTAACTTGAAATAAGAGAAACGAAGAAACTACGTTAGATGATATGCAGGGGTTGGATCTTGCGAATCACCTCCGGCGTGCGAATAAGTATTTGATATGATGGTTTAGGTATAGCTATCAAGTAAGAGAGTCTTTGTGAAACTTAAATGTCATGTGTCACTTTTGTGGTAGAGTAGAAGACTTTTTAAAGCTTAAAGACCAAAAATCGAGATCCCAAAAAATGAAGACTAAGTTTAAAATTCGGCCAATACTTCAACCGGCTCATGACTCGAGATTGTTTATTATACTTCATGCAAATGTATAAATTACAGATGTTTCTTTTTGTATTTTGAATAACGTAAATCCTTTCTTATTTCTCTTTCATATAATGACTTGTAAAAGATGAAATGAAAACATCATATTATATGTTCCATTTTGATATTTGGGTATATCAGATCTAGTTAGTTTTGCTAAACAGATCCTTGACTTGTATTTGTCAAATAGGCTATGAAAAAATGACTCGCCCTATGATGTTTCCATTTTACACGTTTAACTCATGAGTTGTGTATTCAATAATCAAAATGTAGAGTTTTTAGTTGAATGATACTTGATATTAAGGATAATACGGAGTAAAATGCAAAGATTTTTTGAAAGTGTAAGGTTTTACAATTCACTTCATTGCCGGAATGATGTTATTATATGGGGCAAAAGCCTCTTAACATGTAAGTAGCGTCACAGTATACCGACACCCGTGTGATAGACAAGGATCTTTATTTTGTTACGGATAAACTTTGTCAAAAGAAATCTATATTAGCTTGCTTCACTACTAGAAAAAGGGCTTTCCTTGACTTGCATTTTATGACGCACACTAAAAGATGACGCGCAAATAGCAGAGTCATAAAATAAGAGTCATAAAGAGTAAATTTTGTATTAGGGATGACTCGTTTTCAGAAGCGTCATAACATAGGGTCATAATCAGTTAAAATTTAGCCTGCTAGATGACGCTCGTTTTGCTTCGTCATAAATAGGGGTCATCTATGTTTTTTTTTTACCATCTGCCAAAACACTTCCCGCTCTCAAAAAAAAATTCCCAAAAAATCAAATCTGCTAAAACACTTCCCGCTCCTTCCAAACCACTTCCCGCTCCTTGTAATAATAAATAAACAAACACACCCTCATCTTCCCATTTCATCTCTCTCACTCAAACATACTCCCTCCTTCACAAACCCTAGCCGCCGCCTGTCAACCCACAACACCACCTCCACCGCCTGTCACTGAGCAACACCGCCACCACAACAAGAACCCTCATCATCTCCTCTATCTACCACTATATCACACGCGCCCTAAAAGTTATACACCACCTCGTTTTTTGTGCCACCGCCGTCAATACACCACCACCACCATCATTTTAACCCTTAAATCTATAGATCTATTGAAGAAAGGTAAGAAAATGTGAAGTTGGGTGTGAGTTGACTCGTTGCGAGTCAAACTCGTGACCAACTCACCACATTACTTGAGATTTTGGGTATAAAACTAATGGGTTTTGATATTTTATAAGCTTTTGATAAATAAAAACATGATTGAAATGAGTTTGGTATCAAGATGTTGTGTGTTGTGTGTTTCGAATGGGTCAAACCGTGAGCCAAAGCTCACGGTGTTCTTGATGTTACTACCGCTGTTGTTTTGATTCAAATTGAGAAAAAAGCTGAATACCTTGATTTAAATTCTGAATAATGTTTAGTACCTTTTTGTGTGATTTGCTCTTGATTGTTATATGCGGTAGTTGAATTTGTAGTTTGAAGTTTAGTTTGAAATTAGGGTTTGATTATGTATGATGGTTAATTGTATGTATCACGAGTTGAATTTGTCGCTTAGAACATTGATTTTGAAATTAGGGCTTGTTAATGCATAATGACTGTGTTGGAATTAGGGCTGTTTGATGATTCAGTGTATGTTTGGAATTAGGGCTGTTTGATGATTAATTGTATGCTCGCGATTTGTTCTAGGTTTAGCAGAACCTGACTGATTAGCCTCATTTGTAATTAAAACCAAGGCTCTCGGTTTAGCTAAAAATGTATTCAACAAACAGGGCTGTGAACATTGTTTTTAGTGATAGAAGTTGGGCCCGCTTTCTAGTGATAGAGAGCTATTTGGAGGAATTGGACAAGTAAATACGGTTCACCATAACTCTGATATATAAGGTACCCAACCCAACTGACTCTTTATCTAAATAGGCCTGTGGAGCTAAACATCGTATTACAGGTATTACAGCTTGTTTCATATGGTTCTGAATCACTATGCTCATTAGTGCCCCAATGCCAAAATGGGTATGTTTATGAAAAAAAATATAAGGTCCTGACTTGTCAAGTCTTTGGTTATAAGTTTGTTTGCATTTTTCTGTAATGCAGAGAGTATAAAAAACTTGCACTGGATAGTCGTATACCTTTGGCACTTTTTCAGTCATTATCAGCTTCAGATTATGTTGCTGCTCAACGTTTAAGGTAAACACTTTCATTATGTAGTAAACTTGATTTCTTGTCTTCCTGTCTTCGTTATGCCCTTCAGTTCCAGTATATTGAAAATCTAGTTATGCACACAAATAGCCCAAGACAGACGGCAAATCTAGTTTTTCAGGTTTTCTAGGGTCCTTTGCACAATTTTAATTAGATCAACATAAGCCCTCATAAGCTGATCTTTTGGATAAATAAGCTCACCCAGCTTATCTCCCTTCTAGTATTTTTTGATTATTTTTTAGAATTTTTTAAGACCACAAAAATTAGGCCTGCACAAAGGCAATTTTGCCCTGTGCAGCCTGTAAGTTCAGCAGACTCAGTGCTGATTCAGCTTATTTCTAAGCTTTTCCAGCTTATAGGCCTAGCCTTTCATAGATTCCTTAGCTTATTTTTAGTCTACTCAGTCCATAGTAGTCTTTTCTAAATCCCATTAGCTTATTTCCAGTCCATAGCTTAATTTGCAAATATCCTAGTTCTTAATAAGCTTTTACATAGACTGTTTTGATAAGCTGCTAGTTTCCAGCTTATTTAGCTTATTCTAAAAATATTTCCTTTGTTAAAGTTGCTTATAATTAGCTTATAATTAAGTTTGAAAATATTTCCTTTGTTAAATCTACTTTTTAAATCTACTTTTTTATAATACTTTTTTTGTTATTTTGGGAACAGGTGGCTAGCAACTCGTCCCAAAATGTCGAACTATTGCTTCAGGAGAGCTGCACGGATGACTCGGGTAGTCTTGTTGTATACTCAGTGGTCGATGTGGAAGCTGTCAAACTAACTTGTGAATTACTATCGATATGTAATTTTTGTCGTTAATTAACTTGTGACTTATCGTGAATTAGTACTTGAATTAACCTCATTGTTTTGATATATATATATATATATATATATATATATATATATATATATATATATATATATATATATATATATATATGAAATGCGTTATTTTGATATTTGTGTTTTTAATTTTGTATTATCAGGTTTTTAATTGTCATTTAATAGAAAATTAGGAACTGAAAAAAATTAATTTTTTTTTTAAAAAAAAATTAGGTTATGACTCGCAAAAAGGAGAGTCATAAAACGTGGGTCATAAATGCGAGTCATAGAGGGATGACGCACAAATGCGAGTCATGAATATTTATGACGGGTCTTTCCTTGACTCCAATGTGCGCGTCATAAGGTCTCTTCTTGACTCGCATCTGGAGTCAAGGAAAGCCCTTTTTCTAGTAGTGCTTGTACTATCGCTCGCCTGTCACACTTACTTTTTGGCTAGCTTCTTATGGCATGTCGCTAGTGTAACCAAGCAAGCAACACATCTTGCTAACGTTTTCTAATGCAAAATTAAATGTTACATAATTACATTTTGAGCCGTCTAAACTATATTAAAAAAAATGTTTACATAATGGTAGAATCTTTCATAACGTCATTGAAAAACTTATTAAAACTTGCGATGGAAAGCTCAAAATTTACGCATGGGTTATAAACAGCTCATATATGTGTTTAAATGGAAGTTTTTCTAAAAGTGGATAGTTTTTTTCTAAAAAATTATGAATTTTTTTTGACATTTTGCATCAAAATTTGATTGCGCATCGCACTATAATAAGTTGAAAATTTTGTGCATCAAAATTTCATTTTTTGTGCATTAAGAAAAAAACGTATAAAAACTCAAAATAATACACTTTTGATATATTAAACGTCTAATTCAAATCTTAAGAAACATTCGGCCATGATTCACTTATATTCGGATTACCAACCCAATACAATAATGTAGCCCAGTCTACTTCCAAAATAATCCAATCGGGTAAAAGGCCCAAGATAAACTCTTATTACCCTAATCAGTTGTAAACATCGCCTCCTTCTCTACTACTTTTCTCTTCCATAAAATCAGCTTACATCTGCCACATAGCTTATGGCTTTTGATTTCTTTCAGTCAATCGAGCTCTTCTTGTCCTGTGGGATAGACTACCTTCATAATAATAAACACAGGTTAGACATTCGTTTTGTTTGGATGATTTATTATGTAGTTAAGAATTGAATCAGCTTACTTGTGATTCATCAGTATTCCAATTTGGCTTTTATTGTTAGTAAGTGTGTTGGTATTGTTGTCAATTTTGTAAGGTGTCAGTAGTCGATGTTAGTGTATTTATTGTATCTATATCCTTTATTGATTCCTTGGCTGTCATTTGAGTTTGTTAGTATCTCAAAAAAAAATATATATAAGGGGGTGTCGTCTTTAGCACAAGCCTCGGAAATGACTTGTGTGTATCAACCAGTATTACTTTCCTCAAGATAAAGCGATTCTTACTACACTAATTCAAACAAGTGTTTATATCGATATTACACACTTTAGTTTTCATTTCTTCATTTAATGTAGGCAAAAGTTATTTTGGATTGTTAAATTGACAGATGTACCACTTATGTTTTTTTGGCTTAACTGTCTCTTGATTCTCGTTTACGCAATTAAGTGCTTGAATATCAGTTTTCTGTCTAGCCTTTGTTATCGTTTTTCTGAACTTGGCCGCTTAATGCATCCTCTTAATACCAACCTAACTAAGTTCTAGGTGTTTGGTCAACACGCTTGCCTAGTCTAGTATATGTTTGCTGATTTTTGGTCAGCTTGCTTTTAGTGTTCTCTTACGTTTCTCATGGCTCAGATGTCTTGATGTTAAAGACCTGATGGTCCTCCCCTTGAAGGGAAAATAGTGAACAATTGCTGGTTGTCTCCCTTTATTATCATGTGATTTGGATTCTGCATTAATTGCTTATTAAGATGATAGCAAGTCAATACTTATCTATACTACGTATAATGGAAAAATGGTCAACTTGAGTCAATAAATGAAAAACTGAATTTTGCCTTAAAAACCCGAAAAAACACTAAAATGCAAATAACTCATAAAATAAAGTGTTTCGGGGCTCGAAAGTTCCGTAAACCGACAGCCTGATTCAAACATTCGCTCTTGGCAAATCACACAGTCACCTTTAATGATATCTGTATGGCAAACATGGTTTTTGAACAGAGATTTGTGGTAACAGCAGCCTGAAATCAATATAAAATGCGGTGCAAGTTAAGAAACAATAGATAAGGAAATTCAATATAAAATGTGGATGAGGGGAATAAACAAAAACCACCATGTACCACAGGTTAGACAATAAAAAAAAAAAATTCGGCTCCACCCACCCTGCAGATGTTGCATTTATTGCAATGGAAATGTTGTTTTGAAACCTGAACCACAAGGAAGTTTCATTTACCACAATTTGCTACTTAATACATATGAAAAAAAGCGTTAAAAAATAAATCATAACTATTTGGTTTTACCTCATCGTCAAAAAGTATGCATTCGGCACAGAAATAAGATCCCATTATAACATTGCATGAGTTGCATTTTTGATTTACTTCTTGTTCCTTTGAGCAGACCGAACACACCACCTGAAAAACAACCAAATAATTAACACCTTTTGTTATGATCATATATTTTATATAATAAAGGAAAATGCTTTTTTACATACAGTGTTTTGGAACTTCGTGCATTAAGTAATAATTGAATTAATGTTAAATAAATTTTGAATAAAAATCCAAAAATAAATGATCATTACGTGTGTGTTAGAACTTCCTGTCTAGCACCTTTTGTTATGATCATATATTTTATATAATAAAGGAAAATGCTTTGAACCACCTCTATTAACTACAAGTACTTAACTAGAGATAACTCACATGATATAATTTAAGAGTTAATACTAACTTGCCACCATTATTCCAAGTTAGTTCATATTATACAGCCTCAACAGGATTAACCAGGAAGAGTAGTGACATGGAAGCATAAGATAAAAAGACCGTACCTGATATAATAAGTGAAATCAGACACTAGTAAAACATGGAGTGAACGAATATTATTTTATCTTTGAATGTGTTTCTAGCAAGATTATCTTAGTTACATAACAATCCCTTGCATGAAGAAAAATCTGACATTTGTTTGTTGCATTCGGGATATAGTATTTTAGATATTTCAGAATAAAGAATAGCTACAGGAGCAACGATCCTTGATCCGATCATTCATGTGCTCTCTTCTTTTAACATTGTTGCCCAAGCATCACACTGGTAAAGGGTTATTCATAGAGGATTGCTCGATGTCGACGTTTCTGTTATCTAAATACTTGATTTGATACTTTATTTATCTTCTAATATCATGCAGTAAATTTGGATTATTGTAATAATTTGATGACCCAAAAGACATGGCTTACTATAGAAATGGCTTATTATAATTTGCCCATCTATGACAATAATGCAACACTGCAAACTTTCTAAGCTTTTTTAGTTCCCTAAGGAAGACTGAATTACAAGCCAAACTTTTTTTGTCTATGTAAAAACTTTTGCCTATATGGTAATCCACCCGATTCACATGGCATTAGACATGTCGCTTGTAAGCCAACCTAGGCAAGCTATAAAGTTTTAATACCTTCGCTAACATAAGTATTAGGTAGGCATAACTACAGCAATGTACCAAAACTATGTTTCTTATGCTGAACAAAAAACTACAGTAAAATGGTGGTTAGACATTTTGAACCTAGTACCTTTTTTAAAAGGCGTCTGTCCAGTGGCGTGTCGCATTGCATAAAGTAGTTATATACAAGTTGAGAATGTAGTAGATAAGATATTTAGGACGTGCAACATTGTGTTGAATACACAACAAACATCGGGGAATGTGTGTTATATATCTTTATATCTACTAATCAGCTCAGTTAATATAAAGATATCGTGATAACTCAAATGGAACATCAAAAGACATAAAGTAGTTATATACAAGTTGAGAATGTAGTTAATGACAAAAACGTGCAATGCATACCCAAAAGCGTCAGCAAAACGAATCTTGAAAATCCTTAAATCATGTATTAGAGAAATGTTTTTCCCACCTATTCAATGCTGATTGGCCTCGTCTACATTTTCTTCCGGATGTCCACACTGTATAACATCCACCACGTTTTTAAGTTTTAACAAAATAAAGATAAACGTTGGAAAATGTATGAACACATTAGGATAAGAATTGCACCAGCAGACTGCTTTCTAAGTAGTTCTGGAGTATATTTCAAGGAGTAATAATGGTGTTTCTTAAGTTACTTGAACCCTCAACACGTGGCCAAACTTCTGTTGCCACCTCCGGGCGCACTTTGAAGGTCTCGTGAAATTGTTTGCTCTCGACAAAACTAATATCTTGGATGATAAACATTTTCTCGAGAAGTTTAGCACGAAGCCCAAAGGCTTCCTTTGCGAAATATATAGCCTAAACACAAAAGAGGCCTTATTAGAAAATATTAAAATATAGATTAAGCTCTATCTGACAACAAAGCGATCAAATGGAAGTGTTTATATCAATATTTGTTTTTTGGTAAACCGAGTGTTATAGAAGATAAATGGTTGTATGTGATCATAGGTTTAAATGTCAAAAGAGAAAATATGAATTATGCATTCTCTTTTCACTCTTCATGTTATATATTGGCAAACAAAATGGTGAACATAGAGTTATATCTTGTTAATATAGGAGTCTCTATTTCTTCCCTTAATACTCCCTCCGTCCCAGTCAAAGTGTCCAGTTTTACTTTTTTTGGTCTTTCTTGTTCAACTTTGACCTTAAATATTTTTATTTGTGTTATATAATACTTGATGACAATTATACCAATGAAAATACATTTAAAATCCAATCAATTCATATATTTTGCATCAAGGATTATATAACACACATAAAAGTATTTAAGGTCAAAGTTGAACAAGAAAGACCAAAAAAAATAAAACTGGACACTTTGACTGGGACGGAGGGAGTTCTTCCCTTAATAGTAGTTTACAATACGCTATAAGGCATGTTTCAGCCTAAAGTTCGTTCATTTTTGTTTCAGCCTAAAGTTGTACAATAGCTTTTCTATCATCAAAATAGTGCCTACCCAAACTTTGTGACCAAAGGTGATTCTAGATATACCTATATCTGTCGTTTCATATCCATTGTCGCAATGTCACTTGCTTTATACTAGCTACTTTTATTTCGGTTATATCTGCACTACTTATTTACAATTTGGTACTTCAATAGGAGAGACCCTAGGGTTCAAATAAAAATATAGAACAAATAAAAATACACACAAGACCAAAACTGATCCAAACACCCCAATACTCTACACCAAAGAGATACATGATGTAAACTTAAAACATATTACCAAACAAATTTCTAGAACCAATCACAGCACATAATTATTTGACCCACAGGAGGTAAAATCTTTCAAGAAGCCATGAACACTTTAACAGCAATATCAGACATAATCACTCATCCACAATTCTTAGACTACCACTTGCATTACTTTTTAAACCTTCAGCTGACCTTGTAGACAAAACTCAGTAACCATTTAACAGATGTAGACTAAGTAACAAGATAACACGAATCGGACCTGTTGATTACTTGAATACCAGGAACGATTCAACCAATAATCGTTGATTCAATAGAATACCGACTATTAGGATTCTTAGCAATAAACTGCCAAAAATAGACTTTTGATATTTCTTAGAACTGATTATCCTACATTACAAAGGATCACTTAAATAAAGATGGAAAACTGAAATGGGCCCTAAAAGACAAACGGGCCGAAAGTTATTGCAAAAACAAAATCCAAAAAAACCCGAAAAAACACTAAAATGCAAATAACTCATAAAATAAAGTGTTTCGGGGCTCGAAAGTTCCGTAAACCGACAAAGTCAGTTTACCACAACGTGCTCCTCGTTCCAAGCTTCGAGTCGACTGGTCATAGGCCTGAAACGGAGACCCGTAGCCCAAGTTATGCCCATTTTAGTGAAGCCCCTTTAGTCACGCGATCTTGGGCCTCCAGAAACATGATGGCCCGTTCCTCAACACTTGGGCCCGCATCACCATTTAACACATGTAACAAACTATACCCAAAGAGATTAAAAGATACTTACAGTACAATCGTGGAGAGGATCAAAAGCAGCAGATACATGCCTGTCCCTATTAAGAGAAAAAAGAGATTTGAGAACCAAGATATAACAAGAGAAAAAAGCTAGAACAAAAAACACAGTGCGCTAACCGGACACAACTTACATGTGTTTATCACAAACAAAACAAATATCTAACCTGTGTTTATTCTTATGAATGTAGTGTAGACCACAGGACAAGAAGAGCTCGATCGACTGAAAGAAATCAAAAGCCATAAGCTAAGCGGCAGATAGAAGAACCCTGGATATGGTTATGTTGTTTGAGATCGGTATCTGTTGAGTGTTGACTGATTTTGATGGAAGAGTAAAGTAGTAGAGGGATAGTTGAAGAGGCTTCTTTTAGAGATGGACAAAATAAGAGTGGAATAGGATGGTGGTTTTATAGACATTCTCTAACTACATTCGACGGTCGAGATCAACCCGATCAAAACTCTATTAAATTTTATCAACCACAAATGTATGTTTCTATTACAAAAGTACAACAATGTCTTATTAATGCAAGTTAAGTTGGTAGGAGCATTGATAGTGGAGGTGTGATGTACGTACACTTAATATTGGATCAGAAGTTAGCGTGGTGAGAAATGTACCATGCATGATACAGAATACAGGCCTTGGTGTAGTGTTTGATGTACATACACCGAATAAAAACAAGTGCTTAACTAGTGGACCGAGATTTACTCATGAACCCAAATTTGTGTGATTTTAAAGATAGACATAAAATGTGGAATGTGTGTTTTTTTGTAATTGGAAGTTTGTTTAATGACGTGTAGTTGGGATTATTACAGTAATTCTCTAGACTTGTGTCATATCTTGTGGGTCAGCAGCATGGTTTTGTCGCTTTCTTCGTCTGGAGTAAAACGAGTCGAGCAATATTGAGCATTCAGTTCGAGATTGAGCTTAGAAAATGAGCTCGAAATGTTTAATTAACGAGTCGAGCTCGAGCTTATATAGGCTCGATTCGAGTTATTGTCGAGCTTTTAAGACCACGCGTTTTGGGTGGAAAAAATGGAGATGCTAGTCGTGCAAACAATTGACTTCTTTTATGTTTTTTTTTTTTTTTTTTTTTTTTTGGGTATGGATGATGAAGTTGGTGGTTGTATGACACCTTATTGGTAAATTGACAGTGATAATTTTAGTCATCAGTACACCTAGAGATTACTTTATTCGATTCATATGAGATACAAATAAAATTAATTTCTTATATCAAATTTACTTTTTATATTAAGTTAGTTTATGTTTAATATGAGGTACATTTAAGGTTTAAATGAGTTGAATCGGGTCGAATCACTACTAGAAAAAGGGCTTTCCTTGACTCGCATTTTATGACGCACACTAAAAGATGACGCGCAAATAGCAGAGTCATAAAATAAGAGTCATAACGAGTAAATTTTTTACTAGGGATGACTCATTTTCAGAAGCGTCATAACATAGGGTCATAATCAGTTAAAATTTAGCCTGCTAGATGACGCTCGTTTTGCTTCGTCATAAATAGGGGTCATCTATGTTTTTTTTTTACCATCTGCCAAAACACTTCCCGCTCTCAAAAAAAAAAAAAATTCCCAAAAAATCAAATCTGCTAAAACACTTCCCGCTCCTTGTAATAATAAATAAACAAACACACCCTCATCTTCCCATTTCATCTCTCTCACTCAAACATACTCCCTCCTTCACAAACCCTAGCCGCCGCCTGTCAACCCCCAACACCACCTCCACCGCCTGTCACTGAGCAACACCGCCACCACAACAAGAACCCTCATCATCTCCTCTATCTACCACTATATCACACGCGCCCTAAAAGTTATACACCACCTCGTTTTTTGTGCCACCGCCGTCAATACACCACCACCACCATCATTTTAACCCTTAAATCTATAGATCTATTGAAGAAAGGTAAGAAAATGTGAAGTTGGGTGTGAGTTGACTCGTTGCGAGTCAAACTCGTGACCAACTCACCACATTACTTGAGATTTTGGGTATAAAACTAATGGGTTTTGATATTTTATAAGCTTTTGATAAATAAAAACATGATTGAAATGAGTTTGGTATCAAGATGTTGTGTGTTGTGTGTTTCGAATGGGTCAAACCGTGAGCCAAAGCTCACGGTGTTCTTGATGTTACTACCGCTGTTGTTTTGATTCAAATTGAGAAAAAAGCTGAATACCTTGATTTAAATTCTGAATAATGTTTAGTACCTTTTTGTGTGATTTGCTCTTGATTGTTATATGCGGTAGTTGAATTTGTAGTTTGAAGTTTAGTTTGAAATTAGGGTTTGATTATGTATGATGGTTAATTGTATGTATCACGAGTTGAATTTGTCGCTTAGAACATTGATTTTGAAATTAGGGCTTGTTAATGCATAATGACTGTGTTGGAATTAGGGCTGTTTGATGATTCAGTGTATGTTTGGAATTAGGGCTGTTTGATGATTAATTGTATGCTCGCGATTTGTTCTAGGTTTAGCAGAACCTGACTGATTAGCCTCATTTGTAATTAAAACCAAGGCTCTCGGTTTAGCTAAAAATGTATTCAACAAACAGGGCTGTGAACATTGTTTTTAGTGATAGAAGTTGGGCCCGCTTTCTAGTGATAGAGAGCTATTTGGAGGAATTGGACAAGTAAATACGGTTCACCATAACTCTGATATATAAGGTACCCAACCCAACTGACTCTTTATCTAAATAGGCCTGTGGAGCTAAACATCGTATTACAGGTATTACAGCTTGTTTCATATGGTTCTGAATCACTATGCTCATTAGTGCCCCAATGCCAAAATGGGTATGTTTATGAAAAAAAATATAAGGTCCTGACTTGTCAAGTCTTTGGTTATAAGTTTGTTTGCATTTTTCTGTAATGCAGAGAGTATAAAAAACTTGCACTGGATAGTCGTATACCTTTGGCACTTTTTCAGTCATTATCAGCTTCAGATTATGTTGCTGCTCAACGTTTAAGGTAAACACTTTCATTATGTAGTAAACTTGATTTCTTGTCTTCCTGTCTTCGTTATGCCCTTCAGTTCCAGTATATTGAAAATCTAGTTATGCACACAAATAGCCCAAGACAGACGGCAAATCTAGTTTTTCAGGTTTTCTAGGGTCCTTTGCACAATTTTAATTAGATCAACATAAGCCCTCATAAGCTGATCTTTTGGATAAATAAGCTCACCCAGCTTATCTCCCTTCTAGTATTTTTTGATTATTTTTTAGAATTTTTTAAGACCACAAAAATTAGGCCTGCACAAAGGCAATTTTGCCCTGTGCAGCCTGTAAGTTCAGCAGACTCAGTGCTGATTCAGCTTATTTCTAAGCTTTTCCAGCTTATAGGCCTAGCCTTTCATAGATTCCTTAGCTTATTTTTAGTCTACTCAGTCCATAGTAGTCTTTTCTAAATCCCATTAGCTTATTTCCAGTCCATAGCTTAATTTGCAAATATCCTAGTTCTTAATAAGCTTTTACATAGACTGTTTTGATAAGCTGCTAGTTTCCAGCTTATTTAGCTTATTCTAAAAATATTTCCTTTGTTAAAGTTGCTTATAATTAGCTTATAATTAAGTTTGAAAATATTTCCTTTGTTAAATCTACTTTTTAAATCTACTTTTTTATAATACTTTTTTTGTTATTTTGGGAACAGGTGGCTAGCAACTCGTCCCAAAATGTCGAACTATTGCTTCAGGAGAGCTGCACGGATGACTCGGGTAGTCTTGTTGTATACTCAGTGGTCGATGTGGAAGCTGTCAAACTAACTTGTGAATTACTATCGATATGTAATTTTTGTCGTTAATTAACTTGTGACTTATCGTGAATTAGTACTTGAATTAACCTCATTGTTTTGATATATATATATATATATATATATATATATATATATATATATATATATATATATATATATATATATATATATATATATATATATATATATATATATATGAAATGCGTTATTTTGATATTTGTGTTTTTAATTTTGTATTATCAGGTTTTTAATTGTCATTTAATAGAAAATTAGGAACTGAAAAAAATTAATTTTTTTTTAAAAAAAAATTAGGTTATGACTCGCAAAAAGGAGAGTCATAAAACGTGGGTCATAAATGCGAGTCATAGAGGGATGACGCACAAATGCGAGTCATGAATATTTATGACGGGTCTTTCCTTGACTCCAATGTGCGCGTCATAAGGTCTCTTCTTGACTCGCATCTGGAGTCAAGGAAAGCCCTTTTTCTAGTAGTGCTTGTACTATCGCTCGCCTGTCACACTTACTTTTTGGCTAGCTTCTTATGGCATGTCGCTAGTGTAACCAAGCAAGCAACACATCTTGCTAACGTTTTCTAATGCAAAATTAAATGTTACATAATTACATTTTGAGCCGTCTAAACTATATTAAAAAAAATGTTTACATAATGGTAGAATCTTTCATAACGTCATTGAAAAACTTATTAAAACTTGCGATGGAAAGCTCAAAATTTACGCATGGGTTATAAACAGCTCATATATGTGTTTAAATGGAAGTTTTTCTAAAAGTGGATAGTTTTTTTCTAAAAAATTATGAATTTTTTTTGACATTTTGCATCAAAATTTGATTGAGCATCGCACTATAACAAGTTGAAAATTTTGTGCATCAAAATTTCATTTTTTGTGCATTAAGAAAAAAACGTATAAAAACTCAAAATAATACACTTTTGATATATTAAACGTCTAATTCAAATCTTAAGAAACATTCGGCCATGATTCACTTATATTCGGATTACCAACCCAATACAATAATGTAGCCCAGTCTACTTCCAAAATAATCCAATCGGGTAAAAGGCCCAAGATAAACTCTTATTACCCTAATCAGTTGTAAACATCGCCTCCTTCTCTACTACTTTTCTCTTCCATAAAATCAGCTTACATCTGCCACATAGCTTATGGCTTTTGATTTCTTTCAGTCAATCGAGCTCTTCTTGTCCTGTGGGATAGACTACCTTCATAATAATAAACACAGGTTAGACATTCGTTTTGTTTGGATGATTTATTATGTAGTTAAGAATTGAATCAGCTTACTTGTGATTCATCAGTATTCCAATTTGGCTTTTATTGTTAGTAAGTGTGTTGGTATTGTTGTCAATTTTGTAAGGTGTCAGTAGTCGATGTTAGTGTATTTATTGTATCTATATCCTTTATTGATTCCTTGGCTGTCATTTGAGTTTGTTAGTATCTCAAAAAAAAATATATATAAGGGGGTGTCGTCTTTAGCACAAGCCTCGGAAATGACTTGTGTGTATCAACCAGTATTACTTTCCTCAAGATAAAGCGATTCTTACTACACTAATTCAAACAAGTGTTTATATCGATATTACACACTTTAGTTTTCATTTCTTCATTTAATGTAGGCAAAAGTTATTTTGGATTGTTAAATTGACAGATGTACCACTTATGTTTTTTTGGCTTAACTGTCTCTTGATTCTCGTTTACGCAATTAAGTGCTTGAATATCAGTTTTCTGTCTAGCCTTTGTTATCGTTTTTCTGAACTTGGCCGCTTAATGCATCCTCTTAATACCAACCTAACTAAGTTCTAGGTGTTTGGTCAACACGCTTGCCTAGTCTAGTATATGTTTGCTGATTTTTGGTCAGCTTGCTTTTAGT
Source organism: Artemisia tridentata subsp. tridentata (assembly GCA_021014915.2). NCBI lineage: Eukaryota > Viridiplantae > Streptophyta > Magnoliopsida > Asterales > Asteraceae > Artemisia > Artemisia tridentata. Next base: position 423,736,941 of record CP139505.1, read on the forward strand.
GTTCTCTTACGTTTCTCATGGCTCAGATGTCTTGATGTTAAAGACCTGATGGTCCTCCCCTTGAAGGGAAAATAGTGAACAATTGCTGGTTGTCTCCCTTTATTATCATGTGATTTGGATTCTGCATTAATTGCTTATTAAGATGATAGCAAGTCAATACTTATCTATACTACGTATAATGGAAAAATGGTCAACTTGAGTCAATAAATGAAAAACTGAATTTTGCCTTAATACCAATTTTGCCCCTGTCCATCTTATCCATCTTAACTTGATTCTATATTAACTACAGAGTAAAGAGTAATAATGACGACATACATGCGTATTTCATGCACAACAGATACAATTTTGCCCTTGATAATCGATATTCAAGAGTAATAATGACGACAGATACATGCATATTAACTTGATTCAATACAGATACATGCGTATTAACTTGATTCAATACATGCGTATTAACTTGGGTTGTTACAGATACATGCGTATTAAATACAGATACATGCGTATTAATTAAATCAAGAACCTTGTAACTACATAAATCAGAACATAAATCGGTTCACGCTCAGAACCTTCTCTATCTCTTCTCTATCTCTATCTATTTGTAACACGCTCATCTCTTCTCCATCTCTATCTACATAAAAATGGAAAATATTGAATATGAGGTTCACGTATCTTTACTACATTATCTATCTTCTCTATCTCTATCTACATATAATCATCACATATCTTTACTACATTCTCTTATATCGTGTATCTTATTGACTTATTTTTAGATTGACAATGAAATACTCAACGCTTATGGATCTTGAGTCTATATTGAAGCCTGCTGAAGCTTCCGAAGACGTTGAGGTAAACGTAATATACATGGGTGTTCGTTATTTATTGTGTTACAAGAGATACATGGGTGTTCGTTAAAATGGTTGTTAAGATACATAATGGTTGTTAAAATGGGTGTTCGTTAAATGGCATGAAATAATGAATTTGATTACATGAGTTGATGAATGTGTTGGGCTATTAATACAGGATATTAACAAGACTTTAAAATGGGTGTTCGTTAAATGGCATGAAATAATGAATTTGATTACATGAGTTAATGAATGTGTTGGGCTATTAATACAGGATATTAACAAGACTTTAAAATCAGATTTGTTGCATGAAATATGGATCCTTATTGTGCATGAAATGACGAATGTGATTACATGAGTTGATGAATGTGATGCCTTATAACCTGGAAAAACTATACGTGTATATGGGTCGAATACATGAAAGAAATAGAGTTTGTTTGGGTAGCATGTATGGCTGTTCATATGGGTCGAATGTATGGGGAAACTAGGGTGTGGGTTATGATTGTATGTGGTCGTAGAGTGTGTGTTTGTGGCTGTTATTATGGGTCGTATGTGGTTCGAAAAGTGTGGCTTTCATGGTTGGATGAACATAGTTGGTTTTCTTTTTGCAGTAACAAGCTATTAAAACCTTTGTGAAAATTGATGATATGTGGATGAAACCATTATAGGGTCTTTAGTGAGTATTACTAGATTTTAATTATGTTTGAAAACTGTTCTTAAATCCTAGATTATAATAGTTTGCTGTAGAACTTTATTTTTAATTGTTCAAAAGTGTTCAGTATTTGTTTCCTGTAAGTTTTATTAAAGATATGCATACCCTGTTTGCTCATTAGTCATGATTACATCATATTAGAAAATTTTAAGTCTTGGAAGAAATGCGAAAACAATAATGCATATTATCATCCGACACATATGAGTATATGACATGCCGTGTTGGACGGCTGTTTGATGGCAGTTAAAATGTTGTTTTGATTTTGTTATAATGTTAAGATTCTTAGTCATCTTAATTGAGGTTTTGGTCATTTTTTTATGAACTTTCTGTGCGTTTCGAGTTTTTGTTATACATGGTAATCGATTTACTGGATTTGTATAATTTCGTTGTCCTGACTGATAAATTTATTTTTATGTAATTTAGTTTTTCCTTAGCATCTTTGGATGAACATAGTTAGACATATTATGATATGATGTTCTGGTAGATAACTTGTTAAAAAGTGTGGCTATGAATATCTTTATGGGGAAACTAGGGTGTGGGTTATGATTGTATGTGGTCGTAGAGTGTGTGTTTGTGGTTGTTATTATGGTTGTTAAAAGAGATACATAATGTAGATGTCGATAAAAGAGATACATGGGTGTTCGTTAAAATGGTTGTTAAAAGAGATACATAATGGTTGTTAAAATGGGTGTTCGTTGATGAATGTGTTGGGCTATTAATACAGGTTATTAACAAGACTTTAAAATCAGATTTGTTGCATGAAATATGGATCCTTATTGTGCATGAACTATACGTGTATATGGTGAACATTCATGCATTATATGGGTCGAATACAGACTCTTTTTCGCCAAGCCGACTCTTTTTCGCTTCATTCACCCTATCAAGATTATCTTTTTCATGATCTTTACCAACATTCAAACTGAACATACTAAAACAATTCTCACTAAAACTTATAATCCTAAAAGTAGGTTGATGAACATCAATCATACAACCAAAAGGCTGAACAAAACTACCTCTCTGAATTGTAGACTTACCAGATCCAACAGACTGTTCATACTCACTTAAAAGCCTAGCTTCAGCACCATACTGAGCTAAAGCTTGATTCTTATTAGTACATGGGTTCATGTTATTTCCACCTGATGATGATGTTGCTGCACCATTATTATCATTTTTGTTTATAGTTGCTTCTTCTGGTTTCACACGTTTGCTACCTAGCTCCAGTTTCATACCTTCTAAACACTTTCTTCAATGTTTTACATGGTTTCACACGTTTGCTACCTACTTATATGGGTCGAATACAGGAAAGAATTAGAGTTTGTTTGGGTAGCATGTATGGCTGTTGATATGGGTCGAATGTATGGGGAAACTAGGGTGTGGGTTATGATTGTATGTGATCGTAGAGTGTGTGGCTGTTATTATGGGTCGTATGTGGTTCGAAAAGTGTGGCTTTCATGGTTGGTTTGTAACGTTAATCTGGTTCGAAAAGTGTGGCTATCACATGTGACTTTACGTTGCAAACAAGTCACTATTCTTTAAAAATGCTATGCACTTTAAAATATCATTTTATTATCTTACGTTTTGTACTAGGGAAATAATTGTACGTTTTTATTACGTATACGTTTTGATGATTAAAGTGTTTTAGTTTATTGGTCAAATACATATTTTATGTGATCTATATGTGTGATGCTAAACAATTTAGTTCTTCTTGTAGCCATCCCATTATGATGTTCTGGTAGATATAACTTGTTAAAAAGACTCGAAAAAAAAAAAAAAAACCTACAACATTTAAATAAACAATAAAATTAATACTAAAAATACGAAAACATACTTATGCACTTGCCCCGTTTGGATGAACTATTAATCGTTACAAACATGAACTAAATCATCCACTTGAATTATACGTATGTCACCATGCTCATCTATTTTTTGTAGCCATGGGACCCCTACTTCAATGTTGAACGTTTCTCATCACTTAATAACCCACACGCCTGGTACAAAATCAACAAAGTACGCGTTAACTTCGTGTGGACTGATGAAAAAAACAAGAAACTCTTGCTCGACAAAGATGTAAGGGTTGTCAATTGTGATCACTCGATCTTAATTAAAACATACATGATTTACTAACCATCAACTTTATGCTTGAAATTTTATACGTCTAATACCAGGGATAAAAACAAGCCGCCGAAGTGCCTGCAGACCTTGTAGAATTCTATAATACCAGAGACTTAATTGGAAAAGTGTTTTCTTTAAACCATTTCCAAATTGCCTATACCGACCCAACAGAATATCCACGATATCAAAACCATAGTTTGAGCCGTTGTGATTGGGTTATATTGGTCAACAGTAAAACGGAACTAACTGAAATTCCATTAACTAATCATTCCGAGTTTCCTGCGCACCCGTGGATAGCATCTATTAGGGGTCTTTGTACTGATAAATCAACAAAGAAGATGCTGATCGGTACACATAATTTACGTAATGATAATCTATGCATCGAACTTAATTAATATTCCATATTCGTAATCACTGTATTTCATGATTTCTTTATAGATACCATCCGCAGGGTCACTAAAGGATGGCTGATACACCACAGCGGTGGTACCGCCTGTGAGCTGTTTCTTGAGATGTGACGTAAGTGTGTATCAAAAAATGTTTTGTATTCATTATTTTATGTTCCCGCTCTAACAATCATTCAATTCTAACAGAGGGGCGGAAATACAATTCATCATATATCACACATTTCGAGAACAATTCATGAAACTGGCAACGGTTTTAAGAGAAAGGGGAGTTATATTCGTATCCCGTGCTAAACTTATCCACAAAGAACCAAGTATATACTTTTCTGGTTTTAATATTCACATTTCTCATAAGATATTTCGTTTCAATACACTTACCTAATAATTCGTAATTCCCTATACTACAGTGAACTTATTGGTGGACACGGAGTTAACAAAAATCGAAACTAACCCAACTACTAGACAAGTTGGAGCTCTGAAGGACATGAAGGTATGAGACATCTCTCAAAATTTTATTTGCTTTTCATTGCCTACGAAATTTTATTTGCTTTTCATTTAAGATATTCGCACATTTGTTTTTTCTCTTCGAACAAAGTCATTATGGATCTTGATTCTCTTCGAACACATTTTCAGATTTTTGATTTTGGTGATTGATTGCTATGCTAGCGATATTTATGTTTTCTACTGCGTGACAAAATAGATAACAAAAACTACCATCAAATTCTAGCATTTGTTTCATGATAAGTGTTTGTTACATATGTGGAGCTGTAAATATAAAGCTTAAAATATCAATAAAGCTAAGCTCTTATATCTTTTTAAACTGCTATAATACGTTCATTGGAACCTGTTTCATTATCACACGTCATCACAATTAGTACTACAGCTATTCATAATGCCCTTACAATATCAATGATAGACTAAAACTTTCAACACTTAAAAGGACATAACTAAAAGGACATATAATGTGAAATGTGAAAAACTGTTTGAAAAACACGTCTTGTACAAATGGCTGATAATGAATTAGCAATGGCTATGACACAAAGTAATCAAATCCTTTTATGTAGTTTAATTAACTAAATGATGATGTGATGGAGTAGTAATTGACTTTTAACTCTTATTCACACTCACAAAACTTAAAAACGTAAAGAAATTGTTCAAGCAGATCTAAAGTGTATTATGAAGTCACAATAAAAACATTTTTTTTTAATATTAATTGACAATTTACTGGAAAAGTATAAAGGTATTGAAAAAGAGCAATTAAAGAAAGTGACTTGCTTCATAAATCATGCTAATACGTCCAACTTGACCCTAAAACTCTTTGACTTCTAAACCGATCTTCATTCTAATGTCAACACCATGAAATATAATCAACTATGCACTTTAAAATATCATTTTATTATCTTACGTTTTGTACTAGGGAAATAATTGTACGTTTTTATTACGTATACGTTTTGATGATTAAAGTGTTTTAGTTTATTGGTCAAATACATATTTTATGTGATCTATATGTGATGCTAAACAATTTAGTTCTTCTTGTAGCCATTAGACATATTATGATATGATGTTCTGGTAGATAACTTGTTGAAAAGATGTGGTATTTTAGGCTGTTGTGTTTTGATTATACATCCCATTATGATGTTCTGGTAGATATAACTTGTTAAAAAGACTGAAAAAAATAAAACTACAACATTTAAATAAACAATAAAATTAATACTAAAAATACGAAAACATAAATGATGATGTAATGGAGTAAAAAGTAATCAAATCCTTTTATGTAGTTTAAAGACACGATGATTGGAGTTGAACAATCTAGCACCAGTATTTTGAACCCCATTCAAGTTGATTTAAACAAAGGTATGGCCTTTTTTCTGTTTTCAATCTCCACATATTAGTTTTAAAAGAACGAACTTTTAATACAAGTTTTATTTCGTTCAATTTTATGCTAGAAAAACGCAAAGCATTTTCTAATAAAGATGCTCGTGCAAGGCAAACGGGGAAAAAAGGGAAGACCAACTCTGGCTACTTTGAAGAAAGTTCGAGTCACATAAATATTGCTCCTAATAGAGTACCGTTCGGAACATTGCACAATATGCTAAATACTAATGGAGCTCCAATAAACATGCTATTACAAACACCATCGCCTCAAAACATGTCAAGAAATAAAGAAAATATAACACCATTACAAACACCACGTTCCTATAAATCAACCTCTGTAAGCACCAATGTAAGTGTAGACCCAGCTATTCAAAAAAGAGAGACTACAACAGGCTTTATTACCAACGAAGTAGAGAAAAGAAAATAGCATAAAGAAATGCTAACATGGACGCACAGACACCGGTAGGAGCTACACAATATCTATCGGGCTTGACACGTGAAACCACCATAGGTAAAAAACTGTACTTATTATGTTTTTTTAACGGAATTTTGTATGCTCTTACTAATACATGTTTTGAATTGCAAACCAGATGATCGACATGGTAGTACCGTACTGTTGCCCTTATTGATCAAGACTACAGTCAAACTATGGATGAGTAAGCGGGATGACGACAAGGGGCGGTAGAGGTATATGTGTTATTTTGTGTTGTACTTATGTTTGAAACTATATTTTGGCGACCCGAATCTTATTATTGTATAGTTTAACCTTTTGGCAACTTGAACATTGCGGATATTGCAACATTTATAGATATGGCAGCTAGGTCTAGCGATTATAACACCCGTTTTGTAAAGTTTGGTAAAGTTTATAATGAGGGTCTAGCGATTAAGTCTTGACGAAGCATTGTCGACGTCATGTCGTCAGCATCTTATTTGCAAAAACGTCGTCATGACGTCGGCACGATTGCAAAAACGTCGTCGGGCAAAGTGGTTAATGTACTAGTGCGAATGTGCTAGTGTTGCAAGTTAAAATTTTAATCGTGGCATATTTTTTTCTTAAGTAGAGCATAATGACAACAATAATAAACAATCTCGTCGGAGCGAGATATTGGGAGGTAAGATTTAGACGGTCACACCTTTACGTACCCGAGGATAAAGTGTAATGTAAATGAGTAAATATATGAATTTCTCTTAAGGGAAAAAAAAAAATAAAAATAAAAAAAAAAAAAAAAAAAAAAAAAAAAAAAAAATAATAAATCTCTTTTAACTCAAATGTAAACAGATGATAAGAGAGCGACTAGAGAGGTCAATCTCCCAAGAATTAGACTTTGATAAGTAGCGGATTGAGTTAGCAAATTTCCAAGAAATTAAGAAAGAAAGCTAAGAAACATTTGAGCCAATTTTTTGTTCTACTCATTTGCTCCAACGACATTACATTATATAGCAAAAGAAAACATGTACCCACTAGGCCACTATCCTAAATTTAAGATGCAAAACTAATACGTGAATGTAAGAGTTCCTAAAATTATGCATGGTTCAAGCTTGATTTAAGTGCATGTGGAGTAGTGGAGTAATTGTCAAGTCTGTTAATCTTTCACGTAGACATAGTCTTCATGCACGTATCAGATGATGTTTTTGCGTTCAGGTTACTTCATAGAGCGATTCTTTGACTATTATATATGCAGCTTAATCGTAACTATTTCCGATCTTTTCTTTAGCCACCTAAAATGTATAAATCCTGAGGTTTGAACCCTAAACCTTTTATGAGAAAGGTACATGACTTGCCACTAACTCATCACGCATGATAATTAAATATCATTTTAGCCTATCATATTTATTTCATTTTTTCATAGCCTATTAAATATAGGTCATGGATCTGTTTAGCAAAACTTACTAGATCTATATATCAAATTGAAACAAATTTTTTTTTTTTTTGAAAGCGACTTCTATTTTTTGGATTGTAGTAGGCCATATCGGCATGTCATCATCCACCACGTACCCAGACTATGTTGTTTGAACCGGGTCCACGCTTGCATAATTGGGACTTTTAACGGCTTCCGCCCGGAAACCGTACCGCCTCTACACGAGTTTCCTCGCTGGAGTAATGGCCGGATGAAAACTGGGGGCGGCTCGGATTTGAAACCTGCGCAACATTGGCTCACAGACTCTCCTCTTTAACAAGTCTTTTTTCCAAAGAAAATCGAAAAATTTTACGTTATTTAAAATATAAAAAGAAACATCTCTAACTTATACATTTACATGAAGTATACGCACAGTATGATCTCTATATAGTCTATACTATTCTCTACCATGCCCACCAACCAAATGTATCGGCGCGTCAAGGAGGAAACAAGCAAACGTACGTACAGCTCTTTGAAATTCGATATGGCCATGAGCTTATCCGAATCCGTATAACTTAGCTTCCCGAAATCAATTACATCCTCTGTCACATTATTCATAAAGAACCAAAAAATAGTTAGCCCTTAATGTTTGTATACATATAAATGATCGAGCCTCTATAAATACGCTCATGCATACACACAAACATATGTGTTTAAGTACACATGCAAATAAACAAGGAGTATATGACTACATGTGTTTTTAAGGACACGCGGTAAGGTAATAACAATGGAGCTTGGAACTTGTACTTTTCGAAGTCAAACCTTACAATTTTTTAAAAAAGTTATTAAGGTTTGACTTCGCAAAGTTAAACCTTGTAATTTTTTTTTTTTTTTTTTTTAAAGAAGCGCAAAGTTAGACTTCCAAAGTCAAATCTTGCAAGTTTTCATAAAGTTATTAAGTCTCATGCAAACTGCTAAAACTATGCTTCATTCGCAAAGTCGAAAAAAACCTAAGTTTAAACAAAATTCCAACTTGGGTATTCTTAATCAAGTAAGAAGATAAGTACCCATTATCCAAATTTGAAAAAAGTAACAATCTTTACATAACAAGAACCTTAATTTTTACAAAATTTGAACATGGGTTTCTTCAATTAAGTAAAAAGATGAGTACCCAGAATTTAATTTGCAAAAAGTGACTAACTTTATACAATAAGAGCCTCAAGGTGCGTTTAGTTGTGGAAAACTATCTCATTTTCCTAGGAAATTTTTCATGTGAATATGAAAAAATTGAAAATGAGTTTAGTCACACTTTTTCCAACAATTTAAAAAAAAATGAAATATTCTCATTTTCTAAATTTTAACTAAGAAATTGAAAACACCATTCTACCATTCTCACTTTTTTCTTTCTCATTTTTTTCTCAACTTAAAAAAAAACACATACACCATTCTACCCCCTAATCTTTCATGTCATCCTCCACCGCCCACTGTCGCCGCCACCGCCTGCCGTCGTTGTCACCGTCGTAATTTGAGGTAATCTTCTTATATTTAAAAAAAAGGAAAATATAACTCAAACTAAACAGGTTTTCAAAATTCTCAACTATTCCCTAGAGAAGAAAAGTCATTCCCTTCTCAAAGAATTTAGAAACGTAAAAAAAGGAAAAATTTTCTACAACTAAACGGATTTGCGATTGTGAGGGGTTTTACAGATTTGCTATTTTTAAGGCTTTTTTTTATTATTTTTTTTAATGGTAACCAAAATTTAGGAAATGTAATAATGATGCACTTATTTCATGTTATTATTGGGCAACTTGTAACTCTTTTTAAAAAAGTAGCCTGGTACCCGCGCTATTTTATGGCGTGAGTATGAGATGATAAGCGACAATAAGTAAAAAAAATAAGACGTAGTCTATGTGTTTATAATTTGTCATAAAATTTAAGTGTCATATGTAACTTTTGTGTTAAAGATGTGGATTACAAAAGATAAGTGATCATACAATAATTTGCAATATTAAGCTTTACGATGGTTATCGAAGAATTGAGGGGTGTGTGAGGATCTAGTCAAGTTGTTTGTAACTTGAAATAAGAGAAACGAAGAAACTACGTTAGATGATATGCTGGGGTTGGATCTTGCGAATCACCTCCGGCGTGCGAATAAGTATTTGATATGATGGTTTAGGTATAGCTATCAAGTAAGAGAGTCTTTGTGAAACTTAAATGTCATGTGTCACTTTTGTGGTAGAGTAGAAGACTTTTTAAAGCTTAAAGACCAAAAATCGAGATCCCAAAAAATGAAGACTAAGTTTAAAATTCGGCCAATACTTCAACCGGTGATGACGTATAGTCTACACCCGGGTCGCGAACCCGATTAGTAAACAATACTAATAATTAAGCCCACCACGTATGGGCCGCTACGGCAACAACTGGACTACCAGTTATGCGGCTGGGTCCGACAAGGCCCAAGCCCAAAGTTATCTTTGGATAAGATATGGAATATCTTCTAAAAAGAGAGGATATATACTATATATCCGATGTCGGCTAACACGCCGAGGAGTAGGGAACACGAAACCCACTAGGGTTTCATGCATATATAAAGGGCACCCAAGCCCTCGGTAAAGGTACGATCTACTGAAAACCTTAACTCCTCGCTAAAAACCCTAAATTCGATTACTTACTCTCACGCCGGAGGATAATCGGGGGAGACAATCCCTCGATAAGCCTAACGGTGTTTGTTCTTTTTCTTAGTGCGCAGGTTCCACCAAGCATTAAGAGTTAATTGGTACGAGAATAGAAGTCCTCACAAGGAACGCCCAACTTTTGTATCAACAAGTGGCGCCATCCGTGGGACCCTACACTAAGAATTTTACCAAGAACTAGAATGACGAAACACGGAAGTCACAAAAGTCCGCATGGGAAGAAAGCGCATGATGACTCACTAGGGAAAAAGCATCAAACGGATGCGCCCCCTAAGCAGGCCACTGGGACAACCAGCACGCCTAGAAGCTTAGGAGCGTATTCAGATCTGGTCTTTCCTGCGGTAGAATCACTTACCAAAACTACCCCCGCTATTACAACAAGTACTAGCGCGGTAGAACTGGAGCGCACTCCTCTTGCCATGCCAGAGGTGAACTTCACTGAACCTCCCAACGCGCCTATCCGAAACAAGGATCCTACCTTGGAAACAGACTCCATCGCACTAGAAGGAGTCACTTCCGAATTGGCACCAAGCGACTTTGTATCCCAAAACTACGAAGCCTTGACTGCGCTCATACGAGAGGAGGCAAAGAAGAGGTCAAGCCAAAGTCTGCACGGCAGACTCAACTTCGACCCTGTGCACGAAGTATCTCCTCCGCGCTACCAAAAGGAAAGACGCGAGAAGGATAGCCGCAAACAACCAGTGTTTGCCAGGATTGGAAGGAAGGTTGTGGACGATGAAGCAGCCGACCTTCAACATCTGGAAAAGCCCGAAGAGGGGGAGCGGCGCGCCAATGTCCACGCTAGACTTGGCAGTCGCAGGATCCAAGATAGGCTTGGGCGACGATGCTCCCCAAGTGAAAGCCCCTCAAGCTCTGACTCTGAGGATAGTCGGCGCAAGCGCCGCAGAGGAGCAAGCTCAGACTCTGATGATAGTCGGCGCAAGCGTCACAAAAGAGTTCGCTCATCTTCAAGAGATTCCTCGGACAGCGAGACTGGACACTGGAAATCAAGAGGAAAATACCGCGACCAGGAAGACGAAGACATGTCTCTTCCCTGGCGTCGCCAAAAGGTTGATGCGTTCACTAGGCGCATCAGCGATTTTTCAGAGAATAAGAAAAGACGCATGCCTGCTAACGTCAAAACATATGATGGGACAGGTGATCCTGATGATCACCTAAAAATTTTCGAATCAGCAGCTACTATCGAAAATTGGCCACAACCTGTGTGGTGCCATATGTTCAACTCTACATTAGTAGGGAATGCGCGCAATTGGTTTAGCAAGCTTCCACGTAGAAGCATCGCTGGGTTTGAGGAGTTGCGCAAGGCGTTTCGCTTAAACTTTACTCAAAGGAAGAAGTGCGCCAAAAACCCTGTCGAACTTGCTAGGGTTAAACAGCGACAAGGGGAACCCACAAGTGCTTTCATGGAACGCTTTAAGGACGAATGTATGAAAGTCAAGGCGTGTCCAGAGATACTAAAAATATCGGGTTTTATGAATGCGATCAATAACCCAGATTTGATAAAAAAGTTAAACGATAAGGTTCCCTTAACTTTCGACGAACTCATGAAGCGCACGAGGTCTTTCGTCCAAGGAGAAGAAGCCGCTGCGGATAGCAAGAAAGGCTATTCGAACCATAGGTCGCAAGAAGAGTCAAGGAGACAATCCAATGACCAGAGCGGCAATCGTAATAGGAGTTACCGCAATCAAGGCGGTGGAAGGGGAAACGACAAGTATACCCCATTAACAAAAACTCCAAAGGAGATATTCGCAACAGAAGGGGCGAACTTCCCAAAACCACCACCAATGCGCACCCCAGAGGATCGGCGCACAGGGAATGGTTATTGCGAATACCATGGACAAAAAGGCCACACAACTAACGAGTGTGTCCAACTGCGCCAATTGATTGACAAATTGGTAAAGGAAGGAAAGATGGACCACCTCGTAAAAAATATCAGAGAAGGGAAAGACAAACCAAAACCAGGGGCCAAGAAGGAGACATCAAAAGAAAAGGCAGATATCATCTACATGATACACCCATGGCAGCGCGCGACAAGACAGAAGGTCAGTCAACGTTTTTCTAAGGAAAACGAGATTTCTTTCCCCTCCCTGACTGCGAACAACGCAGTGGTAGATCCACTTACCATTGAAATACATACGGGGGGTCACGACATCCGTCGCATGTATATAGATGGAGGTGCATCCGCTAATATTATATATGAACACTGTTTCAAGAAACTGCGACCTGAGATACAGAGTCAGTTGATCCCAGCCACAGCACCGCTCACTGGCTTCACAGGGGAGAAGATATGGCCCACGAGGCAATTGCGTCTATTTGTAGAAGTTGGTGACAAACCACACTCTACAGTCACCTGGATGGACTTCATGATAATCAGATCCCCCTCTCCGTACAATGGCATCATTGGGAGACCTGGAATATCATCTATCCGCGCCGTGCCATCCACAGCGCACGGGATGCTAAAGTTCCCAGTGGAAGGAGGTATTGTTACTCTTTACAATACCACCATACCACTCAAAGAATGCAACGCAGTGACAAACGACGTAAGCGACGCTCCAGAACAGCGCGCAACCAAAGTCCCAAACCTAAAGGTCGCCATCCACCTTGACTATCCGGATCAACAAGTATCTATTGGCGGGTCTCTGTCTGACAAAGGCAAATCAGCTATATGCGCACTCTTGCAAAATAACTTAGATATTTTTGCATGGGAGCCAAAGCACATGACAGGAGTGCCACGTTCTATCACGGAACACAAGCTACAAATCCGACAAGGATATCTTCCAATACGACAGAAAAAGCGCGGACAAGCCCCGGACCGCGCAAAAGCCATCCTGGAAGAAGTACACAAATTAGTAAACGCAGGCATCATGCGGGAAGTGTACTACCATGACTGGCTCTCTAACCCAGTAATGGTAAAGAAGAGCGATGGCAGTTGGAGAATGTGCGTAGACTTCACAGACCTCAATAAAGCATGTCCACAGGACTGCTATCCGCTACCGGAAATAGACTGGAAGATCGAGTCTCTATGTGGATATCCCTTCAAATGCTTCCTGGACGCATACAAGGGATACCACCAAATTCAAATGGCGGAGGAAGATGAGAGAAAAAACGGCCTTCCACACAAGTCAAGGGGTCTATTGCTATACAAAGATGCCCTTTGGCCTAAAGAACGCAGGAGCAACATACCAGCGATTGGTAGACACGGCGTTCGAGAAACAAGTAGGCCGCAACTTGGAAGTATACGTCGATGACCTCGTCATCAAAAGCCATACAGAGGAAGAACTAGTGCGCGACATGGAGGAAACGTTCAGAACACTGAGGAGAATCAACATGAAATTGAATCCCAAGAAGTGTACGTTTGGCGCTACAGAAGGCATGTTTCTTGGGTATCTGATAGAACCCGATGGAATCAAGCCTTGCCCAGAAAAGACTCAAGCAGTCATTGACCTTCCCTCACCGCGCACACTAAAGGAGGTTCAGTCCCTAAACGGCAAACTAGCTGGACTAAACCGATTCTTATCTAAATCAGCGGACAAGTCACTTCCCTTATTCAAAACACTCAAGAAGTGTACAAAAAAGGGAGACTTCAGGTGGACCGCGGAAGCAGAAGAAGCCTTCCAACAACTCAAACAACACATAGCAGCCTTACCAAAGCTTGTCGCGCCCCGACCAGGGGAAGAGCTGATCATGTACCTATCTGCGACTCAGGGAGCAGTCAGCGCAGTACTACTGACTGACAGGAACTCTGTCCAAACACCCATCTATTTCGTTAGCAAGGCGCTCAAGAAGACGGAGGTTAACTACACTGCAATGGAAAAGTTGGTCCTAGCTTTAGTATTTGCAGCAAAAAGACTGCGCAGGTATTTCCAGGCGCACCCAATAGCTGTTATCACAGACCAACCCATCAAACAAGTTATCTCGAAACCCGACGCATCGGGACGCCTACAAAAATGGAGCGTTTTACTGGGTGAGCATAACATATCATACAGACCGCGCACTGCAATTAAAGGGCAGATATTGGCCGACTTTATCATCGAGAAGCTAGATACTGACACTACACCTGCGACAAGCAAGGGGGAACCTCAAGAACCATGGATCCTATTCACTGATGGATCCTCATGCGTAGATGGATCAGGAGGTGGCCTTATTCTCACTAACCCAGAAGGAGCTGAATTCACATATGCTCTGCGCTTTGAATTCACAGCCACGAACAACGAGGCAGAATACGAAGCACTTCTGGCTGGGTTACGCATCGCAATTCAAATGGGGGCACGCAACTTAGAAGCGAACGTCGATTCACGACTAGTTGCTAACCACGTGTCAGGCGAGTACGTAGCAAAGGAGGAACACATGATCCAATACCTCGAAAAAACCAAATCTCTGATCCAGAACTTCGATAGGTTTACCATCAAGCAGGTTCCCAGGGGTGAAAACAGGAAAGCAGATGCGCTGAGCAAGATTGCATCCACCAGTTTCGCACATTTATCGAAACAAGTATTGGTGGAAACCTTGAAAAATAAGTCAATCGAAGAGATGGAAATATCCACAGTGATAGAAGAAGAAGGCCCTACGTGGATGACACCAATCATTGACTTCATTAGTAAGGGCATACTCCCCCAAGAACAGAAGGAAGCTAGAAGAATCCGGCGCACAGCGCAGCGATTCGAGCTCAGAGATAACGTCTTATATAGACGCTCATTCCTACAACCATGGCTCAGGTGCGTTGGACCTCTCCAGGCAGACTATGTACTTCGAGAGATCCACGCAGGCTCATGCAGCATGCACTCAGGACCACGGTCCATTGTAGCGCGCGCATTAAGGTCTGGATACTATTGGCCAACTATGCACCGTGACGCGCGAGACTTGGTACGGAAGTGCAGTGATTGCCAAGTTCACAGACCCATTCCGCGCCGACCACAGCATGAACTAACGCCTATTACATCGCCATGGCCATTCCACAAATGGGGTATCGACATCGCTGGACCTTTCCCTATTGCCGCAGGCGGATTGAAATTCCTTATTGTAGCAATAGACTACTTTACTAAGTGGATCGAAGCAAAGGCAGTAGCGACCATAACAGGTAACCAGATAAAACGATTCGTGTGGGACAACATAGTATGTCGCTTTGGATTACCTGGCGAAATTATCTCAGATAACGGAAAACAATTCCGTGATAACCCGTTCAAGGATTGGTGCGAACAGCTGAACATCACGCAACACTTTGCGTCAGTAACTCATCCACAAACCAATGGTCTGGTTGAACGCGCAAATAGAAGCCTAGGCGAAGGAATCAAAGCGCGCCTAGACAGACACAAAGGAAGATGGGTAGAAGAACTATCACATGTTCTCTGGGCGCATCGAACAACCATCAAGGTTAGCAACGGGGACACTCCCTTCTCTTTGGTCTACGGGACAGAAGCTGTAATACCAGCTGAAATCGGAATGCCAACCATCCGCACTGCGGAAGTTAATGTGGCAACCAATGATGATGAGCGGCGCATAGACTTAGATCTATTGGAAGAGCGACGTGAACGTGCAGCAATACGCGAAGAGAAAGCCAAGTCAAGAATGAAAGGATATTATGATGCCAAAGTACGCAGCACGTCATTCAGACCAGGTGACTTCGTATACCGCGAAAACGACTCAAGCCGCGCAGAAGACACTGGTAAGCTAGGACCAAAGTGGGAAGGACCTTACGAGGTCATAGAAGCACTTGGCAATGGAGCGTACAAGTTACGCGACAAGGACGGACATGAGCTACAGCGAACATGGAACGTCTGCAACCTGAAGCGGTGCTACCTTTAAAACAGGCTACGGCCCAACATGGACACTCATGCACTTTAGAAAGTGCCCCCAATAAAGATCCATGTAATTTTATTTTTTAAGTATTATCTAGATAAGCATTCTCTTTTCAAACTTGCAAGTATTAATAAAACGTTATGGTTTCTAGCTAACTCCATAACACATTTAACTCTATTGTTTGCATCTTTCATTATCGTGTTTCAATATTGTTATAATTTCGCCTACATGGCGTGCATGCACACACTAAGACCCACGATGGCAGATAGGATGAGTAAACCTAATAAACAACTCGTTGAGTAAGAGGGTTGCAAACCCATCAACTTTGGATCACGAATCCTTGTTAAACACCTTGCGCTCAAGACGTTGGCGCAAGTTCCTTACGCATCCCACGACGGATGCGCGCTAGGGCACACTGTGTGCGTTTAACAACTCAGGAAATCAAGACACTTGAATCCTTAAAGTATAATACGACAAGTAAACTTATAAAAATACATAGATGACTGTGATTCCCTTCTTTACATTAAGTTGGAATAATTCAAAACACGACTACAGTCCTTATTTAAGAAAATTCATACATAATGATTCTTCTTTTCTAAGTACGCTTAGACGATCAAAGATATCTTCACGCAAAGATACATAAATTATATAAGAACTACGAGTTCAAAAGCATAAGTATTTGAAGTGGTAAAAACACTAAGTACAAAAGCAAGATGTCTATATACATGAACATGTTTTTACAAAAGACTTGCACAAAAAAGCTAAATGCTATATGTGCGCCTTAGCTGACTAGAGCCCCCACTCAAAGCTGCTTCCTTTGCATCCGCGAGCCTCTTCAACAACTCTGCATCATTAAGGGAAACAGTGGCCACGCAGACAGGCACACCATCGGATCTAGGCTGATGCGCAGCGCCTATGCCGCACAGAATGGCCTTTCCTTTCTCGCCTTTCTTCCGTGCGACCCTGGAAACATGCGCATTTAGCGATCTTTGCAAAGAAATTCTTTTCTCAATACGGAAAGGATTCAGAATGTCACGAGGCTGAGCAAAAATGGGTACCTTCAACTGCGCCACATCGGGCTTCAAGTAGAAGTCCACCTGCTGATCTGCATCATCCTGCAGATGCCTGGGAAGAGTGAGCCCCGCCATGATCACGCTGATAGGCTGATCCTGATCGCGCTCCAAAAGAGCGATATGCGGAAGCTCAAGCTTTTTTAAATCTTCCATAGCAGCAACAAGCTCAGCTCGGGCATCCGCCTTGTACCCATGGACCTCCGCAAGCGGCACGGTCAACAACTTGTCCTCAGCAAGTTTGTCCACGGCCAAGGTCTTACCATGTGCAATAGCGCACTCCACAACCTTGCCAAAGGAGGTGGTGACCTCGGGATGCTCCAGCGTGCACATGGCGGCCAGGCGAAGACCATGACTGATCAGCCACCTACGAAAAAAAAAAAAAACACAAGTGTTATTAAGAAGAAGGGTCTCAAATATACACAAGCTATAAAGAGATAAAATCAGCATATACCTGCGCTCAGCTACGGACTGAACCATGTGAGGGTATAGCTCCTCATCATACTCAATGCTGAGCTTGCGGAGCTTCTCTTCTTGCGTCTTCAGCGCAAGCTCCACTTTGCTACGGAACTCTTCAATATTGGCAAAGTGCTTGCTCCTATTCTGTTGCAAGTACTTCAGCGCCCATAAAGAATTTCGCCTCTGAAGATCCGCAGCAGCACGCTCCTTCTCCAACTCAGCCATCACAAACATCTTCCCCTCCCCCAACCTTTGCGCAGACGCCTCTGCGCGCTCCAGTTTAGCCTTGGAGCTCAGCTGCTCAGCTTTAGAGCTTGCTAATTCAGCCTGCACAGACGCTAATTGCGCCTGCAGTCTGGAAATTTCCTCAGACTTGTGCACCCTTGCCTGCGCCACCAGCTCAGACTGGCGCACAGCGATGGAGGCCAGCTCCTCCATCGTAGAGTCAAATGGACTTAACTCCACTTCAACATCCCTCGGTGAACGCGCCCCGTCTAGAGCATGACTCACCTCGGGTGGCGCACTCCCATCTAGGACGCCAGCGTCCTCCACAGGCTGTTTACTGCACAAAAGATCAAGAGGCAAGGTTAGCGCACAGGCAAGCATACACAAAATCCTAAGGAATTGCTACAAAATACTTACATAGGGGGAGGAGTTGAGAGCACATCCCTCTCAGTCTCAGTCTCAGCCGTGGACGCACCTCCACCAGACTTCTCAGCATCCACACTGAGGACACGAAGGAACAAAGTTAGCACAAAATATAACTTGACAAAAGTTTATAACTAATAACCAAGGTACTTACTTCATCTGCACCTCAGTAAAAGACGAGCTTCCCCCAGCCTCAGTCCGCGGCCTCTTGGAAGGACCTTCACCATCACCACTAAGCGCTCTCTTGCGCGTCAGTGGGGAACTCTCCTCCATGTCACTATCGGTCTCCTCTAAATGGATCACCATCTCAGGGGGAGGAGTCTGCGCAATGTCAGGACCCTGCTGCACAGGAGGAGCCACCTCCTGCAACGGCTCAGCTACCACCACATCAGGGGAGCCTTCAGGATCTGGAATAACCAAATCCACAACGCGCCCTGCCGTCGCCTGCAGAATAGTCTGCTCACCGTCCCCCAGAGGACGCACTCCCACCGCCACGGAACGCGGATTCTCCTGGTGCACAACCGAAAAAAGATCCATCTCTGCGTATACAATAGACAAAAAGAAGCAAGTTACATAAAGTATGGAAAACGAAGAAACGCTTACACTAATAACGACAGTAAGGCGACAGAAGGAGCACCCACCCGTGCCATCCGCATTCAAGAATGTGGGAACTTCTGTCTCATGCTCAAAGTAGTTGCGACTGATGCCCATGTGCACCAGAAACGCTTCCGGATATGGTTTGATCGGAAGGCGGTTCTCATCTATGATCGCCGCATGATCCACGTTATACCACGTCTCAGGGGGGCGCTCATCCTTGGGCAGATTGGCATGGGTGTAAAACGGAAAGTGGGAAGGAAAGACGGCGGCGTCAATCCAAAAGAACTTCTCCCTCCAGTCCTTGAGTTTATCCACCTTCTGCACATAGCACTGTAACTTGCCTACGCGCTTGGAGAAGGTAACCCACCCATTTGACCACGTCGCGTGATAGAACGCGCGGAATAAGTGGAGGGACGGGTGTATCGCCAACAAGCGACAGTTCACCTCAAAATTGGCAATCTTCCCAGCACCAATACAATGCAATTGGGAGATGTGGAGCTCGTAATAATTGAGTATATCACTCAAGAGCACGGAAATGGGTACGCGCTGATTCGCCCACTCGAAAAAGCGCGTATATAGCCCCACCTTCCCATCGGGGAAATTCGCCATGGTGTCATTCGGACCTGGTACCTCTGGGCGCAGGCCCAAAGGGATAAAATAATCTGAAGTGAACTGCATTAGTTCATCCTCGGTTATGTTAGAATGGAAATCATGAAGTTGCGCTACCATTTTGTGATTCAGACTATTTGCGCACGCGCTATTACCTATGAATTATCGTTCTTGAAAGCAGAATTGAAGATATAAAAATGGTGGAATTGTGATTTTTTAACTGTGGACAACACAGTGAAAGGAGGCGGAAGTCTATATAGTTTCCCATCCACCACAGATGATTGACACGTGTATCCCACTATCTCACATCGTGTGGCTAGGATACATGACGGTACAAGACAAGTGGGCAACCTCTCCACTTCCCAAGGTACCCAAATTGCACTTTTTTGGACTAGATACATAATACGTGTATTTTTAGGCGGTATATTTTTGAAACCTTCCCGCGTACGCGTGGGGAATAATTTCGAGACGACTTTAGTCTAGCATCCGCAGGTTTTACCCTGCGCACACTAGACTGGGGGGACATGATGACGTATAGTCTACACCCGGGTCGCGAACCCGATTAGTAAACAATACTAATAATTAAGCCCACCACGTATGGGCCGCTACGGCAACAACTGGACTACCAGTTATGCGGCTGGGTCCGACAAGGCCCAAGCCCAAAGTTATCTTTGGATAAGATATGGAATATCTTCTAAAAAGAGAGGATATATACTATATATCCGATGTCGGCTAACACGCCGAGGAGTAGGGAACACGAAACCCACTAGGGTTTCATGCATATATAAAGGGCACCCAAGCCCTCGGTAAAGGTACGATCTACTGAAAACCTTAACTCCTCGCTAAAAACCCTAAATTCGATTACTTACTCTCACGCCGGAGGATAATCGGGGGAGACAATCCCTCGATAAGCCTAACGGTGTTTGTTCTTTTTCTTAGTGCGCAGGTTCCACCAAGCATTAAGAGTTAATTGGTACGAGAATAGAAGTCCTCACAAGGAACGCCCAACTTTTGTATCAACAACCGGCTCATGACTCGAGATTGTTTATTATACTTCATGCAAAATGTATAAATTACAGATGTTTCTTTTTGTATTTTGAATAACGTAAATCCTTTCTTATTTCTCTTTCATATAATGACTTGTAAAAGATGAAATGAAAACATCATATTATATGTTCCATTTTGATATTTGGGTATATCAGATCTAGTTAGTTTTGCTAAACAGATCCTTGACTTGTATTTGTCAAATAGGCTATGAAAAAATGACTCGCCCTATGATGTTTCCATTTTACACGTTTAACTCATGAGTTGTGTATTCAATAATCAAAATGTAGAGTTTTTAGTTGAATGATACTTGATATTAAGGATAATACGGAGTAAAATGCAAAGATTTTTTGAAAGTGTAAGGTTTTACAATTCACTTCATTGCCGGAATGATGTTATTATATGGGGCAAAAGCCTCTTAACATGTAAGTAGCGTCACAATATACCGACCACCCGTGTGATAGACAAGGATCTTTATTTTGTTACGGATAAACTTTGTCAAAAGAAATCTATATTAGCTTGCTTGTACTATCGCTCGCCTGTCACACTTACTTTTTGGCTAGCTTCTTATGGCATGTCGCTAGTGTAACCAAGCAAGCAACACATCTTGCTAACGTTTTCTAATGCAAAATTAAATGTTACATAATTACATTTTGAGCCGTCTAAACTATATTAAAAAAAATGTTTACATAATGGTAGAATCTTTCATAACGTCATTGAAAAACTTATTAAAACTTGCGATGGAAAGCTCAAAATTTACGCATGGGTTATAAACAGCTCATATATGTGTTTAAATGGAAGTTTTTCTAAAAGTGGATAGTTTTTTTCTAAAAAATTATGAATTTTTTTTGACATTTTGCATCAAAATTTGATTGAGCATCGCACTATAATAAGTTGAAAATTTTGTGCATCAAAATTTCATTTTTTGTGCATTAAGAAAAAAACGTATAAAAACTCAAAATAATACACTTTTGATATATTAAACGTCTAATTCAAATCTTAAGAAACATTCAGCCATGATTCACTTATATTCGGATTACCAACCCAATACAATAATGTAGCCCAGTCTACTTCCAAAATAATCCAATCGGGTAAAAGGCCCAAGATAAACTCTTATTACCCTAATCAGTTGTAAACATCGCCTCCTTCTCTACTACTTTTCTCTTCCATAAAATCAGCTTACATCTGCCACATAGCTTATGGCTTTTGATTTCTTTCAGTCAATATGTACCTGCACTACTACACAAAAGGTTATATAGATCACTTTATATAGATCGGTTATGTTAAAAACCGATCTATGTAAGGGAAAAGAGGGGAAGAAATAATAAATAGATCGGTTTTTTGGTTAATAACCGATCTAATTAGTTTCAAAATTTAATAGATCGGTTATTAACAAAAAAACCGATCTATATACTCAAAATTATCAAAATTCTTTTAGCGGGATACAACTTTTGGTTTGCCGCTTCACCAAAATTCACACTTACCCTTAGACACACAACTCTAAACATTTCCCCTAAATTTCTCCAACATCATATACTCTCACAAAAAAAACCCTAGCCATTTTCCCAAAATTTCACAGCATATTCTCAGATCCACTCGTCATTTGCATATTGTTCATTAATTAATTACATTATTTCAATCAACACTTGTTGATCTCTATGTCAACGATGCTTTTGGAACCGCACACAGAGCCCATGCCTCCACTGAGGGAGTTACAAAGTTCTTGAAGCCATCTGTTGCTGGTTTCCTTTTGCAAAAGGTTTCATATCTCATCTTCTATTGTAAACATAATAAGTATCTTCATTATGCCACTAGGTATGTATAACGATTTGTTTGTAATTGATGTAGGAATTGGACTATCTCGATGGAGCGGTTTCAAACCCAAAGAGGCCATTTGCTGCTATTGTTGGTGGTTCAAAGGTCTCGTCCAAGATTGGAGTTATCGAATCACTTTTGGAAAAATGTGACATTTTGCTTTTGGGTGGAGGTATGATCTTCACAAACAGCAAGGTTGCTTCTTTTTTCTTTTTACCTATGCCACCTTATAAACAAGCTGTTTTGGTTTTATATCATCTCTAATTTCTTTTGGGTAAAATATTACTGTATTAGCTTAAAAAGGAAACGGGTTAAGCGGGTTGATAGTTGTCTCTTTTGTGATCTTTACTGGTTTTGCTTTTACTGTCACATGATTTGATTCTTTCTCATTGCAACCAAACGCTGGTGCTGCTGGAGAGTATGCTGGACTGATGGTTATCCGAGCATACCATATGGTATTATAATTTTAATTGCTCTTTATAGCTTTTTCGTCCAAATTATAGCTGATTTTATGAAAATTTTACTTCGATCAATTGTAGGCAAGAGGAGATCACCATAGGAATGTATGCATCATTCCTGTGTCGGCACATGGAACAAATCCTGCTAGTGCTGCTATGTGCGGAATGAAAATTATTACTATTGGAACCGATGCTAAAGGTAATATTAACATTGAAGAGGTACGAAAGGCTGCTGAGGCAAACAAGGATAACTTATCGGCTCTAATGGTATGCATTTTTTTAATTAGATACTGTTTAATAGATGGTATAACATGTGTGATGTGTAAAAGATATTAACTCTCTTTGTTTCTATAAATTATCAGGTTACATATCCTTTGACTCATGGAGTTTATGAAGAGGGTATTGACGAGATTTGTAAAATTATTCATGACAATGGCGGTCAGGTTTACATGGATGGAGCCAATATGAATGCACAGGTATATTATATATAATTTTGGGAATAACCCTGTTTGAAATGGAATTGCTTGTTTTAAAATGGTTATTATCTTTTTAATAAGCAGATAATATGTTTTACCCAAGCACTAAAAACTGCTTCTCTGCTTAGTAAGAGCAGATAAGCACTTAACTGATTATTTTAAGATGCATAAAATAATAGTTTTCTTTTTGTACATTTTGGTTTATGTAGAAATCAACTGAAAAGAGGCCTTTGATTGCCTCTCTTTGTTTCGTTGTATGTGCGTCCATAGTTATTAATCTTCGGAAGTAATTCCCCCCTATAAACATTAAATATTCTGAACAATGATATTCCGTACCAAGCTTGCTACGGCTGGGCCTTGATTTAATTTCAGATAAGTCGTATTGTTATTGTTTTAGGGTCATGGGTATGTGTTGCTCTGCTTGTTTTAGGTTTCAGACTGGGTATAATAACTTGTTTAGTTGCCTGTATCTATCCTACAATTAGAGATAGGAAGTAGTGCGACTAGTTTTAACGTTTTCCGTCCTTATTTTTTACCTTTCTTGTAAGGTACACCAGATGTTATTATGCTCGTTAATGTGTTTCTCATCATTGTTATTTGATTTTGTATTTACTTTCAACGTAGCTACTGTGCGTGTCCATCATGATCGTGTCATATTGTTTTCCCTCTGTTTTAAGGCAGTATCTATCAACTCCTGTAGGTACATATGCAAGGGATGGCTGTTGGGAGGGCTGTTGATTTAACACAGTTCAATTGTTATGAAGATTTACTGGAGAAGTTGGAAAATATGTTTGAAATTGAAGGCGAACTCCGTGTGGTCCCAAAGAAGTGGCAGGTTGTATACACTGATGCTGAGGATGACATTATGATGGTCGGGGATGATCCATGGCAGTAAGTGCATGTCATCACATTTATTTACCCATTCCAGTGCACTCGTGTATCCAAGGTTGGTTTGGAGTTCTATATAACTGCTCTTTTGTGTTGTTAAATACTTAAATGTCTATACCCGATCCTGTTTTTCATATCTAAGCACTGTCTATATTGGCAAGTGTAGCAAGTAGGCAGTGCGCAAGTGCGATTCCAGCCATTAACTGGACATCTTCTGGCAACAGCTTCAGAGAACACCGTCTCCATATTTGATGTTGAAACTGATAGGCAAACACATTCCTTCTAGGCATTGGCGCATCTATCATTTTTCATTGGTAATCAGGGGATACACGTAGTAACAAGCTATACAACAATTATCGTTCGAATTATGTTCTTTGTTCGTATATATTTATATGGTGTTGTAGTTTTTGAAGCCATTTGGTGTCTTATTGTAAGATGATTATTTTGTTAAATATATGTATTGGAATATTAGTGTATTGTGTGATTGAACAGAAATTTGGAAAAAATATGGGTTTCTATAATTTTTTTTTTTTTTTTTTTTTAATTTGAAAATTGACTTAATAGAACGGTTATTAGGTATAAACCGATCTATATGTTGTAATAGTAAGATCGGTTCACAACCGATCTATATGTGTTTCTCTCATAAAGATCACTCTTGTATAGAGCGGTTCAAAACCGATCTATATATGGCATTCTAACCGATCTATATAGCTTCTTTTGTAGTAGTGAATCGAGCTCTTCTTGTCCTGTGGGATAGACTACCTTCATAATAATAAACACAGGTTAGACATTCGTTTTGTTTGGATGATTTATTATGTAGTTAAGAATTGAATCAGCTTACTTGTGATTCATCAGTATTCCAATTTGGCTTTTATTGTTAGTAAGTGTGTTGGTATTGTTGTCAATTTTGTAAGGTGTCAGTAGTCGATGTTAGTGTATTTATTGTATCTATATCCTTTATTGATTCCTTGGCTGTCATTTGAGTTTGTTAGTATCTCAAAAAAAATATATATATAAGGGGGTGTCGTCTTTAGCACAAGCCTCGGAAATGACTTGTGTGTATCAACCAGTATTACTTTCCTCAAGATAAAGCGATTCTTACTACACTAATTCAAACAAGTGTTTATATCGATATTACACACTTTAGTTTTCATTTCTTCATTTAATGTTGGCAAAAGTTATTTTGGATTGTTAAATTGACAGATGTACCACTTATGTTTTTTTGGCTTAACTGTCTCTTGATTCTCGTTTACGCAATTAAGTGCTTGAATATCAGTTTTCTGTCTAGCCTTTGTTATCGTTTTTCTGAACTTGGCCGCTTAATGCATCCTCTTAATACCAACCTAACTAAGTTCTAGGTGTTTGGTCAACACGCTTGCCTAGTCTAGTATATGTTTGCTGATTTTTGGTCAGCTTGCTTTTAGTGTTCTCTTACGTTTCTCATGGCTCAGATGTCTTGATGTTAAAGACCTGATGGTCCTCCCCTTGAAGGGAAAATAGTGAACAATTGCTGGTTGTCTCCCTTTATTATCATGTGATTTGGATTCTGCATTAATTGCTTATTAAGATGATAGCAAGTCAATACTTATCTATACTACGTATAATGGAAAAATGGTCAACTTGAGTCAATAAATGAAAAACTGAATTTTGCCTTAATACCAATTTTGCCCCTGTCCATCTTATCCATCTTAACTTGATTCTATATTAACTACAGAGTAAAGAGTAATAATGACGACATACATGCGTATTTCATGCACAACAGATACAATTTTGCCCTTGATAATCGATATTCAAGAGTAATAATGACGACAGATACATGCATATTAACTTGATTCAATACAGATACATGCGTATTAACTTGATTCAATACATGCGTATTAACTTGGGTTGTTAC
Source organism: Artemisia tridentata subsp. tridentata (assembly GCA_021014915.2). NCBI lineage: Eukaryota > Viridiplantae > Streptophyta > Magnoliopsida > Asterales > Asteraceae > Artemisia > Artemisia tridentata. Next base: position 423,763,192 of record CP139505.1, read on the forward strand.
AGATACATGCGTATTAAATACAGATACATGCGTATTAATTAAATCAAGAACCTTGTAACTACATAAATCAGAACATAAATCGGTTCACGCTCAGAACCTTCTCTATCTCTTCTCTATCTCTATCTATTTGTAACACGCTCATCTCTTCTCCATCTCTATCTACATAAAAATGGAACATATTGAATCTGAGGTTCACGTATCTTTACTACATTATCTATCTTCTCTATCTCTATCTACATATAATCATCACATATCTTTACTACATTCTCTTATATCGTGTATCTTATTGACTTATTTTTAGATTGACAATGAAATACTCAATGCTTATGGATCTTGATTCTATATTGAAGCCTGCTGAAGCTTCCGAAGACGTTGAGGTAAACGTAATATACATGGGTGTTCGTTATTTATTGTGTTAAAAGAGATACATGGGTGTTCGTTAAAATGGTTGTTAAGATACATAATGGTTGTTAAAATGGGTGTTCGTTAAATGGCATGAAATAATGAATTTGATCACATGAGTTAATGAATGTGTTGGGCTATTAATACAGGATATTAACAAGACTTTAAAATGGGTGTTCGTCAAATGGCATGAAATAATGAATTTGATTACATGAGTTAATGAATGTGTTGGGCTATTAATACAGGATATTAACAAGACTTTAAAATCAGATTTGTTGCATGAAATATGGATCCTTATTGTGCATGAAATGACGAATGTGATTACATGAGTTGATGAATGTGATGCCTTATAACCTGGAAAAACTATACGTGTATATGGGTCGAATACATGAAAGAAATAGAGTTTGTTTGGGTAGCATGTATGGCTGTTCATATGGGTCGAATGTATGGGGAAACTAGGGTGTGGGTTATGATTGTATGTGGTCGTAGAGTGTGTGTTTGTGGCTGTTATTATGGGTCGTATGTGGTTCGAAAAGTGTGGCTTTCATGGTTGGATGAACATAGTTGGTTTTCTTTTTGCAGTAACAAGCTATTAAAACCTTTGTGAAAATTGATGATATGTGGATGAAACCATTATAGGGTCTTTAGTGAGTATTACTAGATTTTAATTATGTTTGAAAACTGTTCTTAAATCCTAGATTATAATAGTTTGCTGTAGATTTTTTTTTTTTTTATTGTTCAAAAGTGTTCAGTATTTGTTTCCTGTAAGTTTTATTAAAGATATGCATACCCTGTTTGCTCATTAGTCATGATTACATCATATAGAAAATTTTAAGTCTTGGAAGAAATGCGAAAACAATAATGCATATTATCATCCGACACATATGAGTATATGACATGCCGTGTTGGAAGGCTGTTTGATGGCAGTTAAAATGTTGTTTTGATTTTGTTATAATGTTAAGATTCTTAGTCATCTTAATTGAGGTTTTGGTCATTTTTTTATGAACTTTCTGTGCGTTTCGAGTTTTTGTTATACATGGTAATCGATTTACTGGATTTGTATAATTTCGTTGTCCTGACTGATAAATTTATTTTTATGTAATTTAGTTTTTCCTTAGCATCTTTGGATGAACATAGTTAGACATATTATGATATGATGTTCTGGTAGATAACTTGTTAAAAAGTGTGGCTTTGAATATCTTTATGGGGAAACTAGGGTGTGGGTTATGATTGTATGTGGTCGTAGAGTGTGTGTTTTGTGGTTGTTATTATGGTTGTTAAAAGAGATACATAATGTAGATGTCGATAAAAGAGATACATGGGTGTTCATTAAAATGGTTGTTAAAAGAGATACATAATGGTTGTTAAAATGGGTGTTCGTTGATGAATGTGTTGGGCTATTAATACAGGTTATTAACAAGACTTTAAAATCAGATTTGTTGCATGAAATATGGATCCTTATTGTGCATGAACTATACGTGTATATGGTGAACATTCATGCATTATATGGGTCGAATACAGACTCTTTTTCGCCAAGCCGACTCTTTTTCGCTTCATTCACCCTATCAAGATTATCTTTTTCATGATCTTTACCAACATTCAAACTGAACATACTAAAACAATTCTCACTAAAACTTATAATCCTAAAAGTAGGTTGATGAACATCAATCATACAACCAAAAGGCTGAACAAAACTACCTCTCTGAATTGTAGACTTACCAGATCCAACAGACTGTTCATACTCACTTAAAAGCCTAGCATCAGCACCATACTGAGCTAAAGCTTGATTCTTATTAGTACATGGGTTCATGTTATTTCCACCTGATGATGATGTTGCAGCACCATTATTATCATTTTTGTTTATAGTTGCTTCTTCTGGTTTCACACGTTTGCTACCTAGCTCCAGTTTCATACCTTCTAAACACTTTCTTCAATGTTTTACATGGTTTCACACGTTTGCTACCTACTTATATGGGTCGAATACAGGAAAGAATTAGAGTTTGTTTGGGTAGCATGTATGGCTGTTGATATGGGTCAAATGTATGGGGAAACTAGGGTGTGGGTTATGATTGTATGTGATCGTAGAGTGTGTGGCTGTTATTATGGGTCGTATGTGGTTCGAAAAGTGTGGCTTTCATGGTTGGTTTGTAACGTTAATCTGGTTCGAAAAGTGTGGCTATCACATGTGACTTTACGTTGCAAACAAGTCACTATTCTTTAAAAATGCTATGCACTTTAAAATATCATTTTATTATCTTACGTTTTGTACTAGGGAAATAATTGTACGTTTTTATTACGTATACGTTTTGATGATTAAAGTGTTTTAGTTTATTGGTCAAATACATATTTTATGTGATCTATATGTGTGATGCTAAACAATTTAGTTCTTCTTGTAGCCATCCCATTATGATGTTCTGCTAGATATAACTTGTTAAAAAGACTCGAAAAAAAAACTCGAAAAAAAAACCTACAACATTTAAATAAACAATAAAATTAATACTAAAAATACGAAAACATACTTATGCACTTGCCCCGTTTGGATGAACTATTAATCGTTACAAACATGAACTAAATCATCCACTTGAATTATACGTATGTCACCATTCTCATCTATTTTTTGTAGCCATGGGACCCCTACTTCAATGTTGAACGTTTCTCATCACTTAATAACCCACACGCCTGGTACAAAATCAACAAAGTACGCGTTAACTTCGTGTGGACTGATGAAAAAAACAAGAAACTCTTGCTCGACAAAGATGTAAGGGTTGTCAATTGTGATCACTCGATCTTAATTAAAACATACATGATTTACTAACCATCAACTTTATGCTTGAAATTTTATACGTCTAATACCAGGGATAAAAACAAGCCGCCGAAGTGCCTGCAGACCTTGTAGAATTCTATAATACCAGAGACTTAATTGGAAAAGTGTTTTCTTTAAACCATTTCCAAATTGCCTATACCGACCCAACAGAATATCCACGATATCAAAACCATAGTTTGAGCCGTTGTGATTGGGTTATATTGGTCAACAGTAGAATGGAAGTTAAACGGAACTAACTGAAATTCCATTAACTAATCATTCCGAGTTTCCTGCGCACCCGTGGATAGCATCTATTAGGGGTCTTTGTACTGATAAATCAACAAAGAAGATGCTGATCGGTACACATAATTTACGTAATGATAATCTATGCATCGAACTTAATTAATATTCCATATTCGTAATCACTGTATTTCATGATTTCTTTATAGATACCATCCGCAGGGTCACTAAAGGATGGCTGATACACCACAGCGGTGGTACCGCCTGTGAGCTGTTTCTTGAGATGTGACGTAAGTGTGTATCAAAAAATGTTTTGTATTCATTATTTTATGTTCCCGCTCTAACAATCATTCAATTCTAACAGAGGGGCGGAAATACAATTCATCATATATCACACATTTCGAGAACAATTCATGAAACTGGCAACGGTTTTAAGAGAAAGGGGAGTTATATTCGTATCCCGTGCTAAACTTATCCACAAAGAACCAAGTATATACTTTTCTGGTTTTAATATTCACATTTCTCATAAGATATTTCGTTTCAATACACTTACCTAATAATTCGTAATTCCCTATACTACAGTGAACTTATTGGTGGACACGGAGTTAACAAAAATCGAAACTAACCCAACTACTAGACAAGCTGGAGCCCTGAAGGACATGAAGGTATGAGACATCTCTCAAAATTTTATTTGCTTTTCATTGCCTACGAAATTTTATTTGCTTTTCATTTAAGATATTCGCACATTTGTTTTTTCTCTTCGAACAAAGTCATTATGGATCTTGATTCTCTTCGAACACATTTTTAGATATTTGATTTTGGTGATTGATTGTTATGCTAGCGATATTTTATGTTTTCTACTGCGTGACAAAATAGATAACAAAAACTACCATCAAATTCTAGCATTTGTTTCATGATAAGTGTTTGTTACATATGTGGAGCTGTAAATATAAAGCTTAAAATATCAATAAAGCTAAGCTCTTATATCTTTTTAAACTGCTATAATACGTTCATTGGAACCTGTTTCATTATCACACGTCATCACAATTAGTACTACAGCTATTCATAATGCCCTTACAATATCAATGATAGACTAAAACTTTCAACACTTAAAAGGACATAACTAAAAGGACATATAATGTGAAATGTGAAAAACTGTTTGAAAAACACGTCTTGTACAAATGGCTGATAATGAATTAGCAATGGCTATGACACAAAGTAATCAAATCCTTTTATGTAGTTTAATTAACTAAATGATGATGTGATGGAGTAGTAATTGACTTTTAACTCTTATTCACACTCACAAAACTTAAAAATGTAAAGAAATTGTTCATGCAGATCTAAAGTGTATTATGAAGTCACAATAAAAACATTTTTTTTTAATATTAATTGACAATTTACTGGAAAAGTATAAAGGTATTGAAAAAGAGCAATTAAAGAAAGTGACTTGCTTCATAAATCATGCTAATACGTCCAACTTGACCCTAAAACTCTTTGACTTCTAAACCGATCTTCATTCTAATGTCAACACCATGAAATATTAATCAACTATGCACTTTAAAATATCATTTTATTATCTTACGTTTTGTACTAGGGAAATAATTGTACGTTTTTATTACGTATACGTTTTGATGATTAAAGTGTTTTAGTTTATTGGTCAAATACATATTTTATGTGATCTATATGTGATGCTAAACAATTTAGTTCTTCTTGTAGCCATTAGACATATTATGATATGATGTTCTGGTAGATAACTTGTTGAAAAGATGTGGTATTTTAGGCTGTTGTGTTTTGATTATACATCCCATTATGATGTTCTGGTAGATATAACCTGTTAAAAAGACTGAAAAAAATAAAACTACAACATTTAAATAAACAATAAAATTAATACTAAAAATACGAAAACATAAATGATGATGTAATGGAGTAAAAAGTAATCAAATCCTTTTATGTAGTTTAAAGACACGATGATTGGAGTTGAACAATCTAGTACCAGTATTTTGAACCCCATTCAAGTTGATTTAAACAAAGGTATGGCCTTTTTTTCTGTTTTCAATTCCACATATTAGTTTTAAAAGAACGAACTTTTAATACAAGTTTTATTTCGTTCAATTTTATGCTAGAAAAACGCAAAGCATTTTCTAATAAAGATGCTCGTGCAAGGCAAACGGGGTAAAAAGGGAAGACCAACTCTGGCTACTTTGAAGAAAGTTCGAGTCACATAAATATTGCTCCTAATAGAGTACCTTTCGGAACATTGCACAATATGCTAAATACTAATGGAGCTCAATAAACATGCTATTACAAACACCATCGCCTCAAAACATGTCAAGAAATAAAGAAAATATAACACCATTACAAACACCACGTTCCTATAAATCAACCTCTGTAAACACCAATGTAAGTGTTGACCCAGCTATTCAAAAAAAGAGAGATTACAAAAGACTTTATTACCAACGAAGTAGAGAAAAGAAAATAACATAAAGAAATGCTAACATGGACGCACAGACACCGGTAGGAGCTACACAATATCTATCGGGCTTGACACGTGAAACCACCATAGGTAAAAAACTGTACTTATTATGTTTTTTTAACGGAATTTTGTATGCTCTTATTAACACATGTTTTGAATTGCAAACCAGATGATCAACATGGTAGTACAATACTGTTGCCCCTTATTGATCAAGACTACAGTCAAACTATGGATGGTAAGCGGGATGACGACAAGGGGCGGTAGAGGTATATGTGTTATTTTGTGTTGTACTTATGTTTGAAACTATATTTTGGCGACCCGAATCTTATTATTGTATAGTTTAACCTTTTGGCAACTTGAACATTGCGGATATTGCAACATTTATAGATATGGCAGCTAGGTCTAGCGATTATAACACCCGTTTTGTAAAGTTTGGTAAAGTTTATAATGAGGGTCTAGCGATTAAATCCCGACGAAGCATTGTCGACGTCATGTCGTCGGCATCATATTTGCAAAAACGTCGTCATGACGTCGGCACGATTGCAAAAACGTCGTCGGGCAAAGTGGTTAATGTACTAGTGCGAATGTACTAGTGTTGCAAGTTAAAATTTTAATCGTGACATATTTTTTTCTTAAGTAGAGTATAATGACAACAATAATAAACAATCTCGTCGGAGCGAGATATTGGGAGGTAAGATTTAGACGGTCACACCTTTACGTACCCGAGGATAAAGTGTAATGTAAATGAGTAAATATATGAATTTCTCTTAAGGGAAAAAAAAAAAAATAATAAAAAAAAAAAATAAAAAAAAAAAATCTCTTTTAACTCAAATGTAAACAGATGATAAGAGAGCGACTAGAGAGGTCAATCTCCCAAGAATTAGACTTTGATAAGTAGCAGATTGAGTTAGCAAATTTCCAAGAAATTAAGAAAGAAAGCTAAGAAACATTTGAGCCAATTTTTTGTTCTACTCATTTGCTCCAACGACATTACATTATATAGCAAAAGAAAACATGTACCCACTAGGCCACTATCCTAAATTTAAGATGCAAAACTAATACGTGAATGTAAGAGTTCCTAAAATTATGCATGGTTCAAGCTTGATTTAAGTGCATGTGGAGTAGTGGAGTAATTGTCAAGTCTGTTAATCTTTCACGTAGACATAGTCTTCATGCACGTATCAGATGATATTTTTGCGTTCAGGTTACTTCATAGAGCGATTCTTTGACTATTATATATGCAGCTTAATCGTAACTATTTCCGATCTTTTCTTTCGCCACCTAAAATGTATAAATCCTGAGGTTTGAACCCTAAACCTTTTATGAGAAAGGTACATGACTTGCCACTAACTCATCACGCATGATAATTAAATATCATTTTAGCCTATCATATTTATTTCATTTTTTCATAGCCTATTAAATATAGGTCATGGATCTGTTTAGCAAAACTTACTAGATCTATATATCAAATTGAAACAAAATTTTTTTTTTTTTGAAAGCGACTTCTATTTTTTGGATTGTAGTAGGCCATATCGGCATGTCATCGTCCACCACGTACCCAGACTATGTTGTTTGAACCGGGTCCACGCTTGCATAATTGGGACTTTTAACGGCTTCCGCCCGGAAACCGTACCGCCTCTACACGAGTTTCCTCGCTGGAGTAATGGCCGGATGAAAACTGGGGGCGGCTCGGATTTGAAACCTGCGCAACATTGGCTCACAGACTCTCCTCTTTAACAAGTCTTTTTTTCAAAGAAAATCGAAAATTTTTACGTTATTTAAAATATAAAAAGAAACATCTCTAACTTATACATTTACATGAAGTATACGCACAGTATGATCTCTATATAGTCTATACTATTCTCTACCATGCCCACCAACCAAATGTATCGGCGCGTCAAGGAGGAAACAAGCAAACGTACGTACAGCTCTTTGAAATTCGATATGGCCATGAGCTTATCCGAATCCGTATAACTTAGCTTCCCGAAATCAATTACATCCTCTGTCACATTATTCATAAAGGACCAAAAAATAGTTAGCCCTTAATGTTTGTATACATATAAATGATCGAGCCTCTATAAATACGCTCATGCATACATACAAACATATGTGTTTAAGTACACATGCAAATAAACAAGGAGTATATGACTACATGTGTTTTTAAGGACACGCGGTAAGGTAATAACAGTGGAGCTTGGAACTTGTACTTTTCGAAGTCAAACCTTACAATTTTTTTAAAAAGTTATTAAGGTTTGACTTCGCAAAGTTAAACCTTGTAATTTTTTTTTTTTTTTTTTTTTTTTTTTTTTTTTTTTAAAGAAGCGCAAAGTTAGACTTCCAAAGTCAAATCTTGCAAGTTTTCATAAAGTTATTAAGTCTCATGCAAACTGCTAAAACTATGCTTCATTCGCAAAGTCGAAAAAAACCTAAGTTTAAACAAAATTCCAACTTGGGTATTCTTAATCAAGTAAGAAGATAAGTACCCATTATCCAAATTTGAAAAAAGTAACAATCTTTACATAACAAGAACCTTAATTTTTACAAAATTTGAACATGGGTTTCTTCAATTAAGTAAAAAGATGAGTACCCAGAATTTAATTTGCAAAAAGTGACTAACTTTATACAATAAGAGCCTCAGGGTGCGTTTAGTTGTGGAAAACTATCTCATTTTCCTAGGAAATTTTTCATGTGAATATGAAAAAATTGAAAATGAGTTTAGTCACACTTTTTCCAACAATTTAAAAAAAAATGAAATATTCTCATTTTCTAAATTTTAACTAAGAAATTGAAAACACCATTCTACCATTCTCACTTTTTTCTTTCTCATTTTTTTCTCAACTTAAAAAAAAAACACATACACCATTCTACCCCTAATCTTTCATGTCATCCTCCACCGCCCACTGTCGCCGCCACCGCCTGCCGTCGTTGTCACCGTCGTAATTTGAGGTAATCTTCTTATATTTAAAAAAAAGGAAAATATAACTCAAACTAAACAGGTTTTCAAAATTCTCAACTATTCCCTAGAGAAGAAAAGTCATTCCCTTCTCAAAGAATTTAGAAACGTAAAAAAAGGAAAAATTTTCTACAACTAAACGGATTTGCGATTGTGAGGGGTTTTACAGATTTGCTATTTTTAAGGCTTTTTTTTTTTATTATTATTTTTAATGGTGACCAAAATTTAGGAAATGTAATAATGATGCACTTATTTCATGTTATTATTGGGCAACTTGTAACTCTTTTTAAAAAAGTAGCCTGGTACCCGCGCTATTTTATGGCGTGAGTATGAGATGATAAGCGACAATAAGTAAAAAAAATAAGACGTAGTCTATGTGTTTATAATTTGTCATAAAATTTAAGTGTCATATGTAACTTTTGTGTTAAAGATGTGGATTACAAAAGATAAGTGATCATACAATAATTTGCAATATTAAGCTTTACGATGGTTATCGAAGAATTGAGGGGTGTGTGAGGATCTAGTCAAGTTGTTTGTAACTTGAAATAAGAGAAACGAAGAAACTACGTTAGATGATATGCAGGGGTTGGATCTTGCGAATCACCTCCGGCGTGCGAATAAGTATTTGATATGATGGTTTAGGTATAGCTATCAAGTAAGAGAGTCTTTGTGAAACTTAAATGTCATGTGTCACTTTTGTGGTAGAGTAGAAGACTTTTTAAAGCTTAAAGACCAAAAATCGAGATCCCAAAAAATGAAGACTAAGTTTAAAATTCGGCCAATACTTCAACCGGCTCATGACTCGAGATTGTTTATTATACTTCATGCAAATGTATAAATTACAGATGTTTCTTTTTGTATTTTGAATAACGTAAATCCTTTCTTATTTCTCTTTCATATAATGACTTGTAAAAGATGAAATGAAAACATCATATTATATGTTCCATTTTGATATTTGGGTATATCAGATCTAGTTAGTTTTGCTAAACAGATCCTTGACTTGTATTTGTCAAATAGGCTATGAAAAAATGACTCGCCCTATGATGTTTCCATTTTACACGTTTAACTCATGAGTTGTGTATTCAATAATCAAAATGTAGAGTTTTTAGTTGAATGATACTTGATATTAAGGATAATACGGAGTAAAATGCAAAGATTTTTTGAAAGTGTAAGGTTTTACAATTCACTTCATTGCCGGAATGATGTTATTATATGGGGCAAAAGCCTCTTAACATGTAAGTAGCGTCACAGTATACCGACACCCGTGTGATAGACAAGGATCTTTATTTTGTTACGGATAAACTTTGTCAAAAGAAATCTATATTAGCTTGCTTGTACTATCGCTCGCCTGTCACACTTACTTTTTGGCTAGCTTCTTATGGCATGTCGCTAGTGTAACCAAGCAAGCAACACATCTTGCTAACGTTTTCTAATGCAAAATTAAATGTTACATAATTACATTTTGAGCCGTCTAAACTATATTAAAAAAATGTTTACATAATGGTAGAATCTTTCATAACGTCATTGAAAAACTTATTAAAACTTGCGATGGAAAGCTCAAAATTTACGCATGGGTTATAAACAGCTCATATATGTGTTTAAATGGAAGTTTTTCTAAAAGTGGATAGTTTTTTTCCAAAAAATTTTGAATTTTTTTTGACATTTTGCATCAAAATTTGATTGCGCATCGCACTATAATAAGTTGAAAATTTTGTGCATCAAAATTTCATTTTTTGTGCATTAAGAAAAAAACGTATAAAAACTCAAAATAATACACTTTTGATATATTAAACGTCTAATTCAAATCTTAAGAAACATTCGGCCATGATTCACTTATATTCGGATTACCAACCCAATACAATAATGTAGCCCAGTCTACTTCCAAAATAATCCAATCGGGTAAAAGGCCCAAGATAAACTCTTATTACCCTAATCAGTTGTAAACATCGCCTCCTTCTCTACTACTTTTCTCTTCCATAAAATCAGCTTACATCTGCCACATAGCTTATGGCTTTTGATTTCTTTCAGTCAATCGAGCTCTTCTTGTCCTGTGGGATAGACTACCTTCATAATAATAAACACAGGTTAGACATTCGTTTTGTTTGGATGATTTATTATGTAGTTGAGAATTGAATCAGCTTACTTGTGATTCATCAGTATTCCAATTTGGCTTTTATTGTTAGTAAGTGTGTTGGTATTGTTGTCAATTTTGTAAGGTGTCAGTAGTCGATGTTAGTGTATTTATTGTATCTATATCCTTTATTGATTCCTTGGCTGTCATTTGAGTTTGTTAGTATCTCAAAAAAAAATATATATAAGGGGGTGTCGTCTTTAGCACAAGCCTCGGAAATGACTTGTGTGTATCAACCAGTATTACTTTCCTCAAGATAAAGCGATTCTTACTACACTAATTCAAACAAGTGTTTATATCGATATTACACACTTTAGTTTTCATTTCTTCATTTAATGTAGGCAAAAGTTATTTTGGATTGTTAAATTGACAGATGTACCACTTATGTTTTTTTGGCTTAACTGTCTCTTGATTCTCGTTTACGCAATTAAGTGCTTGAATATCAGTTTTCTGTCTAGCCTTTGTTATCGTTTTTCTGAACTTGGCCGCTTAATGCATCCTCTTAATACCAACCTAACTAAGTTCTAGGTGTTTGGTCAACACGCTTGCCTAGTCTAGTATATGTTTGCTGATTTTTGGTCAGCTTGCTTTTAGTGTTCTCTTACGTTTCTCATGGCTCAGATGTCTTGATGTTAAAGACCTGATGGTCCTCCCCTTGAAGGGAAAATAGTGAACAATTGCTGGTTGTCTCCCTTTATTATCATGTGATTTGGATTCTGCATTAATTGCTTATTAAGATGATAGCAAGTCAATACTTATCTATACTACGTATAATGGAAAAATGGTCAACTTGAGTCAATAAATGAAAAACTGAATTTTGCCTTAATACCAATTTTGCCCCTGTCCATCTTATCCATCTTAACTTGATTCTATATTAACTACAGAGTAAAGAGTAATAATGACGACATACATGCGTATTTCATGCACAACAGATACAATTTTGCCCTTGATAATCGATATTCAAGAGTAATAATGACGACAGATACATGCGTATTAACTTGATTCAATACAGATACATGCGTATTAACTTGATTCAATACATGCGTATTAACTTGGGTTGTTACAGATACATGCGTATTAAATACAGATACATGCGTATTAATTAAATCAAGAACCTTGTAACTACATAAATCAGAACATAAATCGGTTCACGCTCAGAACCTTCTCTATCTCTTCTCTATCTCTATCTATTTGTAACACGCTCATCTCTTCTCTATCTCTATCTACATAAAAATGGAACATATTGAATCTGAGGTTCACGTATCTTTACTACATTATCTATCTTCTCTATCTCTATCTACATATAATCATCACATATCTTTACTACATTCTCTTATATCGTGTATCTTATTGACTTATTTTTTAGATTGACAATGAAATACTCAACGCTTATGGATCTTGAGTCTATATTGAAGCCTGCTGAAGCTTCCGAAGACGTTGAGGTAAACGTAATATACATGGGTGTTCGTTATTTATTGTGTTAAAAGAGATACATGGGTGTTCGTTAAAATGGTTGTTAAGATACATAATGGTTGTTAAAATGGGTGTTCGTTAAATGGCATGAAATAATGAATTTGATTACATGAGTTGATGAATGTGTTGGGCTATTAATACAGGATATTAACAAGACTTTAAAATGGGTGTTCGTTAAATGGCATGAAATAATGAATTTGATTACATGAGTTAATGAATGTGTTGGGCTATTAATACAGGATATTAACAAGACTTTAAAATCAGATTTGTTGCATGAAATATGGATCCTTATTGTGCATGAAATGACGAATGTGATTACATGAGTTGATGAATGTGATGCCTTATAACCTGGAAAAACTATACGTGTATATGGGTCGAATACATGAAAGAAATAGAGTTTGTTTGGGTAGCATGTATGGCTGTTCATATGGGTCGAATGTATGGGGAAACTAGGGTGTGGGTTATGACTACATGTGTTTTTAAGGACACGCGGTAAGGTAATAACAGTGGAGCTTGGAACTTGTACTTTTCTAAGTCAAACCTTACAATTTTTTTAAAAAGTTATTAAGGTTTGACTTCGCAAAGTTAAACCTTGTAATTTTTTTTTTATTTTTTTTTTAAAGAAGCGCAAAGTTAGACTTCCAAAGTCAAATCTTGCAAGTTTTCATAAAGTTATTAAGTCTCATGCGAACTGCTAAGTTGTAAGCTAATGATATTTTTGCTATAACAAGCATTAACACGGTATCTTTGACTTTTAAACATAAATATATGTTTATTATCAAGTCATTTAACCATTATGATTCTTTAGAACAAGAAAACACTGAATTACAATACCATAGTTGAATATGGTGGACAACTTTTTCCATTGATCACAAGATACTACATTTACACCAAATGTAAAATCCAACAATTATAGATGTGATCTTCGTGATCAATTTATCCAACCTCTATCACTTCATCCTTGTAATATTCAAGGATCCAATCGTATTCTAAAACCAAGTTCTCATCAAGTACTAAAGTACTTTGTTCATCGCATCCTAATATATCACTCAAGGATGCTACCATGGCATATTTCACTTGATGCAAATACATCCGGATGTCACTAAAGTTTCTCAAAATTTTAAAAAAAAATTACTATATTTTTTTTTTGAATTAGGTTACTATAATTTCCCAAAATTTGAACTAAGTTACTATACTTCCCAAAGATAAACTAAATTACTATAGTTTCTCAAAAAATTGAATTAAGTTACTTTATCCTATGTGAAAATCAGTAAAGTTTGAAGGGAAAAGACGAACTGGGAAACTTTAGTAACATAATTCAACAAAAAAAAACTCCAGTAACATTTTTTAAAATTTTGGGAAACTTTAGTAACCTCCGAATGTATTAACCCCCATAAAAACTACTGTACAAGTTATGTTTAAATAACCATTTCAAAATAAATCGTAGTCACTTAATCACTGAATAAACAATCATCAGCCAAACGGATTTTAATTACTCACGGAATTTACGAGTCAAGAATATTAGTTTTATGGACATAAATTAGTAGTGTGTGTTAGGATCGAACTCGAGATCACGGGATTGCACACTTTACGTATGAGAATTAAAGATTAATAATTAAATATAAAATGTTGTATTTAATTATTAAATAACACAAAACATATAATGACTATTAGTAATTAACAGAATTGACTAACGAGTTAAATGGAAAAGGAAAGGACTACAGATGAAAATAGAGGAAAGAAGGTTCCTGATCCCATGGGATTTAATGTGGCCGATCGGTTGGGGATTAGGATTCCTAATCCTCATCCAACTTGTCCTCCAAGTTTTGCATACTATAAAACAAACACAAGGGGTCATTGTTTGATTAACTCTTGTATACACAATATCCCTAAAGTGTTTTTCTCTCTTGTTTTTCTCTAGGCCGATCGAACTAAAACCCTTATATGGTCGATGGGATTTTTTTGCTTAAACAAAACGTTTGGTTTAATTTTGTGTTCTTTAACTAGCATTACTGTGGAAAACTAGAAAGGGAGTTGAATAGTTTTACGTCTTTTTAATTTATGAAAACTTTTGTTTACCTTTTAAAAATTTTGATTCGATATTATGTGAATTCAACTCTTGATCAATATGAACAAATATAAGCAAATATATATAAACAATAGAAGTAAAGTAATATAAATGAAATAAAAGATAAGGATGGAAAGATCAAACCACAACACGGAGATTTATAGTGGTTCGGCTACAAGGACACCTTCCTTGCCCTACTTCACTCCTCGAGTCACCTACTCGAGAGTTCTCTTCACTATGTCAACAAACTCCCTTTTGGCGGAGAAACCTTACACAACTTTAGCTTACACCGGCTTAATGACACAAAGCTAAATGTCGAGTTTTAATCGTAGCTAGAACTAATCTCACAACTTCTACACGACTTATACACAACTTATTCACGACTTCTTCACACCGGCTTCACGACTTCTTCACGGCTTCTTCACACCTTCTTCACAACTACTTCACAACTACTTCACAACTAATTTACAACACAACTACTTAATTACACCTAGATCTACTTACCACAACTAATTTACGCCAATACACAATTGAATGAGGTAAACAATAACACTTCTTCTCTAGTTGAAGTAGTGTTCTTCTTTTGCACTTTTGGTGGTGGAAGCTTGGATCACTTGGAAACCAATGCTTAAGAGAATATGATCAAAGGATTTTAGAAAGTGTTTGGAAAGATTAGAAGAGTTTTAGAACAGAAAGTTTGAGGTGCAAAAGGTGAGAAAAAATCCAGGAGAAGGCTGGTATTTATTGGCACAAAACTGAACAGCTGGAAGGCTACTGGAGCGTGCCGGCCCCCTTAAATAGGGGGCGGTCCCCTTAATTTTAAGGGGGCGCCCAGTATAATTAAGGGGGCCGCCCTCCATAGCCGTTGCCCAGTTTTGTATTTTTGTGGGGAAGCTTTTTCTGGTACATTTTTACTGATTTTGGTTAAAAATGTAAATTCATAAATTTATAATGAATTAAACCTTTTTATTTATTACCAAAAATGTTTTTCTAAAAGATATAAAATGTTTTTGACATTTTATAAAAAATCCAATAGTGATTAAGAAAATGTTCCTTTGATCATATAATGCATTAAGCATTAGTTCATTCATACCTTAAGTGATTTGAGTTGTAGAAATAGATATTTACAACTAAATACTTGTTTACGTCATAATTTTCCGTTTAATGATTTTACATTTTGTGATTATCAAAACGTAGAGATATCGAAAAATATTAATAACGTGTTTAGGCATTATTTATATCAACAATCTTCCCCTTTTTGATGATTACAAAATCTAAACCCATTAAATTAAAAAAATAGTTTTTAGACAAGTATTTAGTGAGTTTACATCTACTTCTCCCCCTTTTTGTAGAATCAAAAAGGTTATGCCTACAAGTTTTATAAATAAAACTTGACGGGTCGAGAACTCCCCTTGATGTGTACTCCCCCTCGTTTGAGGGCACCAAGGAAACGAGATATGGAATTCTTGCAAGAAAAATGTTAGAAGTACAAGCATATATATAGCAAAAATAAGCATGCATATAAAAGAAAGTCATACATTAAAAATGTTGTGTATAACTACACAAACATACAAGATTACATTCAATCCTAAACTAGCTAGAAAGTAATGCAATCTATATAATCACTCTAGGAGTACATGGTCTTCCATGGAGCTTGCTCACAAAATGGTTGAAAATTTATTTTTAATTAAGCATTGCATGTGCTTATTTGGGTGAAAATGGAGGAGGTGGTGGTGAGATGGGTGAAGATGGTGGAGGTGGTGGTGGTGTTTGAGATGGATGAAGATGGTGGAGGTGGTGGTGGTGGGTTGGTTAGCATGTTTTCAAGTGATGAAAACATGTAGTGTATCCCATCTCTAAGTCCAAAGATTATGGTGCGGTTATGGATGCAACAAAGACAATTGTCACCATGGGCTTCAAGTAGTGCCCAAGGTATGGGAAAGAATGGTTGTGGAATTGGTGATGGTGAAAAATTAGAATCAAGAGGGGTAATGGGTGATAAGGAGATGGCAAGTTGAGTAGATGGAGGTTCTTGAATGGATGGTGGTGGTGATGTTGTTCTTGGTGGTGATGTTAGGTGAGTGTTGATGTAGTCATTGATGGATGAAGTGGATGGTATGGAGGAAGATAATGTGCCATGAGAAGAGGGTGTTTTTGATGGTGCATTTGGTGCACTTGGGGATAAGTTTTGAGGTGGTGGTGATGGAGTTTTGGTGTCATCTTGGGTTAAGTCAATAAAGAGTTGTTTTGGTGGTATGATGACAAGTCTTTGCTTCCTTGGAGTCTTAGAGATGGATGATTTTGGTAAAAGCATGGTGAATGAAAATGGGTATTTGATGGAGGTGATAGTTGATGAAATGAGAGGTGATTGTTTGGAGGGGATTTATAATATGAAAATGTGGTTGGTTTAGGTAAATTTTGGAGGATTTGTGTTAAGATTCCAATACTAGTTCGTCCATTAAGAGAAATGGTAGTTGGGGCTAGGTAAAAGGGTCACAAGATGCAAAAGAAAACAGTGAATTTTATGTTCCAGATGGCCGGTCCCCTTAATTGCAGGGCGGCCCCCTTAAAATTAAGGGGACCGCTTAGGGAATTAAGGGGGCCGCTCATCTGGTGTTTTTCGAGGTGACCAAATTTGAAAATTTTCCAGAAAATGGTCATTTTTAGGGTGTATTTACAGCAAGTTCCATTTGAATCATGTACATCAAGAATGATCAAATAGTGGCATAAATATATAAGATAATCATGTGCAAATATTAACTAGCAAAGACATATAATAGACCTATTATAAGCATGTTATATAGCAAGTATATCAATTATTATAAAGCAAACATAAGCGTATTAATAAGTTTCTAACAAGAGACAACTAACATATTACAAGAAACATAATAGTCAAATACAAATCAAATACTAAATAAATTTTCTAAAGATAATAGTGTTCTAATAAGCCAACTTCCACATCTCATCTTTTCTTCTTTCCGAAAATATTCTTGAAAGCTTTTCCTACCGACTTGAAGCCACCTCGAATTTCTTGATGCATCTGCTGAGTTGTATTGAGTAATTCGGTTTGTCTTTCGAAGAGTAGTTGGTCGTTTTGTTGGAAGGAGAAGGAATTTGGTAATCGGAATAATTAAGTTCCGGGAGATTGTCCACGAACGTCGTGGGAGATGGAGTACTAACACGGGAAGTGCCTTCCTCCTCCTCATCATCATCTCTTCGATGACAAGTGGAACTACGAGGTGCGTAGAGATTAGGGCGTCTAGATTTACCCTTGTCACTACTAGATCGACGAAGTTGGACACGAGTGAGACGATGCAAGGTGGGATGAACGAACTTATAGATATTACTCTGAAGATGAGAGTAATATTGCATGACATGATAGTAGAGACGGGTGAGAAACATGCCATAAGGAAGATTAGCGTTATGAGTGTTTTTGGCGGACATGATGCGATAGACAAAGAGATATGCCAAATTGTATTGTTGTTCAGCAACAATACAATACAACATGTGAGCAATGCTCGCCGTGAGATGATCACGGTGACCACCGGTACCGAACGCATTCTCGAGAATGAGTTCTTCCCAACGCTTCATGTCGGGGTGTAACTCCTTAAGGAGGATTTGGTTTTCATGGATGTCAACATTTTTTGACTTGATCACTCGGCTAGTCGTACCACGATCTAGCCCAAGATATTGACGGATTTCTTCAGGAGATGGAATCTCAGAGTAGTAAGGACCCTCTTGAAGTCGATGTTGCTCAAGAGAAGAGAGATCCCATTCATTTGAGAAAACAGCTTGACCGTTGTATGGAATTTTGAGAATTTGACCGAATTGAGCGAGAGTAAGAGTAATGAATTCATTTTGAATCATAAAGGAGATGAGGATATAGCCATTGGGATCGGTTTGCACCGTCACTTGGCTATAGAAGTCAAGAACAAAACGGGGGATGATAGGCTCATTGATTTTTTAGAGACAATCAAGACGAACATTGGAGAACATTCGTTCGATATAGTCGGATTGATAGAAAGATGGATCGACAATTCTCCCCTCATGAATGTTTCTACCTTCAATGGGATGAAAGAAACATGCAACGGCGGAGAAATTCCGGGAGTGGCAGAGACTTTTGGAATGTAATCCTTTGTTTTTGAGACATCACCAATCGTAACTTTAGGCATGTTCACCTAAACAAGATAGCAACAAGAAAAATAAGATTAAAAAAAAAATAATGCATATGTCATATAAACTACTTATGTGGAACACAAACATACTTCGACTCTAAAGAAAAATTAAATCCTAAGAAGTAGTTTGCAATGTCCCTTAGTTTTAACTTTTAACTCACTTAGAAAGTATTTTATGATGTTAAGGAGTAGCTATAGGGATATTATGATAAGGAATCAAGACCATCCAAACGCTCCTTTATACGTCATAAGCTACTTTGAAATGTGGCTAGATAAACATTGGATAGTTTGTCTAGCTATTTCTTACGAGTATTCATGTTAAAAAAAAAAAAAAAAAAAAAAAAAAAAAAAAAACTTATGAAAAAGATGAAAATATAAATTTTGACTGAAAAATGTGTTTTAATTCATTATGCCAAATGCCCCTTTTTCTAGAAAAATAAAGACTCATATCTCAATATACATATGAATTATGTATTTTGATGACTCACAATGACTAGTTACATGTTTATAAACTTGTCCATTAGTTGTGAAATTTGTTTTGACTTAGTTGTGACGATTGTATGACTTAATCCAAACACTCTCTTATGTTTATAAAATTGTTTTTCATGATTCAAGAAGTATATTTTTAGGATAAAAAGTTGTGAAATTGTAATGTGGTTAGTTTAATTAAGTGTTTAAGGCATTTTTCAACAATATACAAAAAATTTGATGGGAAATGTTTGGTTTTTTAAAATTTTGGCATGAGGGTTTTGGATTACTTATATTCTAGGTGAATTACGCACTCTAATCCTATGGGGAGCATTTGACAATTGCATTCCTAGACTTAATTTCAAAAAAAAAAATCGAATTTGAAAAATTTAAATAAAATACCTAATCATGAATGGACTCAAAATTGGAAGAAATTAGATGAAATGTGTATTGAAAAACTTACAAAATGTGTTGCTAATCATGATACAAGTGTTTTCCCCTTGCGAAATTAGTCCGAAGTGGTGATTTGATGGGTGGTTTTGGTGTTTCAGTTCGTTCACAGCAGTGGGAGAGGAAGATGTGTTTGTGAAATGGGGTGTTTGGCAAAGATTTTTAGAAGAAAAACTTTTTTGGAGGCAACAGTAGGTCGGTCCCCTTAAACATTAAGGGGGCCGCCCCCGTTTACTAGCCGGTCCCCTTAAACATTAAGGGGGTCGCCTGTCAAAAATGAAATTTTGTCGATTTTTGTTTCTGATAGCAAAATATTTTTATGTATATAGATAGATTTATTATATATCAAAAATACGTTGGATTTTATAGGCACGAGTAGGAACACTTGACACATTTTATTAACATTTCGTTAAAAAAATAAATCTTGAGAATTTTGTATAAAATGATCAAGACATCAAGTCGACAAGAGGTTTGAGGAATGAGAGGGTATATTAATCAGTGATTAATCGGATTGGCATTATTGACAAATTTTAGTTATTTCTGGCAAGTTTTTTGTATTTTTGGTGAGTTTTAGGTATTTTCAGCAATGTGTTTTCTAAAAAACAACTTGTAATAGACTTAAAGAGCTAATATAAGTGATCAAAATAAGTTTACAGTGAGTTTTGGATACTTCCGGCAAGATTTACAGGTTTCCGACGAGTTTGACCACCATTGGCCGCCGTTAATAGCCGTTGACCACAGTTGACCTACTTGTTTGACACAGTTACATAAATCGGTAAGGTCGGTGGCCTTGTAGCACCAAATCGGCGATTAATCGGCCTTGTAGACCTTTTTTTGCAACACTGATATATATATATATATATATATATATATATATATATATATATATATATATATATATATATATATATAGGGTAGGGATACAATGAGAAGGGGCTTAAAATGAGAAGGGTAGGAAGGATTGTGGGAGTGACATGTGTCATCCCCATGCCACATCATCATGCCACATCACGGTTACTGCATCGTGATGCAGTAAAAATTTTGGCAGGAAAAAAATTTTTTTTCCCGCCAAAAAAAAAATTTTTTTTTGGGCAAAAATTTTTTTTTTTTCCCGCCAAAATTTTTACTGCATCACGATGCAGTATAAATTTTTACTGCATTACGGTTACTGCATCACGATGCAGTTATTTTTTTTTACTTCATTACGGTTACTGCATCACGATGCAGTATAATTTTTTACTGCATCACGATGCAGTAAAAATTTTGGCGGGAAAAAAAAAATTTTTTGCCCAAAAAAAATTTTTTTTTTTGGCGGGAAAATTTTTTTTTTCCCGCCAAAATTTTTACTGCATCACGATGCAGTAAAAATTTTGGCGGAATGATGATGTGGCAAAGTGACACATGTCACTCCCACAATCCTTCCCACCCTTCTCATTTTAAGACCCCTTCTCATAATATCCCATCTCTATATATATATAATATATATATATATATATATATATATATATTTGTGTTGTGTGTAATCGTGGGATTTTGAATGGAGTCGAGAAATGATGAGGTAATGACGGAGATAAGTGCTGACGGCGACGGGAGTTTGTTTCATCCGTAGTTTTCTTGGTGCGACGTTCCAAGTATTACTTCTACGTTAATCCACTTAACTCACTTCTCTTCATCACCATGAGTTATGTGATAGTGGACACGGAAGATTTTTGTGTTGAACGTTAAAGTTCAAAAGAGGCAAAGGGGAAAGAAAATGTTCGAGGATGAACAATTTCTTTTAGTTCTAGATAGTCAACAAATGACGTATCTAGGTTATGTGCGGATATATATATACATAGTATATGTATAATAATATAGGTATATATATATATATATATATTAGGTATATGTATAACGAAAGTATATACTAATAATCACATAAGTATAAACTAAACAAGGCATATAAAACTAACGGGGGCATGCAATTAGCAAGTTCACTATTCTAAGCATATAGTGGTGAGTATGAAAGAGAGGCGTACCTTTTAGTCTTCAATGAATGATCTTCAAATTCTTCAGAGAGTAGATATTGACTTATAGAAGCCAATCATGAATGAGATACCGACATTCCCGATGAGTAGACAATCTAGCTACTTTGTCCCCATGGTCTCATTGGTCCATAGTTGTTTGGACCAAACATGGTTTGCAATTGACTAGGATGCATAAATGGTGGAAGTATTCCCCAAGGATTGAAACTTGGTAGATTTGAATAATTCCACATTGGGTGAGTATTATTTTGATGGTTTGGTCTATTTTGGTTTCTTCTAGGTTGAGGTGTTTTAGGCCGAGGGTGAGGACTAGGTGGTCTTCTAAGAGGAGGCGTTTTAGACCTTAATTTTGGTTTATAATTTTCTACTTCGGTTTTTAATGATGGTTTATAAAAAAAATTTACTTCCTCATCACTAGCTATGGGTATTTTTCTATCTTTCATAAGTATATACTTTGGTTTTAACTTTAAATATTTTTGTTTATTAGTATCACATTCAAACTTTACATTTTTAGTTTTACTTGTTGAGCCCTCGGTTGAATTAAATCCTAAGCCGGTTTTATCTCCTACTACTCTTTGAACACTTATTATTTTCCTAAGTGAGTTACTACTATTTTTAAATTTGTCAAGTTGACAAATTTCCTCCTTAAGTTTTTCTTTTTCATTTTTAGTTACTTGACATGTTTTACATTCAAAAACTTCTTTACCTTTTTCTAAGTTATATAGTTTAATTTTTAATTCTAGTATTTCTTTTTCTAATTGGTTATTTATATGTTTTAATGATTTATTTTTACTCATTACTTTTTGACCTAGTTTGCATAGTTTATTATATTCACTATCTAAGTCTTTTTCATCTAATGATAAATATTCATCACTAAAGTATTCGGTTTCGGAATGTACCTCACTTGGTGTCTTAGCCATAAGACATTTCTCCTCCTTTGTGATTTCTTTCTCGTCTTCGTCACTATCACTCCATGCTCCTCCAACGAATGCCTTTTGGTTTTGCTCCTTTGACATCATAGGACATCTTCCGATGAGAGTGATTTGGATCACCACATTTAAAACACTTCCTCTCGCTCTTGCCACCTTTGTCGTCTTTGTTTCTTAGGAATGTCTTTCTTTCGTCATGTGGTTGTCTAACGAATCTTCCTCGTCTTTTGAAGAATTTCTTGAAGTCTCTTACGGCCATGGCGTATTCTTCATCATCACTTTCGGAGGTTGAGCTATCCTCGTCACTTGATGTTTTTCTAGCTTTCAACGCGATTGACTTGCTTTGCTCTTTCTTTCCTTTGACCATCTCGGAGTCTTTCTTGATTATTGCTTCGTAGACCTTCAAGTTGCCAATCAACTCGTCAAGTTGAAGAGTTGACAAGTTCTTCGATTATTCAACCGCCGTACATTAGCTCGCCATTTTGGATGAAGAGCCCTAAGAAATTTCCTAACAAAATTCTTACTAGAAAAACTCTCATCAAGTGCCTTTAAACTTGTGATGATTGTGTTAAACCTAGCAAACGCATTATCAATTGATTCCTCTTCCGGAATCGTGAATTGTTCATATTGTTGAACAAGAAGATCTATTTTATTATCTTTGACTTGACTATTACCTTGGTGAGTTATTAGTAAAGAGTTCCAAATTTCTTTTGCGGTTTCACACATAAAGATTCTTTCGTATTCTTTACGTGGTAACGCATTATAAATGACCATTTTTGCCTCATTATTTTTAGAAAGTTTTCTTTTTAAATCATCAATTTGTTTTTCAAAAGGTACTAATTCATCTTTTTTAGTTTCAAGATTATGTTGAATAGGTAAAAAATCACCATTAGTAATAACATGCCAAAGATCTAGATCTTTTTATTTCACATAAGTTTCGAATTGATTTTTCCAATATAAAAATCCATCACTTTCAAATAGTGGTGGACTTTGCATAGATTGCACTTCTAAATATTTTTCAGATTTCATACATTGTTTCAAGTTTTAAAATACAGTTTATTTTAAAAATCTTGTTTAACCTGGCTCTGATACAAATTGTGGAAAACTGAAAGGGGAAGTTGAATAGTTTAACGTCTTTTTAATTTATGAAAACTTTTGTTTACCTTTTAAAAATTTTGATTCGATATTATGTAAATTCAACTCTTGATCAATATGAACAAATATAAGCAAATATATATAAACAATGTAAGTAAAGTAATATAAATGAAATGAAAGATATGGATGGAAAGATCAAACCACAACACGGAGATTTATAGTGGTTCGGCTACAAGGACACCTTCCTTGCCCTACTCCACTCCTCGAGTCACCTACTCGAGAGTTCTCTTCACTATGTCAACAAACTCCCTTTTGGCGGAGAAACCTTACACAACTTTAGCTTACACCGGCTTAACGACACAAAGCTAAATGTCGAGTTCTAATCGTAGCTAGAACTAATCTCACAACTTCTACACGACTTATACACAACTTCTTCACGACTTCTTCACACCGGCTTCACGACTTCTTCACGGATTCTTCACACCTTCTTCACGACTACTTCACAACTAATTTACAACACAACTACTTAATTACACCTAGATCTACTTATCACAACTATACAACAATTTACACAACTACACAATTGAATGAGGTAAGCAATAACACTTCTTCTCTAGTTGAAGTAGTGTTCTTCTTTTGCACTTTTGGTGGTGAAAGCTTGGATCACTTAGAAACCAATGTTTAAGAGAATATGATCAAAGGATTTTAGAAAGTGTTTGGAAATATTATAAGAGTTTTAGAACAGAAAGTTTGAGGTGCAAAAGGTGAGAAAAAATTCAGGAGAAGGCGGTATTTATAGGCACAAAACTGGACAGCTGGAAGGCTACTGGAGCGTGACGGCCCCCTTAAATAGGGGCGGTCCCTTTAATTTTAAGGGGGCCGCCTAGAATAATTAAGGGGGCCGCCCTCCATAGCCGTTGCCCAGTTTTGTATTTTTGTGGGGAAGGTTTTTCTGGAACATTTTTACTGATTTTGGTTAAAAATGTAAATTCATAAATTTATAATGAATTAAACCTTTTTATTTATTACCAAAAATGTTTTTCTTAAAGATATAAAATGTTTTTGACATTTTATAAAAAATCTAGTGACTAAGAAAATGTTCCTTTGATCATATAATACATCAAACATTAGTTCATTCATACCTTAAGTGATTTGAGTTGTAGAAATAGATATTTACAACTAAATACATGTTTACGTCTTAATTTTCCGTTTAATGATTTTACATTTTGTGATTATCAAAACGTAGAGATATCGAAAAATATTAATAACGTGTTTAAGCATTATTTATATCAACAATTACTTTAATTCGTTATAGTACGTGTGTACAAGAACGTGATTCAAACACACTATTATTTGAATCTTTGATTGAATTACAAAACGGTAAGGGGTAATTCTTATAATCCACATAAACCGGATCAACCCGACGGGTTGGGTCGAACATGGGTGAAATTAAACCTGGTCAACCCGTCAGGTTTGAAACGTCCCGGGTCAACCCGGTTTTCGATATGTATTAATAGTTTTCTTTTAAAATACATGTTTTCAACATTTCTATTTTTAGTTTCAACTTTTTTACTTTACACTTTTTGTTTTTCCTTTATATATAGTATATGCGGGTACCCTGTGACGATTAACCGGAGAAATAGATCAAGATGAGGCATGATTAACTAGTTTGCATCGGTTTCAACGGGTCCTCTTTGGTTCATTTTCGGATGGCTTTGATTGGTTAATCGAACCGGTGGCGACACCGGTTCCCGGTTGAACCCGTTGGTCCGGTTCGGTTTCCAAAACTATATGTACCATCAACTTGTTCGCTTGTATAAAACTTTCTGTATTTTATTAATTTGTATAATGTTTATAATAACATGTACTTTTCATTTTAGAATGTTTTAAAAATATTATGTGTTTAATTATTTTATATTCTGGATTATGTTGTAGCTTGTTTAAATTGCATATTGTGAAAATTTTATTGTACTTTTTAGTAAGGGGTATTTTAATTATTTGTATTTAATTTGGTAGATATGTTTTTAGTTGGTTGTACAATATAAATAAATTACTGTACTTTTAAGTAATAATGTGTTTTAATAAAAGTATTAATTACACTTTGCATTTCTCTCACCTTTGACTAATTTTCAACATTGAACAATTTAACATTTCACTTTTACCCAAAATTTAGATATTAAATTCCATCCAGTACTTTTAACCGTTTGATAATAAATGAAATTCATCAAAACATTAATGCGTATGAACATGTTTAAAATTCAGGAACTTTAAACCTTCTAAATTAATAATCATGACCACACTATAATAATTAACCATGACCACACAATGAATACATGCAATTAACATGTTTTACACCACGAGTTAATCATATCTATAGTGGTTTCATGCAACTCATTTATATTATATATATATATATATATATATATATATATATATATATATATATATATATATATATATATATATATATATATATATATTATATATATATATATATATATATATATATACGAGTAAACTGCAAAATACATCTATGTGGTTTACACTTTTTGGCACTTTACATTTCTGTCAGAAACTATTGGCAATATACATCCCCCGTTAGGCAAACGTTTGCCACATTACATCCCTGAGGCCGAACGACGCAAAGATTTTTTCGTTAAGTGCTAACGGGAGTCTAATGGAGGGTTATTTTGGTCTTTTTACCTATAAGAGGGATGTATTTTGCAGATAACTTTTCCTACTTTAAGAGGGATGCATTTTGCAAATAACTTTTATACTTTAGTTTTTTTTTTTTTTTTTTTTTTTTTTTTTAATTTTTATTATTATTATTATTATTATTATTATTATTATTATTATTATTATTATTATTATACGATGTCTTACGTTTTCAACCATTTTTACCTGTGCTCGTCCCATTTTTTACATTTATATCCGTTTTTTACGTTCTAGTCCGTTTTTCTACTTTTTCGTACGTTTTTGTCCGTATTTTTTTACGTTTTAGTCTATTTCTATATTTTTCTTACATTTCGTCCGTTTTTCTTATGTTTTTTTTTTCCGTTTTCTTACGTTTTCATTCGTTATTCTTACATTTTTTTTCTGTTTTCATACGTTTTTGTCCGTTTTTACACGTTTTCGCTCGTTTTTGTCCGTTTTTTCTTTAGTTTTTGTCCGTTTTTTCTTATATTTTTATCCGTTTTGGTTCATTTTTCTTACGTTTTTTTCTCTTTTCGTAAGTTTTATCCCTTTTATTCTGATTTTTTTTTGTCCGAATTTAAAAAAAAAAAAAAAATTAAAAATGTTCAAAATGTTGTCAAATTTTTTTTGACAAATTCGGACAAAAAATTAAAAACAAAAGTTCAAAATTTTTGACAAAATTTTTTTGACAAATTCGGACAAAAAAAAATTTTTGACAAAAATTTTGATTTTTTTTTTTTTTTTTTTTTTTAAATTCAGAAAAAAAAAATTTAACAACTTTTTTTGTCAACTGTTTTTTTTTATTTTATTTTTTTTGTCCGAGTTCGTCAAAAAAATTTGACAAAAATTTTGAATTTTTTATTTTTTTAATTTTTTGTCCGAATTTGTCAAAAAAAAAAATTTGACAAAAATTTTGAACTTTTTTATTTTATTTTTTTATTTTTTTTTTAAATTCGGACAAAAGAAAATCGGAAAAAAAGGGATAAAACTTACGAAAACGGAAAAAAAAAACGTAAGAAAATGTAAGAAAAATGAACCAAAACGGATAAAACGGATAGAAATTGACAAAACTAAAGAAAAACGGACGGAAACGGGCGAATACGTATAAAAAACGGACAAAACGTATGAAAACGGAAAAAATGTAAGAATAACGAACGAACGTAAGAAAACGGAAAAAAAAAATACGAAAAACGGACGAAACGTAAGAAAAATATAGAAATAGACTAAAACGTAAAAAAATACGGACAAAAACGTAAAAAATACGGACAAAAACGTACGAAAAAGTAGAAAAACGGACTAGAACTTAAAAAACGAATAAATATGTAAAAAAAGGGATGAGCACAGATAAAAATGGTTGAAAACGTTAGACAGCGTAAAATAATAATAATAATAATAATAATAATAATAATAATAATAATAATAATAATAATAATAATAATAATAATAATAATAATAAATAATAATAATAATAAAAAAAAACTAAAGTATAAAAGTTATTTGCAAAATACATCCCTCTTAAAGTAGGAAAAGTTATCTGCAAAATACATCCCTCTTATAGGTAAAAAGACTAAAATAACCCTCCATTAGACTCCCGTTAGCACTTAACGAAAAAATCTTTGCGTCGTTCGTCCTCAGGGATGTAATGTGGCAAACGTTTGTCTAACGGGGGATGTATATTGCCAATAGTTTCTGACAGAGATGTAAAGTGCCAAAAAGTGTAAACCACAAGGATGTATTTTGCAGTTTACTCTATATATATATATATATATATATATATATATATATATATATATATATATATATATATATATATATATATATATATACTAGACTATAGACCCGCGATAAAATTGTTATGTTAAAAGAATGCTACTGATGTGAATTTGAAATTCTTTATGCTTAAAACTGAAGATGTAGTAATAAAGATTTCGTTTAACATAACAATCTCAAACATGGAGAAGATTTTTGGGAGGAGTGGGTGCATGAGTAATAAGTCAATTATAAAATATAAAGCAATATAACTTCTAAATAAAATGTTAAACAATAAAAAATATTGTTACAACAAAAATACAAATACAATGACGAACCCAACCCAAAATTGTAAGGTCGTATAGTCAACAAAAGGCATGGAGTTGTACCATCATCAAAACCGCCTATTACATGGATACAAACGTTAAGGCAATGTGACATGTCCATAAGCACACACACATCAAAATATCAAAAACATGCACTATAAAGAAATATGACTCCACTGTCAAGAGGTCTTAAACATATGGAAAAGGGAATAACATGATGAGCTTGAAACATATGGTAAACTACATATTTTTAGTAGAGGTTGTTTTGTGAGTTGCATAATGGTATTCACTACTCGTAAATGGGTGCCAGGGATAAGCTGTGATAATTGAACATAACCAAGGTTACTACTAATCACAGAAGCAAAAACAATGTTGCACCATCAATACTTGTCACCTTCTATAAAACTATTCTTCCATAACACATCTTATATCAAGTACCCACACACTTCTTACTAAAGCCAATTTTTCATTCATTCATTTAATGAAATAGATCATCATCAAGCATTTTGAGAACAAACACTTCAATAAAACGTGAGTGAAAGTAAACATTTTTCACTATGTGAACATTTAGAAAAGTGTCCCAACTGATGCATCAAATTGTCAGCAAAAGCACATATAATTTTGTACTTAGATCATTCATAGAATAAACATAAACAATATCTAAAACGTAATTTGCCTTCATAACAAGGTAAATTAAAATCAAAACATTAACACCAAATATGTATAAACTGGTGATGATTCAGAGTGTATGTATTCAGCCGACGTATCATGCAATCTCATTCTAAATATCATCATTGAAAAAAATAAAACCCCTCTGTCACCGGGCACAATCTTAGTTTACTTTCCTTAAGCCAACATAAACATATAAAAATATATGGCTAGAAATAAATAATAATCTCCTGTTACATTATTAAAATATACTTTGTTATTGAATGTCATATGCTTTATTAGTAGTCTCCTGATACATAATTCATTGAGAAGTTTTTACAAACACTTGGTGGACATATTGGGTAACTGAGACACACATTAACTAAATCATTCATTCAGTAAAAACACCATGTTATAAATCACATACCTGTACGTCGTGAAACACAAAAATACATTCAAGAGCGTGTGAAGTTGTTACGAATGGTGCGAGATTTATTTTTTATTTAAATCTCTTATGATAACACAAAATTTACAGATAGCATTTCGATCAAACCTCTTGAATATGAAATTGAAATGGAGATCAGGGTGAATAATGATTTTTTGAGTTTGAAAGAATGCAACTTCAAAAAAATAGATTTTAATATTAGCTAATGTTTAGGAAACTGTTCCACCATTCCATAACTAACAAAAGGGGGTATTGTAGAAAATTGTTTAACATATGCTGTGAGAAGATGACATGTGGCATAATGACATCAATATATGACATCATAAAAGGGGCAAATGACATTCAAAATTCTTTTGTTTTATTTTATATATATATATATTATCATGCATGGTTCAATTAAAAAGATGAATAAGAAATGCGTACTCATATGTTCCGAACTATGTATGTCATACCCCAAGATTCTTTTTTCTTTAACTTCTCAAAGTTGTACCCAATTTTAGTGTGTCTTTCACATATTCTAACATCTCTATATATTACACAGATTCACCAATCATGATTATCGCAAAATATTGTATTACTTTATTGGTGTTAGGGTCTTGATAATCATGATTATCGAAAAATATTTTATTAGTTTTTTAGTGTTATGGTCTTGATAATCAAAGATCGCTTGTGTAGTTTTCCCTTTGTTTTGTTCCTCGTATCTAGATCGTACAATATGCTTAAAATCTTACTAATTAATTATTAACTGTTAGAATTGAATATAAAGCATATTACATATGAGTTGACTATGGGATGGTGATTTGGGTTTATACAACCTCAAGGCACGAGTTTTAGTCATGCTGAAAGCATTAATAAAATATGCTTTTAGTCATTTTGGTTTTGTATTTTTACTATCACCTCTATATTTGTTCCTGCTATCTTTACGTCACATAAGTTTTTAAACTCTTGACCAGTGTGTGAAAGTGGTGAGAGCCACTAAACATGCATTAAATTTTACCTATTTCCAGTTTTCCCATGCTCCCATAAAAAATTGTTTGTATCTTGAAGGTCCACTTCGTAACTCTTTTCTTTTCTCAATAAAACAAATGTACTCCTAGTAATAGTAAACGAGGTTGGTATTATTGCTATGCTAAACCATTAATTACTCGCACACATTTTTAATTTACTGTTATGTTTATTCATTTTTCTAAACATCAAAAGACCCTTTATTATAATGCAAATAATACTACTTACAATGATTTTTGATTCATTCGCTAGTGTTTTTATGCAAATAAAATCAAAAGACCATACCTGTCATATATTTTTCACTCGTGTAGTGTGTTACAACCTGATAACAAATAGTAACCATCTTAATTATAGGAAACACATCTTCGAATGTTTTTTTTTTTTCTTTCGGATTTATGATAGTGGCGGCTTAGTTTAGGATTAGGGTTGAAAGAGAGGTTTGAGTGGGAAAGTGAGAGGGATCTGACAACTATTTTTTGATGTTTGGTGGAATTTCATAATTGCCCTTTAACTTAACAAAAATTATTTGATGAAATTCTTTTTATTGACCATAATGCCATTTCATTTTCATCCATTGATTTTTTTATCAAACACTAGCGTTCCTTTTCGACCTTTTCTTGTAATCCCTTTTATTCTCTTTTACACATTCCTCCCTGGTAAGTCCCTTAATGTTATTGTACTATATAATTCTTAAATCCATCCAAACAATGAATTGACCCTAATGTGTAGTAGCAAGTATTGAAATAAAGAAAAGTATCTAATGGACATAGAACAAAAACTAAATAACTGGCTAGCAAATAGGCTATTAGTACGCATTAAGCTATTACTCAAGTAGGATTCTATGATGAGTTTTTGATACTTTAAAACATACAACTCTTAACATATTAAACTAATGAACTACAAATTTTGATACTTTAAAGTGTGAAATCGATCAAAATTGTCGCCGTAAAACATACCCGTGCAGCGCGGATTCTCGGCTAGTAATACATAGTAACCGATATAGTAAGAAATAATTCATAACACTGTGTATATAGTGCTCATCCATCACCAATAATTCATAACATCCATTACTAGTTTATACTCTACCGACAAAATAAAATCACTTTCATTATCTATTCCCCTTTATTTGTCAAGTGGTCACCTTTAATACTTGGTTCATTTCTGAGCGTTGATATTTTCTCGAGCCAGCTGTCTTCCACTTTGTTTTTCAAATGGTCACCTTTTTTTAGGAAAGAAAAATAAAGGTAATGTAAAGAAGATGAGGTAGGGTGGAGAAAAGATAATTTTGTGGTTTTGTTATTTAGTTGTAAATATAGGAACTGTCAGTTTGACAATTGGTATATGTGTTATTTTGTCTTGTACTTATGTTTGAAACAATATTTTGGCGACCCGAATCTTATTATTGTATAGTTTAACCTTTTGGCGACTTGAACATTGCGGATATTGCAACATTTGTAGATATGACAACTAGGTCTAGCGATTATAACACCCGTTTTGTAAAGTTTATAATGTATTTTGATCTAGCGATTAAATCCCGACGAAGCATTGTCGACAAGAGGCTGTCGACGTCATGTCGTCGGCATCTTATGGTGCCGACGTCCGATTGCAAAAACGTCGTCGGGCAAAGTAGTTAATGTACTAGTGCGAATGTACTAGTGTTGCAAGTTAAAATTTCTATCGTGACATTTTTTTTCTTAAGTAGAGTATAATAACAACAACAATAATAAACAATCTCGTCGGAGCGAGATATGGGGAGGTGAGATTTAGAAAATCACACCCTTACGTACCCGAGGGTAAAGTGTACTGTAAATGAGTAAATATATGAATTTCTCTTGAGAAAAAAAAAAGAAAAAAAAAAAAAAAAAAAATCCTCTTTTAACTCAAATGTAAACGGATGATAAGAGAGCGACTAGAGAGGTCAATCTCCCAAGAATTAGACTTTGATAAGTAGCAGATTGAGTTAGCAAATTTCCAAGAAATTAATTAAGAAAGAAAACTAAGAAACATTTGAGCCAATTTTTTGTTCTCATTTGCTCCAACGACATTACATTATATAGCAAATTAAAAGAGAACATGTACCCACTAGGCCACTATCCTAAATTTAGGATGCAAAACTAATACGTGAATGTAAGAGTTCCTAAAATTATGCATGGTTGAAGCTTGATTTAAGTGCATGTGGAGTAGTGGAGTATTTGTCAAGTCTGTTAATCTTTCACGAAGACATAGTCTTCATGCACGTATCAGATGATGTTTTTGCGTTCAGGTTACTTCATAGAGCGATTCTTTGACTAAAGGCTAGTTGGAGTATAAATCTTAACTATTTCCGATCTTTTCTTCAGCCACCCAAAATGTATTAATCTTGAGGTTTGAACCCTAAACATTTTATGAGAAAGGTACATGACTTACCACTAACTCATCACACATGATAATTAAATATCATTTTAGCCTATCATATTTATTTCATTTTCTCATAGCCTATTAAATACAGGTCATGGATTTGTTTAGCAAAACTAACAACTAGATCTGTATATCAAATTGAAACAAATAATTTGATAAGAGAAAGGTTGGATCAAGTGGTTAACACTCTTCTCTCTGGAGACAGAGGTCAAGGGTTCGATCCTCACCCATTGCAAGGCCGGAGGTCCTTTTCTACCTTTGGTAGAACCGGAAGCGGCCTCTCTACCTTAGATAGAGGTAAGGCTGTCTACGTCTCAACTTCCCCCATACATCGTTGAAGACGGTATTAGGACTCATAACCCGTGGAAGATGGTATTGGGAGTTACTTTACTTTTTTTTTTTTTTTTTTTTTTTTTTTTTTTTTTTTTTTAAACAAATAATTTGATGTTTCCACTTCATCTTTAACAAGTCTTTTTTCAAAGAAAATCGAAAACTTTTACGTTATTTAAAATATAAAAAGAAACATCTCTAACTTATACATATACATGAAGTATACGCACAGTATGATCTCTATATAGTCTATACTATTCTCTACCATGCCCACCAACCAAATGTATCGGCGCGTCGAGGAGGAAACAAGCAAACGTACGTACAACTCTTTGAAATTCGATATGGCCATGAGCTTATCCGAATCCGTATAACTTAGCTTCCCAAAATCAATTATATCCTCTGTCACATTATTCATAAAGGACCAAAAAATAGTTAGCCCTTAATGTTTGTATACATATAAATGATCGAGCCTCTATAAATACGCTCATGCATACATGTGTTTTTAAGGACACGCGGTAAGGTAATAACAATGGAGCTTGGAACTTGTACTTTTCGAAGTCAAACCTTACAATTTTTTAAAAAAGTTATTAAGGTTTGACTTCGCAAGGTTAAACCTTGTAATTTTTTTTAAAACAAAAAAGCGCGAAGTTAGACTTCCAAAGTCAAATCTTGCAAGTTTTCATAAAGTTATTAAGTCTCATGCGAACTGCTAAGTTGTAAGCTATTGATATTTTTGCTATAACAAGCATTAACACGGTATCTTTGACTTTTAAACATAAATATATGTTTATTATCAAGTCATTTAACCATTATGATTCTTTAGAACAAGAAAGCACTGAATTACAATACCATAGTTGAACATGCTGGACAACTTTTTCTATTGATCATAAGATGCTACATTTATACCAAATATAAAATCCAACAATTATAGATGTGATCTTCGTGATCAATTTATCCAACCTCCATCACTTCATCCTTGTAATATTCAAGGATCCCATTGTATTCTAAAACCAAGTTCTCGTCAAGTACTAAAGTACTTTGTTCATCGCATCCTAAGGCTATGCACGGTCGTTGACCCAAACGACCTGGGTCACCGGCTGCCACGTCAGCTTTCTCTCTCCGGCAACCAGAAGCGACCAAAGTGCCACAGTCGTTGAAAAGTGTTTTTTTTTTTTTTTTTTTTTTTTTTTTTTTTTTTTTTTATTATTATTATTTATTTTTTTTTAATTTATTTATTTATTATTATTATTATTATTTAATGTGTTGTGTGTGTGTGTTTCAAAGTCGGTCGAATATAAGACCGATATTCCCGTTTGCGACTAACCGACCGATACTCCACAATCGAAGTGACCGATCTCCATATCGGTCGCATATGGTGACCGACCTATAAAATCTGTCGATTGGGCCTACCCTAATATATCACTCAAGCATGCTACCATGACATATTTAACTTGATGCCATAAAAACTACGGTACAAGTTATGTTTAAATAACCATTTCAAAATAAACCGTAGTCACTTAATCACTGAATAAACAATCATTAGTCAAACGGATTTTAATTACTCACGAAATTTACGAGTCAAGAATGTTAGTTTTATGGACATAAATTAGTAGTGTATGTTAAATGTTAGAATGGAACTCGAGACCACAGGATTGCACATTTTACGTATGAGAATTAAAGATTAATAATCAAATATAAAATGTTGTATTTAATTATTAAATAACACAAAACATATAACGACCGTTAGTAATTAACGGAAATTGACTAACGAACGTTAAATGGAAAAGGAAATGACTACATATGAAAATAGAGGAAAGAAGGTTCTGGATCCCTTGGGAATTAATGTGGCCGATCGGTTGGGGATTAGGATTCCTAATCCTCATCCAACTTGTCCTCCAAGTTTTGCATACTATATAACAAACACAATGGGTCATTGTTTGATTAACTCTTGTGTACACAATATCCCTAAAGTGTTTTTCTCTCTTGTTTTCCTCTAGGCCGATCGAACTAAAACCCTTATAGGGTCGATCGGATTTTTTTGCTTAAACAAAACGTTTGGTTTAATTTTGTGTTCTTTAACTAGCATTACTTTAATTCGTTATAGTACGTGTGTACAAGAACGTGACTCAAATACACTATTGTTTGAATCTTGGATTGAAGTACAAAACGGTAAGGGGTAATTATTATAATCCACATAAACCCTAATTATGGTTCATCTTGTTGATTAATTAAAGAATTGCTAAAAGGTACGTATACATTTAAATTCGGTTAATTAATTACGTGTTATTGTTTTTACGCTTCCGCATATGTTCTTTGATGTTTAATTGGTTTAATTATGATTTTGTCATGTATTAAAATTACAACTAAGAATAATGTAAACACGGATGATATGTGATCTGGTAAAAGTAATTAAATACACCTTTGATGGCCAGACAATGATTTTTCAACTTTTATTTCTAAAGTCACATATCTCTCAAACGCATATTAACATGAAGATTGTATTCTTGATACTAATTCCGTAAATCCTCAACAGATAAAGACAAGTTTCAAGGACACTTTCTTTTCCAAAATCACCGATCAAGACCAATGTATGTCCTACTTATACAATCGGTGGATCATGAGCATAGCAAAGACAATCACTAATCTTTTTGTCCAAATCACGTTATGTGATTATTTGAATTTTTTTTTGGGTAAGGGGCCCTCCACCGGCTGGTAAAAGATATTAGGGTAAAGATCATAAAATAACAACGTACTTTCTTCAATTTACCGAGATGAAATACCTACTTTTATATTAACATTTAAGCCAACGAAACTATCAAGTATTGTTCCGATATCAACAAAAAGTTATATTATATTTTAAATAATACTTGAAATGACTATATTACCCTTGTCTTCTTAACCTCAGAAATTGCACCATTCGTCCCTGAGCTAACGGCCGTTAGTTCCGTTAGTTATTATGTGACAACGTTAGTCCATTTAGCCAACGATTATTTGCAACGTTAGTCATTTATACATTTTTGTCCGTTTTTCTTACATTTTCATACGGTTTTGTCCGTTTTTATACGTTTTCGTCCGTTTTTAGTCGTTTTCATCCGTTTTTCTTACGTTTTCATACGGTTTTGTCCATTTTTTTACGTTTTCGTCCGTTTTTCTTACGTTTCATACTGTTTTTCCTTTTTTTTTTACGTTTTCGTCCGTTTTTCTTACGTTTCATACGGTTTTGTCCGTTTTTATCCGTTTTTCGCCCGTTTTTCTTACGTTTCATACGTTTTTGTCCATTTTTCATCCGTTTTTATCGTTTTTTGTCCAATTTTCTTACGGTTTTGTCCGTTTTTATTCGTTTTCGGATGTTTTTCTTAAGTACGAAAAAAAATTAAAAAATTAAAAAATTAAAAACAAATTAAAAAATTAAAAACAAATTAAAAAATTAAAAAAAATTAAAATAAATTTAAAAAGAAATTAAAAAAATAAAAATTTTATAAATTTTAAAAACTAAAAAAAATTAAAAAATTAAAAAAAAAATTGAAAAAAAAATTTTCCGAATTTTTTTTTTCGAAAATATTTTTTTTTCGGAAAATATTTTTTTTTTTCTGAAAAATTAAAAAAAATTAAAATTTTTTTTTCCGAAAATTTAAAATTTTAATTTTTTTTAATTTTTCCGGAAAAAAAAAATTTCCGAAAAAAAAAATATTTGCAAAAAAAAAAATTTCGGAAATTTTTTTTTTAATTTTTCCGAAAAAAAATATTTTCGAAAAAAAAAATTTCGGAAAAATTTTTTTTTTCAAATTTTTTTTTATTTTTTAATTTTTTTTAAATTTATTTAAGTTTTCAAAAATTTTTAAAATTTTTATTTTTTTTAATTTCTTTTTAAATTTATTTTAATAGGTATAGTTTAAGAAAACAAGGGTAATATAGTCATTTCAATTATTATTTTTAATATAATAAGTCTTTTTGTTGACCTTAGAACAATATTTGCAAGTTTCGTTGGTTTAAATGTTGATAAAAAAGTACGTTTTTCATCTCGGTAAAATGGAGAAAATAAGTTGTTATTTTATGGTCTTTACCCAAGATATTACATGATTATTTGAATTTGTACATCAAACAAAGAGTAAAATGTAAAAGTGATTTCAGCCGATACACTTGTAAAAATATAAGAGCACTTGGTGTGGGGTTTCTTGTGCCTCGCCATTGTGATGTGGCAAACTTGTCATGGCTAGCCATTATACCACACTATCTTGCCATTGCTCGCTATCTTCTCCTTCGTTGAGCAGACGACGAGCACAACACTCGTCATTTTCTCTACGAAATTTGTTTTTTATTTTATTTTTTTGTTTTTATTTATAATGTTTGTGTGTGTGAATAAATGTGTATGTGGGCCTCAAATGAGTAAGTTGCGGTAAGTTATTGGAAAGGAGGGTTGTAAAGGGAGGTATGTCATGGTGACGTGACACCCCGTGTTGCCCGAATGAAGAGTTTTGACTTGCCATTACACGTATTGCTCTAAGCAAATCACTTTTATATAAAAAGTTTAACATACATAAATGTCAATTAAACATACACTAAGACTACGTTAAAATATAAATCATGCATATTTACATATATCATTCATGTACTCCCCAGAATCATTCATTTATTCTAAACTTATCACAGTTTCATGATTCCGAATTTTGTGAACAAGCAAAACATATAACACATTTTATCAAATCAGAATAGCGCATATCGATCACGAAAGTGTTTATGCAATCTACACGTATTAACGTATCCCTTTCACACAGACAACAAACCATAGAATAATTTCATATAATGCAATATGGAAAGTTTATAATGGATGAGACCGCATAACAAGTTATATACTTATATTCCTTCTATACTAATTAACTAGACGAGTACCCGTGCATAGAAACGAGATTTTATAGCGACAGATCGTTTAGTGATAAAAAAAATTATGGGTTATAAACGAAAAATAATAAAAGTTTGAAGATTTGGATATTAAACATAATGTTTTGAAACCCGGGTCGACCCGGTTGGTTCAACTGGTTGAACCGTTGCGGTCGAAAAACGGGTCGATTTAAACCGGTTCAACCCGACGGGTTGGGTCGAACACGGGTGAAATTAAACCGGGTCAACCCGCCGGGTTTGAAGCGTCCCGGGTCAACCCGGTTTTCGATGTATTAATATTTCTTTTTGAAATATATGTTTTCAACATTTCTATTTTTAGTTTCAACTTTTTACTTTTCACTTTTTGTTTTTCCTTTATATATAGTATACACAGGTACCTTGTGACGATTAAAAAGAGAAATAGATCTCGATAAGGCATAATTTACCAGTTTGTATCGGTTTCAACGGGTCATCTCTGGTTCGTTTTCGAATGGCTTTTATTGGTTAGTCGAACCGGTGGGGACACCGGTTCCCGGTTGAACCCGTTGGTCCGGTCCGCTTTTCAAAACTATATGTACCATCAACTTGTTAACTTGTATGAAACTTTGTCTGTTTTATTAATTTGTATAATGTGTATAATAACATGTACTTTTCATTTTAGGGTGTTTTAAAAATAAAGTGTTTTTAATTATTTTATATTCTGGATTATGTTGTAGCTTGTTTAAATTGTATATTGTGAAAAATTAATCAATTAATTAATAACTAACATGACTTTATAACTTATGTAGGGGAACAAGGTTCAAGCATCATTGGTAAAGGGTTAATACATTTGGAGGTCACTAAAGTTTCCCAAAATTTTGAAAAAAAGTTACTATAGTTTTTTTTTTTTTTTTTTTTTTTTTTTTTTTTTTTTTTTTTTTTTTAGTTTCCCAAAATTTGAACTAAGTTACTATAGGTTCTCAAAGATGAACTAAGTTACTATAGTTTCTCAAAAAATTGAATTAAGTTACTTTGTCGTATGTGAAAATCATTAAAGTTTGAAGGGAAAAGACGAACTGGGAAACTTTAGTAACCTAATTCAACCAAAAAAATATGATAACTTTTTTCAAATTTTTGAAAGACTTTATTAACCTCCGAATGTATTAACCCATTGGTAAATGACCGAAAGTATGTTCAATGCACACAAAACTTTAGACCAAAATATCCAAGAAATTATGCCAACTTCATGATCTGTGCCTCTTATTTTCTTTGATATATAGTACCCACCCTTTTTTTTTTTTTTTTTTTTTTTTTTTTTTTTTTTTTTTTTTAACATTCAGTCGGGATACGACATCTGAAAAACCTCACTGAATAATAGTGAAGCCTTGCACGTACCTTAGACTACTAGATGTTGACCATGGGCCATTACAGCATTCGAAAGGAAAATCCCAAATCTTGTCATCCCTAAAGATCGAACTAAAGACCTTGGGTAAAACCGGGAGTGCTTCTGACCAGCTGGGCTGATCATCATTGGCCATTGTACCCAAAATTTAGATATTAAATTCCATCCAGTACTTTTAAGTTTTAACCGTTTGATAATAAATGAAATTCATCATAAACATTAATGCGTATGAACATGTTTAAAATTCAGGAACTTTAAAACTTCTAAATTAATAAGGGATTTGCTAATCTCTGCCTACTGGACAAAGGATTAAGCACAATTAATGAAAACAAAATTTCTTGTTAAATCAAAAAATGCATTTAATAAACAATTATTTATCTATAAAATTATTGTAATTGATAATCATTTTGATATTAATTAAGTCTAACATTTCTTATATAAAGAGCTAAATAAATGCCCAGTGGGCAGAGATTAGTAAAACCTAATTAATAATCATGACAACCAAATTATCACTATAATAATTAACCATTACCACACAATGAATACATGCAATTAATTAACATGTTTTACACCACGAGTTGATCATATCTATAGTGGTTTCATGCAACTCATATATATCATGCATGCATGGTTCAATTAAAAAGATGAATAAGAAATGCGTACTCATAAATATGAATGAACCCGCAATGACTTGTTCCAACGTATGAATTGCTTTTTACCATTCCATATGTTCCAAACTATGTATGTCATACCCCAAGATTCTTTTTTCTTTAACTTCTCAAAGTTGTACCGAATTTTAGTGTGTCTTTCACATATTCTAACATCTCTATTACGCAATCATGATTATCGCAAAATATTTTATTGGTCATTCTTGTTTTGTATTTTTACTCTATCATCTCTATATTTGTTCCTGCTATCTTTACGTCACATAAGTTTTTAACCTCTTGACCAGTGTGTGAAAGTGGTGAGAGCCTATAAACACGCATTAAATTCACACCAAACCATGATCAAACCATTTATAACGAAAGTATTCACCTATAAATTTTACTACCTTTTTCCAGTTTTCCCATGCTCCATAAACAATTGTTTGTATCTTGAAGGTCCACTTCGTAACTCTTTTCTTTTGTCAACAAAACAAATATACTCCTAGTAATAGTAAACGACGTTGGTATATTGCTATGCTAAACCATTAATTACTCGCACATTTTTAATTTACTGTTATGTTTATTCATTTTTCTAAACATCAAAATTAACACCACTGTTTTGTTTAATTTAAGTTTGGCAGTTATTACTTATGACCATTGTCCATTCTTAGATTATTTTGTAGTGCAAAACACAAAGCCTAGTGATTTAAGATTTTAGGCTCAACTATATAACGCCTAAACCACACATGTGTCTTTGTACGATTATGCGTTCCTCTTTGATTTCGTGATACTATGTCATGAATTAAATGCTTTAAAATGGTTAAGATAACATTGTACTGGCGAATGTGGATAAAACTTATGTGGAATAACATAAAAGGACGTTCAAACACATATATTAATATTATTTAAAAATGCATTAATATAAATGAACACATCAAAATACACTCTACAAAAGCTACCTATAGTGGCTTGTAAAGAAGAGCTTTTAGATTCTACGAGCTTTCATAAATTTTGCTATCATAATTAAACTTTGTCCATGTTCTGTTTAGATACGTAAACTTCAAAAAATACAAGTAAAAAATAAAACAAACTTACATAAACTGTTCTAATTTCATCACATTTACTTATATTTTATATAGTTCAAAAACAGGAATTTCATAAAAATTCGTTACTACTTTTATGGCATAAACTCAATTTATTAGAAGTTAGCATAGAATTCTTGCTATAAATTTTTAAAAACTTTACACGATACATACAAACTCAATTTATTAGAAGTTAGCATAGAATTCTTGCTATAAATTTTTAAAAACTTTACACGATACATACAAACTCATTTAAAAAGCATTGAGATTTAAAAATCACATAAACAATACCACCAATTGACCAATATAAATGCTCCCACCAACTTCACGCCAATATTAAAACTTGCATTTAAGGCCACATCTACCCATTGCTCCATATATATAACAAGATCAAGCTGTGGTAGATATCTATTTAGTCCAATAGCCCATATGTTGTTTAACAAATCAAACTTGGTACATTCTTATTGGGAAGAGAAGCTTATTTGAAGTTTGAAATTATGTTTTATTTAAGTTCTTAACTTCTTATGTCTGATCTTCCAATTATTTTAAATTTTGTTCTTCAACTTTTTGAATAGAACTGTATAGAGTAGATGAGATTTAAAATAAGGATGAGATAAAGTAAATGCTAAAATATTTGGTAGTTTTCACCAATTAGGAATTGATTGTTATGAATATTTTTTGATAAGGAATGAGATAGAAAAAAGAAACTATTACGGGACTTATTTTACAACCTTTTGTAAATTTAGACTAAACAACAAATAATCACACCACGCATTAGACAAAAGGGATCTATCATTATCACAAGGTGTGGGCCCCCGCCGCGTTGCGGCGGGTCCTTTTTGCGCCAATTCTGATTCAGTCCGTGTGTCGTTTGAATATTTTGTCGATTAAATAGGGGCATACTCAATATAATATATAAAGTTTGTTATATAAAAAGTCGTAAATAACAAAAAGTACAAGGTAGCTTCCGCAATTTGTTAATATGTCAAACTTCAACATTTTTTATAAAAGGGCAATTCTACAAATAGCCCAGTAGCCAGAAGTATTGGGCTTTTGAGGACCCAAAAAAGTCGCTTTCCAAAAATGGCCTAAGCAAAAGTCGCTTAAAATGTGGGAGTGACATGTGTCTGTGTACTTTCAAGCGACTTTTTTTCAGCGATTTTTTGTCAATTAAGCGACTTTTCTATTAAGCCCAGCAGTAGAATGAAATACACTAGCAGTAGTGTCATTAAGCCCGGCAGTAGTATGACACTTAGACAAAATAAAAAGTCGCTTAATTCACAAAAAGTCGCAGAAAAAAAAAAGTCGCTTGAAAAGTACACAACCACATGTCACTCCCACATTTTAAGCGACTTTTGCTTGGGCTATTTTTGGAAAGCGACTTTTTTGGGTCCTCAAAAGCCCAACACTTCTAGCGACTGGGCCATGTCTATATTTGCCCCTTTATAAAATCGTACATATGTCGAAAGTATATCAATAGCACCTTTGCGTTGCGGCGAGGCTGACGAAAATTTTACTTTCGTCTGACTTATGCATGTCTTTTTAGTAGTCCGGTTTTGAATATCGTGGCCGAGCTTTTAAACTATTTTTTGATAATTTCCAAAGTTTAGGGTAGTTGCGTAGATTATTAAAAAAATTTATGATAGTTTCAAAAGTTATTTGGTATGTTAAAGGTTCATTTTGAAACTTTTTTAATATATATATATATATATATATATATATATATATATATATATATATATATATATATATATATATATATATATATATATATATATATATATAGAATCTAGATCAAATGAGAACCAATTAAAGTCTGATAAATGACACTCTCATTAAAACAAAAATAAAAATTTAATTAATTATAACTAAAATTGTTAAAGTTTCGATGATTTTCTTTTTAAAACAGACGAAATTTAGGTGATACACTTTGATTCGACGAGTAATGTGTATCAGGTTTTCGTATATGTATTAGTTTATTTAGTGGTTTATACGTATTAGGTGTATCAATTTATTTATAAAATGTCAGCTTTTTGAGATTTTGATATGTCGGTACAAAATTTATAATTATGTATCAGTAATACAAACTCATGTATCAGTTGGTTATTACTTGCAAAAATGTTAATTTGTATTAATATTTTTATTTTTGTGTGTATCATTGCTAAAATGGTTATTCATAAATGTTTTTAGTGGTTGTTTAGACTAGTTCTCATTTTAACAACTTTAAGAAAGTTCTCACATTAACTCTCCCCTATATATATATATATATATATATATATATATATATATATATATATAGGGTAGGGTTCTTTTCAGAACCAAGAAAAGGTCGAGAACTGCGAGAACCAGCATCAACCAATCAGATTTTTTTTTGATATTTATTTTTATTATTTAATTCAAAAGGGTATAATAGTAAAATTACATTTTTTAATTTCTTTTGATTTTTTTTAATTAAAAAAACGTTTTCTTAGTTCCTAATTTTTAGGATTTTTTTTTTAAATAATTTATTTTTTCAGCATGCATCATTTCAGAATGTAAATATGTGTTTTTGTCGTATAATGTAGTGTTCAATTGCTTAAACCCCTTAATTTTCAGAATTGTTTCTTTATTTTTGGTTTTTTTTCAACATTTATGTTTTCTAAAAGTCAGGTGCGTATGTGTTTTTCTAAAATAATGTAAACTTTACATTTGTTTATAGCGT
The DNA here is from genome assembly GCA_021014915.2 of Artemisia tridentata subsp. tridentata. NCBI lineage: Eukaryota > Viridiplantae > Streptophyta > Magnoliopsida > Asterales > Asteraceae > Artemisia > Artemisia tridentata. Next base: position 423,807,156 of record CP139505.1, read on the forward strand.
ACAGTTTTGTAAACTTATAATGTGTTTTGTACAATTCGTTAATATTCAAAACTAAAAATCAAGAACATAAACATTATACAAATATCTAAAAGAAAACGGAAGTACAGTATATTGATTATACATGTGTGCACTAATAATAATTAACGCAATAAGAGACTCTCGTGATCTTTATATATACATGTTGCCGTATATGCACATGTATTTTTCCTCATTGGCCACTCTCGATATCTTTGTATGCATATGTGCATTTGAGTTCGTCCATATGCCATTATTTATACGTATGTGCACTATTTATATTGCTCATTATACTCACACCTGTAACCACAAACAAATAATACACGAATTATTTAATCATAACAAGTAACAAAACACATATGCACAATCACAAGTGCACCCTTAAATCAGAACTAAACACGAAACATACTTATATCAGAACTAAAAACATATATGCACTTTTGATACCTTTAAGCTCCGAAACTGAAAAAACACATATGCACATAAGGCATCAAATTCACCAGAAACTGTAAAAACCCATGTGCACTCTCAATAACACATATGCAGACTCCTTTTATTGATTTTGTATAATCCATAAAACATATATGCATTTCATGAAACCGATAGTGTTTGAATATTTGTTCACCTTGTTTCTTTTTTCAGTAATTTAATCATTTAAACAACAAATCTCCATCCAAAAACATTAGACAAAAATTAAATATAACAATAAACAAATTGAAATGAGTAAAATCGAGATACTTAGGCAAACACAAATCCACGTAATGGGTGTAAGACTCAAAAATAAAAAAAGAATAACAATATCGAAATCAAGCTGAAGGAATTCAACATTAATGCCATCGCTAATTAATAACAGATATTCTTATAATACCTGTGAACATCTGCCCAACCCCTTGCGGCTGTTGTTGTTGTTGTTGTTGTTGTTGTCGGTCTACCTCAATCGCTGCTGCAGCGGTGCCATATTCTTATTCTTGGTATCTTAGTCAGTCACTCCGGTGGTTTAAACCAACTTTTTTCAAGAGAGAGAAAAAAAGTAAAGAGAGAGAGAGAGAGAGAGAGAGAGAGAGAGGAGAGAGAGAGAGAAAGAGAGATAGATAGATGAGAGAGAGGAGGGAGAGATGAGAGAGAGAGAGGAGAGAGAGAAGAGAGAGAGAGAGCAATTACAAAGTGAAAGCAGAGCAATCTAAAAGTGATAGCGCTATGTTATGATGGAAGGATAGAGAAGCGGCTAGGTTTTTTCTCAGGAAGATGATGAGATCTAAAATATTTGAATTGTAATTGTAAATCCCGTATATGATGGGACAGTTATTTTAGGCTTACTAACAAAATACCGTAAATACCCTTTTACCACTTACAAAATGTTTACATGATCTTCTATGTTATTACAATTATGCCATCTTTCTTTGTAGCCATTGATTGAAAAATAGATGGCTCAGATCGGTTCTCGCAGTTCTCGACCTTTTTATGGTTCTGAAAATAAACCTACACTATATATATATATATATATATATATATATATATATATATATATATATATATATATATATATATATATATATATATATATATATATATATATATATATATATATATATATATAGTGGGAATTTCTTTTCAGAACCACCTTATCTACGAGAACTGTGAGAACCAATATTGACCATTAGATGCGTTGATCAATGGCTATAATTGATTGTGCCATTAATGTAATTTACTGAAAGATTAGGACAATATTTGCATAGTTAAAAGGTAATTATGGGATTTTCAATAAAAATTAAACCACACAAAATTAGGAGCAGTTACATAATAATATCCTATCTTTTTTCCAAATCAGTTTTCACGTTTCATCTTCTTCTCCACAACCCTAGCCGCCCCCTCCTCTCTTAATCAGTCGTTCAAAGCCTTCAACCACTTCCAACGCCATCAACAACATCATCTAATTAACTACCATAAACATCATGATCAGAATAGATCACCAGGTGGTATCAATCTCAAAAACACATTAAATATGTACGTTGCTGATCACAAACAAATGCAATATTAATTTTTTTGTCGATGTTGTTTCAAGATCTTGAAAAAGAGGTATCAGGTAAGATGCCTTTTTTTCTTCTTTCTATTGAATTTAATGAAATTAATAGTTTTTTATGTTGTTTTTCTAGCATTTGATTGTGTAGGGTCTTTGTTGATGATAGTATGTTTGTATGATTGAATAGGTCTTCATGTGTTTTTAGATCTTTCGATTTTCATGTGTTTTCATTTGTTTTAAGATTGAAGAAAATAAATAAAATGCAACTGCTGATGGATTGGCAATTTTTGTGTTCTGTTTTTGATAGACTTGATGGATTGGCAATTTTTGTGTTTGTCTTTTCTTTTCATGTGTGTCTACGTGTGAGGATAAATCCATGACCATCCTTTTTATAAGATTCCATTATTCAATTTTTTTTCATTTAATTACATTGGATGCTTTTGTTAAGGATTGTGGATTTTGTACAAGCCTATGGTATGACATGAAATCACGACTGAGCAATTGAGTGAAATATATCCCCTACAAAAGAAATGAGTGTGAGTGAATTAAAATATTCTTTTCTTTTCGTGAGGAGCTTAGTTGTGTTATCTAGCTTGATCGAGTATGTCGTTTAAATTTCACATATAACATATTAAAAAGTAAAAATCACTTTTTGACCTTTTTGCCTTGGTAATAAGGAAGATTAGTGACATTTCTAGATGATCATGGTTCTTGGCTATTGGAAATCAATTTTTCAAAAGATTACTTTGCTTGAGGGCAAGCAAAACTTAAGTGTGGGAGATTTGATAACGCTCATTTTGTACATGTTTTTATCGCGTTATTTGTATGTTTTTATATATTATTTAGTTATGTTTATGATCATTTTTCGCTCAAAAGTTGTTAAAGATGTGTTCAAGTCTAGGTACAAGGAAATATCAAGAAAGACGAAGAAAAGCTATAAAATTCAAGTAAATATTGAAGAAAAGATCGTCAACAAAGATATTGATTCATGATATGATTATTTCCGTTGTACATGAGAAGGATGAAAGGATGAAGTCAAGATTAAGTGCTAAAAAGTGTATTAAAAGTTGGAGTTTCATGCTAGCTTAGAGTTGAAATTTATGTGCAAAAGTTGGTCTCAAACCCAAGGTTTACATTTCAGACCCAAGGTCGAGGCTGGGATTCAAACCCAAGGTTCACATTTCAGACCCAAGGTCGAGGCTGGGATTCAAACCCAAGGTTCAGGAACTCAACCTCAGGTTCAGCCGGCACCCAAATCGACGGTCCATGATCCAGACCGAAGGTTGAAGAAATTCTGAGATGAAGAGTTGCATTAACTCTTAACTTTAACCACCATTATGACTAGAGTTCGATCATTACCTTTCTTTTATGGTTATTCAAGGCTAGAAATCAGTTTTTTGGGGAGAATTCAAGTATAAATCAACCCATAAGGCACCTCATTTAGAAGCAACACTTACAATCAAGCCTTACACCATAAGGTCTTGATCACATTACTTATCTAACCCAAAAGAGCTAAAAATCTCTGCCATTCTAAAGAAAGATCCTAAGTAGAAGCAAGGAAGAGTTGGAGATACTTGTTAGAAGAGGTGGAAGATTCCCTTGTTCAATTGGAGGCCCTAAGGAGTGCTATAACTCTTTTATTACTCATTGTAATCTTACTTTTGGGTAATTTTCTTTACTTTTAATTAATCATGTTGGACTTGTTAAAGTTGAATGCAATGTTATGTTTTATGATGATGCTTGTTATGGAATAATTAGTGATACTTGTTTGGGAATGATGTGACTTTCGTATGAATGTTGGATGTTTAGTCGGTTAGAAAAAGTGATTATTTTCATGAGTTTGTTTAAATATAATTCGTGTTCCAAAACTTGTTGGTTAAATATTATTGGATTTAAGGGATGAAAAGATCTCTAATATTGTTTAATTCCATGAGTTAGTGACAAACGGATTGGTATTTGATAAGTGACGAATATCAAGTATGCAAGTTTTTAAATGAATTCGGAAATATTTAATCACGAGAGTGGGTTGAAAAGACTCGTAAGAACTAATTTAACTAATCAACTTTTTCATACATTTGATCACAAAAAAAAAAAAAAAAAAAAAAAAAAAAAAAGAGCTAGCGTAGTGGGATGAGATTTGGCCGAAAGGACTCACCCGTGAAACTAGCAGAAACATGGATTTTCTTGATATGACTCATTGACTAGAAGTCCTTGTGAAAATTTATATGTGCGTTCTAAGTTTCACCCAAACATGTTCAACATTCTATCACGATTAGTCATGGTTCCTAAACAAGTATTTGTTTGTTTGTTTGATTGAGTTGAATTGAAACCATTGTTTGTTTAAATTACTTCTAGTGCTTTGATCGTGACAATCTTAAGTACTATTCTTATTGCTACCAACTAAAATTACTTAAACCAAAACTAGTAGTCTCTTAGGACGATCCTTATTTACCACCAACCATACTACAATCGAACGAGTATACTTGCTCGTATGTGTTTCTTAAATAAACGGTAATAAGGTATTTAAAAATTTTAAAATTTGAGTGAAATTGGGATATAATATATACACCCTCCCGGCAAACGCATCAAGTTTTTGGCGCCGCTGCCGGGGACTATTACTCCTTTTTAGTTTAGTTTAGGTTAGTTTAGTTGTACATAGTAGTGTAAGCTTGTTCTTGTTATTTGCGTAATTTTAGAGTTTGTTTCATGTTTGTTAGTGTGATTGTTTGGTTAATGGTTGTTAAGTGTTTGCTTTGTCCTAGTTTCGATAAGTTTTCTCGATTTTATTTTTATTAAGTTAAAAAATAAAAAATATAAAAACTATAAAAAAAATGAAGAAAAAGAAAATTTTTTGAAAATTTTTTGCTGCAAACCTTCAGTCCAAGCTCTCGACCGCTGGTTTGAAGCCATTCAACATTTAAAAAAAAAAAAAAAAAAAAAAAAAATTCTCGACCGCCGGTCTGAAACTCGACCGGCCGGTCCTAGCTTTCTGTGAAACTTTTTCAATTTCAAACCGACGGTCCAGATCTCGACCGTCCGGTTTGAGCCCTCTGTAAATCTTTTCACAGCCCAAACCGCCGGTTTGGGGTGTGAACTGAAAAAAAAAATTTGTTTTTCTTTGTACTCTTTTCTTTTATTTATTTTAATTGTAATTTAGTTTATTTATATTTGTTCTAGATTTTTGTATGATTTCTTTTTCAAGTTACTTAGTTTTTACTAACCCCTAACGTTTGTTTTGGATGTGTTGTCTATGAATGTTTAGCTTATTTTTAGTTATGGATTCACCTAGCGAAGTTTCGGCTTACTTGGAAAAATTGGAAATGGAATTGATGGATGATGGTGATGCTATGTCTAGGATGGAAAAAATGGTTGATTTTGAAAAGGTGAAGTTGCAAGCAAAAGGAAAGGAAGTTGAACGTATGGAATATGAGCATGAAAAGCCTCGGGTGGTTACTTTTACCCGTGCCAAGTTAAGAGAATATGACGAGCCAAGTATGAGGTATTCCACACCTTGTGGAATAGAAGGATTAGGAGCTTGGGATGCGGAATGTAACCTTGGACAAAATGATAGTTATGTGACCTTTGCTTTTTATGAAAAATTTGGAAATGGGAAATATGAAGTTGACAAGTATAATAGGAGAATTGCACGGGATGTGAAAATTGACATTCATGGTTATACCTTTGCCATGGATTTGATTATTGATGAGTATGAAGACACGACGGATCCTTCCGTGGTGTTTGGACGAAATTTCTTGTTGGCAACGAAATGTGTTATTGATTTTGATTTAGGTGAAATGCAAGTTAAGGTTGGAGAGTTACAAGATGATAAAGATGTTAATTGGTTAATTGAACAAATGGAGGAAGTTTGTGAAAATGAAGATGGTATTAGTGGGAGTATGGAAATGGTTAAAATGGGAAAGGCCACTCGTTTGAAACAAAAATACCCACCTTTTAAAGGTCTTATAGCTTCACCGTCATCATTACCACAACCTACCACACTAATTAAAGGAGAAAGTTCTTCTAACCAAACATCCTCACCAAAAGAAAAACCAACCAAAGAACCCATTGATGAAGCAAAATGTGTTGAGGAGATTACTACAAAGTTCAAAGAATTGCTTAATGAAAAACCAATACTTCATGTGTTGGAACACTATGCTCACTATAGGAAGTTTTTGGATGAAATTTCAGTGGAGAAAATGAAACTTGATAAGAAGAAGGAAATTGAAGAAGAAGAAGAGGAGAAAGTGATGGAGAAAGGCTTACCTAAAAAGAAAGAAGATCCGGGTAACTACCATATTCCACTAAAAGTGAATGGAACTATTGCAATCAATGCATTGGCCGATACGGGGGCGAGTGTTAGTATAATGCCTTATAAGCTTTACAAGATTATGGAATTGGGAAGAGCTTATCCTTCCAATGATGTGTTGTTGATGGCCGATAATACCATGGCAAAAGCTTATGGTAAAGTGAAGAATGTGAGATTACAAATTGGATTCCAAACATATTTGTGTGACTTTTTGATTTTGCATGTACCTATTGATAAAGAGACACCGATATTGGTGGGGCGCCCATTCTTGAGTATGATAGGAGCAATAATTGATAACGGAAAAGGAACTATGGAAATTGATGATGGAGTGGCAAGAAGGATTTACCACGCCAAGAAAAGAAACAAAGTTCTAGCAGATGAAGAATCAGATGAAGAAGATTGGTTGGATGTATTTGATATTAGCCATGACAATGAAGGAAATCCAAAATATGGGAAAACAGCCCCATCGTTTGATCATATTGAAGATGATATGGAGAGAGCATTGGCTATGGAGAATTACTTCAATCCCTTCAAGAAAATTATAGTTTACAAGAAAATGGTTGATTTCCTTGGTTCTATGCCAATTAAGCTTAAAAATATTGAATGGACATCGGATGGTTATAGCAAATATCAAAAGGTTGAAGGAGATAATTATTGGCACACTAAGATAGAGATTACTAGTCCTGGTGGACGCCGTTTCACTCGTGAGTTCAAAACAAAGGAATCCGATAGAGTTCTTTCTGGGAAATTTCATTCGGAGGATATTCTAAGGTTTGGGAGTTATTTCGATTAAAGGAAGCATGGAATATGGAAGAATAAAGAAGCTTATTACTAAGCTTTTGCTCATTTTGTTCTTATGAGTTTTATCTTGTTTGCTTCTTGTTTATTTATCTTATTATGTTTTGCATTTCTTTGTTAAGTTGAGTGTGTTTTAGCTCTTAAGTTTTATAAGCAATGATTAATAAGAAATATTTAAGTTTAAGTTTAGTTTTTTTTTAGTTTATGTAGCTTGTTTAATTTTAAGTTAAATGGAATGTTGGAAGTGTTTTTGGAGTTGTGGTGATGTTTGGAAATGATCAAGGAATGAGAACGTTTTGTTTTGAAACAAGTTTTGTACTAAAATTTTACAAACCCACGGTTTTTGAACCAAGCCTACGGTTGAAGTACCCAACCTTCGTTTGAGCCTTCATTTTGTGCAAAAAAAAAAAAAAAAAAAAAAAAAAAAAAAAAAAAAAAAAAAAAAAAAAAAAAAAACTATCATTCTAAGGGTGAAGTTAGTGATCAAAGTGAGGTTCTAGCAATCCTATGGCATCAAAAAGGGTAAGTAACACCATCTAATTACTTTGCATTGTTCTTTAATTCGAATTTAATTTTTAGGGTTCTTAATTGGGAGAATTTGCTATAGTTCGAATTAAGTGAAATTACTTGATGTGTTTACTAGAGGATTGTTGTAAGGATTGATTGGAAGTGGAATTAGATGAAATGCTTAAGAATTGAAAGAGAATTTGATGTTATAAGATTTAGGGTTTATGTATGTCAAAAATTTGAGGATTTTTAATCAAGATTGATTAGGTTTATTGTGGTATATGATTAAGAATTAGTGTTCGAATGCTATATGATTAGTTATATGGACCACTACTTTGTTTGAATTGATTTTGATTCTTAGATTCTTGAGGTTAAGAAGTGAAGGAGATATAGGAATAAGCACTAATAAGCAAATGGAAGAAGGAGTAGAATGTGGATTTGTTGGAAACTAAAAAAAAAAAAAAAAAAAAAAAAAAAAAAAAAAAAAAAAAAAAAAACTATTGCAAACCGACGGTCGGAAGTTCCAACCGCCGGTCGAGTACCCAGAAAATAGGCCAAACCGACGGTCCAGACCTCGACCGTCCGGTTTGAAGTTTCTGTTAAAAAAAAAAAAAAAAAAAAAAAAAGAAAATTCAAGGGCCAAACCGCCGGTCTAAAGCTCGACCGGACGGTCCAGCCATGCTGTTAAAAAAAAATAATAAAATAAAAAAAAATTATTTTACTAATTTATCTTACATTCTAACCTTTAGTTTCAATATTTCTCGTGTGCTTGTTTTGTAGAAATGTATTCGTCAAGATGAAGTAAACCCATTAGTTGTTTTGCACAAGCAACATGGTCAAGGAGGGGATGTTAATCTTATGCCGGTAACAAGTGAACATTTGAAGTGGAGCAAATTAAGTAAAGAAGCAAAAGCTTATTACAATAGTAGGTTAGCGAAGTTGCAAAGAAAGGAAATTGCGGTTCCAAAGTTAGTAAGTGGGAGTTTGATGAAAAAATATAACCTTATTAAGACTCTTAAGAAGTTATGGGAGGTTAGTACGGAATTTGAAAATGGAGTTTATGAAGATTTTAGTTTTGAATATGCAGTTGTGATAGAGGAAAAACAAATCTTTAGAGAATGGTGTCTAGAGTTCTTTGCCACCATTTATTTCAACCAAAAGGTGAGTGATATCATGGAAGAGAAGTGTATTTGGTTTAGGTTATGTGGGAACGATCATGCATTTACTTTGCCGAAATTTGGGCAATTACTTGGATTGTATGATGAGAATGACCTTCAACATGAAGATTTTGAAGAACATCTTTTTAGGTTAGAGAAAGAACCACCGAAGTATGTTGGTAGGGAGATATGGAATGAGATAGGAGATCCCAACAGTGGGAGATTTATGGAAAAGGAGATACATTCATCGATGGCTCGGCTTTTACATAAAGTGATTGTGAACTCATTTGTGCATAGAGGGCATAGTCAAGACAAAGTTCATGGACCGGATTTGTGGATAATTGAGATGATTATGGATCCAAATAAGAAGATGAATGTGTTTTGGACTTTGGCAGTTTATTTGTCAAAGAGGGCGACCATAATGACTGAGCACGGATTTATAAATGGGGGACATTATGTGACGAAGATTGGAAAAAGCTTGGGATATGATACGGATAGTGAGTTGAAGAAGATAACGGTGATTAAAGAGTGTGAAAAACTTGATAAAAAGATTTTGAAAGATTTGCTTGATGATGATAGAATGTGTTTGGTTGATCAAATTGAGAATGTGATTCGCAACCCACCACCACCACAACAACCTCAACAACAAAATGTTGGAGAATCTTCGGGATTGAATTCGAGTTGGGGTGATTGGCATGCGAATTTGCCACAAGAGGAAAGAAGAGAAATGTGGAGAGATATGAGCTTGATGAGGCTTGGGCACCAAATGGACTATTGTGCGCCAATTCTCACTTACCTTGGACGAAATAGTGAACCACCTTATACTTTCCCAATGGCATATGCACCAATTAGTGTTCCACCTTATCCATACCCATATACACCTTATCCAGCTGGACATGTACCTTACCCGACATCTAGCACAAGTCAAAGAAATGAAGGGTACAATGTTAACCAGGAGGGTTTTGCGGGGTATTATTCTAATGTAGGAACACAAGGCTATTAAGCAGGAACATCATCAGGTGGATTTGGATTTGGAACGTTGGTTAACTATGAAGGAGACGATATGGAAGATGAATGATAATGATTATCATTCGAGATTATGATGTATGTTGAACAATATTTTTATTTTTATTCGTACCTTATTATTATGTTATGTTGGATTATGATTTCTCTTATGTTGTAGACTTATGTTGAGGATTTTTAAGACTTTTGGTTATTAGTATTTTGCATATTGTTTTTGTGTTTGTTTATTTTTCAGGTTTGAGATACCATGAAATCATTTGCTCGTTCATATGGTTGGTATATTTTGTAGCTTGGAGTTTCCAACTCATGCGTTTAACACCAAATATGGATCTCGCTTGATTTCTCGGTGATATCATTTACTATCTTATTTTCCCTATTTCCTTTACTTTGGAGTTAATTATTCACATTGAGGACAATGTAAAACTTAAGTGTGGGGGAGGGAAGTAAATAGTGAAAATGATTCAATTTTTTAAATTTTTTTGTGACTATTTTGGAATTTGTTTTATTGCCCTTAAGGAAGTAGTTGTTTTTACACATAAAAGAATTTATATAATTGAAACAACTTAAAATTTTCCAATAGCATAAAATGGCAATTTGAAATTTTTAACGAATCTCGATTAAGTGAAATGATCTGTTCTTAGGATTGATAACATTCTTGAGCATTTTTAGCCTATTCTACCAAATATGTGAGGATTTGAGCCTATCATTCGAAGCATATATTTTCTATGCTTAAATTCTATTTTCTTGCTAAGAGTGTGCCGGTGATTGAATTGATTCTAGAACTTGTGCTTGTCATGCATTACGAATTCTAGAACTCATTTCTTTATGTAAACCCTAATCAAACTGCTTCTTGTGTGCTTATTTTTAAGCAGTTTTGAGTGCAATAAACTGCTTCTGTATGTGAACCCTAATCAAAGAAGCATTTTAAAGAAACACAGCTATAAAAAAATAAAAATAGAACTTACTTGAATTCTAGATGCCATTGCACAACAAAAGAAACACAGATCCACTAAAACCTTAACATTTGGGATCAAGATCGTTTGATTTCAACAGATATTTGATATGTGTGTGTTTTGTTTATTGGTACAAGTATTAGTTTTTGATCGAGCTAATTCTCAAAATGGTATAAAAATTTAACTTTTTTTTTAAAAAAAAAGTACAAAAATACTTCCCATTCCCAAAAAGGTCATGTGCGAATGTGCGAATCCACAAATATGTTGACGCGTGTCCAGACATAAAGTACAACACCAATAATTTGCAAGTACTTTCAGCCGACCATTATACCCCACGTGCCATTTAACTTTTATAAACAAATGTGCGAACGACGGTGTGCGAATATGCGAATGACGGCTATAAAATCTTCCAATATCTTTAAAAAATCTTCCTTTTGTCCTTTATCTTTATTGGGAAAGAACCTTTTGTACTTTTAAAATATTACTTTTGGACTTTCTTTTGTACTTTACAAACATATTATATTCCACTTTTATTCTACCGAGATCAAAAACTAATACTGTACCGATAAAAAAAAAACACATACAAAACACACATATCAAATCTCTGTTGAAATCAAACGATCTTGATCCCAAATCTTAAGGTTTTAGTGGATCTGTGTTTCTTTTGTTGTGCAATGGCGTCTAGAATTCAAGTAAGTTCTATTTTGATTTTTTTATAGCTGTGTTTCTTTAAAAATGCTTCTTTGATTAGGGTTCACATACAAAAGCAGTTTATTGCACTCAAAACTGCTTAAAAATAAGCACACAATAAGCAGTTTGATTAGGGTTTACATAAAGAAGCAGTTTAGTTGGCCTCGTGGATAAATAGTTTTTGATAAAATCGTTTTTAAGGTTGTACATATATTCTTGTTTGAATTAATTAGTATTTGGCGAAAGTCTGAGCATTAGAAATGGGTAGTGTTATCAATAAGCTACTTTTGTTTCTTCTTACTTTATTCTTTGTGCGTTTTGAACCATTCCTGAATTTAAAGATTTGTGTATATTATGGGGTGATGAAAGTGCTATGTTAGTTTTTAATAACATGGTGAAGACACTGATAGCATATCTTCGAATTTGTGCTAACTACTTGATGTCACTTTAGAATTGGATTGTGAGTTGTTGAATCATATGGTTATTATTTTGCCTGGTTGTTTGAGTAAGTAGTTTAGTTTTTTTGTTGGGTGATTGTAGGCCAAACATTGTACTTCTCGGCCCTTTGGAAAGATTCCGTGACCAGCCTTGGGAGAATATGTCACAACTTTGGGGCCAAATGAAATGGAATGTAGGACAAATAGTTTTTGATAAAATATGTCACAACATTGGCTTAGAACTTTTATTGTAATGGAATGTAGGTTAAATGTTTTTAAGGTTTCTTATTCATTGAATGGAATGTAGGTTAAATGGAATGTATGTTAAATGGAAGTTACTTGAGTTTTATAACTTATACTCAAATTAACCTAAGTTTGTGATAAAAGATATAGGATATTAATTTTATATGATCATTAATTCTTATGCGTGTTCTGAATCTGGTAGCATAGTTTGTATTTGCAATTTGCATAGAATTTATGCCTAAGCAGTCGATGTGAAGAATAGGTGAACGTTATATAACGCCCTTTCCTAATATGTGAAGAATAATGTTGTACGGTAACAAATTTATGAGCTAAATGATCTAAGCAGTCGATGTGATGTTGAAATTTCTAATGTAGGAAGCTTTACTATGGTTTACTTCATAATCTTGATTTGTTTATTATTTTTTTGTAGGTTGTTAATGCGAGGGTAACCATTAGAAGTAAATTATACCTACTGACAAAGATAAGAGATCGTCTAGCCAAAAAGGGGGAACATTGTTATAATTTGTTTAGCCGTAGTGTTTTCGGTCCGTGGCTAAACATTAGAACGGATGATCATGATAACCATCTTTTGAATTTCCTTCTTTTTCACCAAAGGAATGTTACGGACCCAAGTTATGATACCCCCTTTATTTTTTATGTTGGCCAACACACGATACAGATGGGGAGGAGAGAGTTTTGTCTTATAACAGGTTTTCAATTTGGGAAAATCTCGTTAGATAGTTTGGATGGTGTTAAGTCTAGTTTTATGAAGCGTTTGTTCCCCGGTCTTAGGTATTTGAAGGGGGAAACCTAAGACGCATGCTTGAGAGTGAACAATTTGAGCACATATCGGATGAGGATGTTGTGCGTGTTTGCCTTCTACTAGCGGCTGATTATGTTTTCATGGGTCAAGAGATGAGACATGTGATGGTCAATGAGATTGTGGTTCTAGTTGATGATTTGGATGCATGGAATGCTTTTCCTTGGGGGGAGCATATGTGGCAGGAATTCCATGACAGGATTTACATGTTGGTTTCTAGAAAAAGAAGTGAGTATATGGAAGGGTATGCAAGAAAGGGCGCGGCATACCAGGCAGTCTATAACTTATACGGTTTTGCTTTCGCGCTCAAGGTTAGTATACTTTCTTACTAACCTTATATGAATGCCTCAATTTGAGAGTTTAAGCTTGGTAGTGTGTTTTGATACGGCAGACTGATTGTATAGAGCTAATGATTCTTCGGGGGTGATTAAAGTTAATAAGCTTTGTCCTTTTTGTTGAGGCATTTTTGAGGATGCATTAGCCATTAAACAAAACTTCATTCAGACACGCTAAATATCTCTAATTTGATTTAAAATATTTTATATGTTTTACCCGAGCAATATTAGCTTTAGATATGCTTTATTCCAGAATTAAGGTAATTTTTTTTTGTATATCTATATCTAATATCCAGCTTGAAATGTAATTTGGTGCCTTCTTCAGTAAGTCCGAATTTGAGAGCTTATGCTTAATAGTTTGTATCAACTCAATGGGTCATCAGCCAAAAAAATTGCTTTTTCAAGCAGAGTAAGCTAATTGCTAGTGTGTACGGCTATATATAAGTGCTTATGATCTTTTGGGGGTGATACAAGCTAATTGGCTTAGTCTTTTTTGTTGGGCCTTTTTTGTGGACGCATCAGCCATTGATTCAAGCCTTATTTAAACACAGCTAAATATCTCTTAAGTTAATTAGTGATTGTTAGTTTCTTGTCCATGTTGTATTGTTTATTTCAAACAAGCACTTAGTAAGATATATCAATAATGGTTATATCTATAAAACAAACTAGTCTCTCTTAATAAGGTTTATCTTGCATTTTGATATTCGAAGGATATATATCTTTGTCTATATTTATGTGTTCTTGTTTTAGTTCCTCTGTCAAGTAAACAAAAGTGAGTTGTAGATGGTTTCAAGATACATATGGAAATACTTGTGTGTGAATGATTGATAAACAAGAATGCAGCTAAACCATTTTGTTCTCTATCATTACAGTTTTTTGTACTTGAAACCATTTTGTTCCATCTAACTGAACACTTGTTTACATTACAGATTTTTGTACTTGAAACTGTTGACATAAATAATGCCTAAAAACATTATTCATATCTCTATGTTTTAATGATCACAAAATATAAACTCATTAAAATATAAACTTATCAAATAAACAAGTATTTAGTTGTAAATATTCATTTTTACAACTTAATCACTTAAGGTATGAATAAACAAGGGCTTAATGCATTATATGATCAAAGGAACATTTTCTTAATAACTAGATTTTTTATAAAAACATCAAAAACATTTTATATATTTTTGAAAAACATTTTTGGTATTAAATAAAAATGTTTAATCTTTTATAAAAATATGAATTCAAATTTTTAACTAAAATCAGTTAAAATGTTTCAGAAAAACCTTCCCCACAAAAAGACAAATCTGGGCAATGGACATATTGGGCGGCCCCCTTAATTTTACTAGGCGGCCCCCTTAAAATTAAGGGGGCCGGCCACGCTCCAGTAGCTCCCAGCTGTCCAGTTTTTCTGCCTATAAATACCAGCCTTCCCCTGGATTTTTACTTACCTTTTGCACACTGAAACTTTCTGTTTTAAATCACATTTCATATCTTCAAAAACCCTTTGATCATATAATCTTAAGCTTTGGTTTCTAAGTGATCCAAGCTTCCTTCATTCAAGTGCAAGAGAAGAATACTTCTTCAACAACTAGAGAAGAAGTATTGCAACTTAGATACCTAAGTTGTTTGTGTCATCATACATTTGTATATTAGTTGTGTATTGTTGCTAGATAGTTGTGTGTGTAATTGTTAGGGATAGATTAGTGTGTAAGTAGAGAAGTTGTGTTGTTAAGGTGTGTAAGTAGTGAAGGTGTGAAAAAGTAGTAGTGAACATAGGTTGTGCTTAGTTGTGAAGTAGTTGTGAAGTAGTCGTGGAAAAGAAGTCTTGAAGAAGTCGTGAAGCCGTCGTGAAGCCGTCGTGAAGAAGTCGTGATCAAGTTGTGTATAAGTCGTGTTTAAGTTGTGAGATTGGTTCTAGCTACGATTAGAACTCGACATCTAGCTTTGTGTCGTTAAGCCGGTGTAAGCCAAAGTTGTGTAAGGTTTTCTCCGCCATAAGGGAGCTTGTTGACATAGTGAAGAAAACTCTCGAGTTAGGTGCTCGGGGAGTGGAGTAGGGCAAGGAAGGTGTCCTTGTAGCTGAACCACTATAAATCTCTTGTCTCTCGGTTAGATCTTTCCATCTCTAGCTTTCATTTCTTTTATTACCTTACTTGCATTACTTATTTATATTTACTTATATATATATTGTTCATATTGTTCAAGAAATTGAGATCACATAAATTCGAATCAAGTCTCTCGCGCTAAAAGCCAAAAAGGAACTTAGTGATGACGATGATTCAAGTGACGATAGTGAAGACGAAGAATATGCAATGGCCGTGAGAGAATTCAAGAAATTCTTCAAGAGACGAGGAAGATTCACGAGACAACCACGAGATGAAAGAAGATCGATTCAAAGAAATAGAAATGATAACTACGGGAAAAGAAAGTGCTTTAGATGTGGAAGTCAAAACCATCTCATTGGCGAATGTCCAAAGCCACCGGGTTATGATTACGAAAGCGCATTTGTTAGTGGAACATGGAGTGATAGCGACAAAGATGAAGCGGATAAAGCAAAAGACGAAAAGTGCCTTGTAGCTCAAGCCACCGATGAAATATGTCTAGGGATAAATTTGGAGCCCGACGAATGGATTAAGGATAGCTGATGCTCGAAGCACATGACGGGAAACCGGAAGCTATTCTCCTCCTACAAGGCATACGACGGAGGTAATGTTATTTTCGGTAGTGATTTTCGTGGAAAAATCATTGGCAAAGGTACGATCTCTCAAGACTCCCTAACTATTGAAAATGTTGAGCATGTAGATAACTTAACATATAACTTGCTTAGTATAGGACAAATATGCGATAATAAGTGTAGGGTTACTTTTACAAGTAAAGATAGCGAAATAGTTAAGGACGGAAAGGTCATAGGTAGAGGAGTTAGGAAAGGTGGCGTATATGTTATGAAACTAGGAAATAAACCGGAAGATAAAATATGTCTAGCAACCTTAGATGAAAACTCTACATTGTGGCATAGAAGATTAGGTCACGCAAATATGCAACAAATACAATCCCTAGCCTCTAAAGAATTAGTTAGAAACTTGTCTAACCTAAGATATGACCAACACTTTTGCGATGCATGTAAAATAGGAAAACAAGCACATGCTAGTCACAAAGCTAAGAATATAGTCTCCACTACTAGATGCCTAGAATTATTACACATGGACCTTTTTGGTCCAACCGCTGTGCGGAGTTACGGAGGTAATCGTTATACCTTAGTAATTGTAGATGACTATTTACGATACACGTGGACTAGATTCTTAAGTGATAAGACTGAATCCTTTAATAAGTTTTAAATATTTAGTAAAATGATTCAAAATAAATTAGGATGTTCTATAGTATCAATTAGGACGGACCATGGTCGGGAATTTGATAACGAAGTGCAATTCGGAAAATATTGTGATTTAAATGGGATATCTTACAATTTCTCCGCTCCCCGCACTCCACAATCAAATGGGGTAGTAGAAAGAAAGAATCGAACCTTACAAGAAATGAGTAGAAAAATGCTAAATGAACAATCTATTCCACAAAAATTTTGGTGCCATGCCGTAGATACATCAACATATATAATAAATAGAGTCTCAATTAGGAGAATCTTAGGAAAAACCCCATATGAATTATTAAGAGGTAGAAAACCTAATCTAAATTACTTTAGGGTATTCGGGAGCAAATGTTTTGTTCTCAATACAAAAGACTACCTTACTAAGTTTGATCCTAAGTCGTACGAAGGAATCTTTCTAGGGTATTCGCAAAATAGTAAAGCATACATAATACTTAATAAACACACTATGAAAGTAGAAGAGTCCTTAAATGTAACTTTTGATGAAACTCCACCACCACCTAAGACATTGCCCCTAGAAGATGATGACCTAGTTGAAGAAGAAGCTATTGAGGTTAGTAAAATTAAACCCTTAGGCGACGATAATGAAGATATAACATTAGGCGAAAATGAAATAGTAAATATTAAGGAATCTAAATCACACCCATTAGATAAAATAATAGGAAACCTAAATCAAAGAACCCTTAGATCACAAGCTCAAGATAAAAATAACTTCTTTTGTTTCCTATCAACTATAGAACCTAAAAATATAAATGAGGCATTAAAAAATGAAAGTTGGGTTATGGCTATGCAAGAAGAACTAAATCAATTTAAGACTAATGACGTTTGGGAATTAGTCCCAAATCCCATGAACATGACCATCATAGGAACTAAGTGGGTTTATAGAAATAAGTTAGACGAAAATGGAATAGTTACTAGGAACAAAGCTAGGTTTGTTGCCCAAGGATATAATCAACAAGAATGAGTAGATTATGACGAAACTTATGCCCCCGTAGCTAGATTAGAATCTATAAGAATACTACTTGCCTATGCATGCGCCCTAGATTTTAAGTTATTTCAAATGGACGTGAAAAGTGCATTCCTTAACGGTTTTATCAATGAGGAGGTATACGTGGCACAACCTCCAGGATTCATTGACTTCGCAAAACCTGATTATGTTTATAAACTCAAGAAAGCTTTATATGGTCTCAAACAAGCTCCCAAGGCTTGGTATGATCGATTAAAGGCATTTCTTATTAAACATGATTATTCCATGGGAATGGTAGATAACACTATTTTCACGAAAAAGAAAAGCCCAAATCTCATCATTGTCCAAATATATGTCGACGACATTATATTTGGATCGACTTGTCAGGATATGTGTGATGAATTCGCCAAAATCATGCATGATGAGTTTGAGATGAGTATGATGGGTGAACTTAATTTCTTCCTAGGATTACAAATAAAACAATTAGAAGATGGAATATTTTTTAATCAATCTAAGTACATCAAGGAAATGCTTAAGAAATTTGGATTAGAAGACGCAAAGCCCATGAAGACACCGATGTCTACGGAAGTAAAACTCACAAGAGATGAAGAGGGTGAGTCCGTAGAAAACACCAAGTATAGAGGAATGATAGGTAGTTTACTATACTTAACGGCGAGTAGACCGGATATCATGTTTAGTGTCTGCCTTTGTGCTCGCTTCCAAGAGGATCCCAAAACCTCTCACCTAGAAGCGGTTAAGCGTATCTTCCGATACATTAAGGGCACTATACACTTAGGATTATGGTATCCTAAGGGATCGGGCATAGAAACCATCGTCTATGCGGATTCGGATCATGCGGGAGACTACGTGGATAGAAAAACCACTAGCGGAATTTGCACGTTAATGGGATGTTGTCTAATATCTTGGTTCTCGAAGAAGCAAACCACTCTTGCTATTTCTACCACAGAAGCCGAATATGTAAGCGCTGGAAAGACATGTGAACAAGCACTATGGATGAAACAAGCTCTCGTAGATTATGGCATTAGGTTAGACGATGTCCCAATTATGTGTGATAACAAAGGTGCTATAGATTTAAGTAAGAATCCCGTTCAACACTCTAGGACTAAACATATAGAAATACGCCACCACTTCCTCCGCGATAACGTTCAAAAAGGAAACATATCTATAGAAAAGGTTGCATCGGAAGATAACTTAGCAGACATATTCACTAAGCCCCTTAAGCGTGAACTTTTTAACCACTTACGTTTAGGTCTAGGTATGATGGAACAAATTGACTGAATTTTCTGCACTTTTGGTACAATTCTTTTTCCGGATGGGCGGACCCCTTAATGTTATAAAGGCGGTCCCCTTAATTATTAAGGGGACCGGCCATCTGTTTGTAAAATTATTTTTATTTTTCTCTCATCTGAGTCTAGGAATCTGTTTTGCACAAAATAAAAGATTGGGATATTTCTTTGCATAAACATATTTATAAACAAAACCCAATCTATTTTCTACAAATCATTCTCACATTTAGGAAAACACATGAAAACCATTTTTCTTACATTGTTGAATAATACTAAAAACATTTTTTCTCATGCATAAAGATCTCACATGAATTGTCAAAGAATATAATCTAATATATATCTTTGATATTCATATATTGAGCAAAATCAATGTAGACCACGAATCACTTCCTTTATCATACAAACACAATCACGATGATGACACTCACTAACATGGAAATCAAGAACAAGAGATATGTGGTTAAATTTCTAGTCGAATGATTATATTCAACAATGAAGATAATACATGGACTAGGGAGGGTTTTTGCTATCACACACACACAGTCTTTTTCTTTTGTAAATAATGAGGCTCTTTGTAAAAGAGATGTGTGTGTGTTGTTTATACGAATCACAGCCAACACATGGCTTGTGATTGGGCTTTGACTTGGACCTTAAAGTGGGCTTAATAATTACACTACACATATAATTAACTTACAAACATTACTAATGCTATAAGCCCACTAAACAAAATACATATTATACACGACACATTAATTCTAAACGTCAAATGACCATCACTTCCTAAATAGCATAAAATAAATGCTAACAATCTCCCCCTAAGGGATGGTCATATCAATGATGCTCCCGTGATTGGTCTTTTGCATTTGATGTCTTGAACTTCGTGTGTCACTGTATAACATTCTTCAATCAATGTTCCTTTATGCACTGTGATCTTCAAAGAGTCGACTTTGAGTGTTCTTCCCTTGATCTACATCTTCTGTCCTGAAGCATCGTCATTGTAGATGATGATGGTAGATGAACTTTCGTCGGTACCTGCATAAAACAGTTAGCAATAAATCGTCCTTTGGCCATCATGTCACGAGGCAAGATCCTTTGATCTCATTAAGACTCATACAACTTGTATCCTTTTGAGTGAACACAAGTGTATTGCATAGGAAGTGTTCCTAAGAGATCTTTTGATGAATCTCATGTCTCTAGACTCAATTATGTGCGTTTTGTTTTTAGTCGTCGGAGGCATGGAGCAGAGTGCCACCTTTTCAATATCAACACATCTCGGAGTGAGAGGTCGATAGATTATGTAGTGTTCTCCGTGAGAAATGAAACAAATATCTTTTAAGAGATATCTGAGTGGATAGGAGGGGTGGTGCATTGCGTCACTGGGTCCATGACGTCTTGTCTTCAATACCAGTATCACCTTGGTGAGTACCGATAGCAGATGTATTGACCCGGTTTCTGACCTAAGTTTTCATGGAGGGCTATTTCTTTTCACCCTTACAAAAACTTTTCTTTTTCATTCTTCAACCCCTTCTTTCTCCATTCTCATTATACTCCTTTTTTCAATCATACCTAAGGACTTCTAATGCTAAGCTATTGGAATAGTCCTTGGGTAGATCCCTCCGGTTCTGGCGGATCATTGGACATAACCTAACCATAATCACCTTATTACTCCATGATTATCCTAGATTATTTGTCACTTGCCATTAAACCTTGTGAAAATCTCTCAATGTATTCAAGAACAAACACATTTTAGTTAACACATCGAGAGTTTTACATTTTTGAAACACTCCCCCTTCACATGTGCTCATGCATTTTTGAAATAAACTGCACATGTTGGGTAGAGTTCGCACATTTAAAATGATCGATTTTCAATGAACATGACCTTCGCGAGACACGCTTACATCACTAGTTAGACTAGCTTGAAATTATTACCCGTCCTGGTCATATTCAAAGATCATCTCTCGAATTGGTACATTCTACTCAGACAAGTCCTTTGCGAGACACGCTTGCATCACTGGTAAACCAGCTTGAAATTATTACCCGTCCAGGACATGTCTTTTTGAGAACGGACATTTCGTTTCGTCAATTCGAGGGTTCATGCTGAGTCTTTTTGAAGAACTCGTTTTGAGATTCAAACGATAAAACTTCTTTTAGATCACATTTTAATCACATCCTCTCCCCCATATATAAACACTTAATCTCCCCCTCAAAAATAGCATGAAGTGGTATTTTTGAAAACAGTTGATTAAAATGAAACTTTTTGTGGAGAGACGGACTGATTTTAGCATGAAAAATAGAACATTTTTCTTTTTATACTCCCCCTTAATCAGAGCAAATGGTTAAACTTTTGAGTTTAAAAGCATTTAGAGGTCTTAGAGGGAGTTGTTGTGAGCACAAAATTTATAAAAAGACTTTGAAAGATCTTTTGAAACAATTTTGATTAAGTGCTCACTTGTTGTAGCTTTTCGCCATTAACATTGCGAGTTCTGATCAGAAATAATCAGAAGTCATTCAATGTAGCGCGGGTTTCGTACTGAAATGCACGAAAGCCTTAATGAAGAAATTTGAGAAACGACATGTTTTAGAAAAACATAAAAAATAACTCTCGCTCAAGCATCTGTAAACACCCGTGTCATTGTTGAATGACAATTCTAGATACGTACAGAATATTGATTAGACAAGAGACATGTCGTTAGAAGAATATTTTTGGTTTTTGATGTTTTATATTTTTTATGTCTTTTTGAAGTTTTCTATTTTTATATTTTGTTTTTGAAAAAGTATATATATATATTTACCAAAAAATATATATACGTAACTATTTACAAACATATTTACACATATATCGTTACATGCGAAGCTTTATGAAGTAAATCAATATGATTCGAGAAGACTTTCTAACTCTTCGGGAGTTAGGCTTCGCATGCCAATTCGACGAACTAAGTTTTCAAACCGCTCTTTTGGGAGGGCTTTAGTAAATAGATCAGCGAGTTGGTATTCAGTCTTAACGAAAAACAATTCAACAGTACCCTCTTCAACGTGCTCTTTTATGAAGTGGTAGCGGACTCTAATATGCTTGGTCTTCGAGTGTTGCACTGGGTTGCACGATATGGCTATGGCACTTTTTGAATCGCAATACAAAGGTATGCGGTTGAAAGAGAAACCATAATCCGTGAGCTGTGTTCTCATCCAAAGGACTTGAGCACAACATGCAAATAGAGACACATACTCGGCCTCTGCTGTTGATAAAGCAGTGCAATCTTGTTTTCTTGACGACCAGCCTACTAGTTTTTCTCCCAGAAATTGCGCTCCGCCTGATGTACTTTTCGCTGTAACTTGGCATCCAGCATGATCGGCATCTGAAAAGGCAATTAGTGTAAACTCCGAATCCTTTGGATACCAAAGTCCCATGTTAATGGTTCTTCGTAGGTATCTAAAGATCCGTTTAACCTCTTGGAGGTGAAGTTCGGTAGGCCTTGCCTGAAACCGTGCTAATAAACACACAGCAAAATGTATATCTGGTCGGCTTGCAGTTAAGTACATGAGAGAACCAATCATGCTCCGATATTTCTTCGGATCCATGGGTTTCCCATATAGGTCAGCGCCAATTTTTGGTGAAGTGACCATAGGAGTACCAACAGAGTCACAATTGTCCATACCATGTTTTTTCAAAATCTCAATTGTGTATTTAGCCTGATTAAGAAAAATTCCACGTGGGGATTGATGAATTTGTAAGCCTAAAAAGAATTTTAATTCACCCATCATGGACATTTCAAATTTGCTTTTCATGAGATTTGCAAAATGTTTTGAATGCTTCGAATTAGTGGACCCAAAAATAATGTCGTCCACATAAATCTGAACAATCAAAATGTCATTTTTGAATTTTCTTGTAAACAAGGTTGGATCAATCGTTCCTTTGGTGAAATTATTTGACAACAAGAAAGATGATAACTCGTCATACCACGCCCGTGGGGCTTGTTTCAAACCATAGATTGCCTTCTTTAGCTTGTAGACGTATTCTGGATGATCTTTGTCAACGAAACCGTCTAGTTGACTCACATACACTTCTTCCTTCAGAGTTCCATTCAAGAACGCGGTCTTGATGTCCATCTGATAAACCGTGATGTTCTTGTGAGCGGCATAAGCTAAGAAAATCCTGACAGCTTCAAGCCTTGCAACCGGTGCGAATGACTCTTCAAAATCTATTCCTTCTTCCTGTCTGTATCCCTTTGCCACCAGACGAGCCTTGTTGCGAATCACAGTCATTTCTTCATCCTTTTTGTTTTTCCATAACCACTTAAGATCAATGACTAGTTTGTCAATTGGTCTTGGAACTAAATCCCAGGTGTCATGGATTTGAAATTGAAGAAGTTCTTCCTGCATCGCTTCAATCCAGGCATTATCTGCCATTGCTTCCCGAATGTTCTTAGGTTCTATGAGACTGACTGAGCAGACATAGATGCACATGTCGAAATCGGTATGAAGTTGTTTTCTCGTCTGAATTGGTCTTGAGGGTTCACCAATGACCTGTTCAATTGGATGGTCTTTTGTCCACTGTAGAGTTGAAGGATACCTTGGACTGAATAACTGCGTGTTAGTCGGTTCATGTAATCTGGAAGATGATTCACCAGATTCCGTTCCAAACGGGTTTTCAAAGACTTCATCGTCTAACACAGCCTTATTTTGTTCTTGCTCATCAATTCTTGGTAGAACAATTTCAATGAATGGAGTTGCAGGAGTAAATGTAGATGATGTTGGTGGTGAGGGAGGTGGTGCGCCAGCTTCAAATGTTGTGGATGCATCTGGATTTGATGGTGGTGGTGGTGGTTGTTGAGTGGATGCAGCGGAATGTTGGTTAGATGCATTTTTCGAAGCGCCACCATAGTATTCATCGTACATGAACTCGAAGAAATTATCCATTTCTTGAGCTGTGGGTTGTTCTGAATGAATTGATTGAGCTCCTTGAGGTGCGAGTCCCGAACTGATATGTCCGGAAGTCATCGGGTTAAGCGCGGGTTCTAGAGCGAGTCTCTCAGAAGCCATTTGTGAAATTTCATCAAACTTCACATTCATCGTCTCCATTATCTTTTTCGTTCTTCTGTTATACACCCTGAATGCCCTGGAGTTTTCAGAATACCCAATAAAGATTCCAATATCACCCTTAGCCTTCAACTTTCCCAGATCTTCCCTGTCATTTGTTGGATAGCATAAAGCGCCAAATACATGAAGATAAGAAATATCTGGTTTTCGGTTGTTGACAAGTTCGTATGGGGTTTTATTGAATCTTGGATGGATTAGGGATCGGTTTTGAGTAAAACAAGCAGTTGATACAGCATCAGCCCATAAGAATAAAGGAGCACTGGAATAAATCAGCATAGTGCGAGCAGCTTCTACAAGGGTTCAATTCCTTCTTTCAACTACCCCATTCTGCTGTGGAGTTCTAACCGCTGATGTCTGGTGAGTAATACCAGTTTCTTCAAAGAATGTTCTTAACTCCTGATTGACAAATTCCGTGCCATTATCCGTTCTGACTATCCTAACTGGAGCTTGAAGTAGAACTTGAATCCGCTTCAGAAAGGTGATGATGGTGCTTGGTGCTTCATCTTTAGATCTCAAGAACTTTACCCATGTATATCTTGAATAGTCGTCAACAATTACAAGAATATACTTCTTCCCATTTATGCTTTGAACTCTCATCGGGCCACATAAGTCCATGTGCAACAAATGCAACCTATCAACCGAACTAGGTACGGGTTTAGGTTTGAATGATGCTCTTTTGCTCTTTCCCTGCTCACATGATGGACATAGGTGTTCTTTGGAGTATTTGAATTTTGGAAGACCGGAGACGACGTCGTCTTTGGCAAGCTTGTTGATCGTGTCAAAGTTCAGATGGGACAAACGTCTATGCCATAACCAGGATTTTGTTTCGCCTGCCCTGGTCATGAGACAAATAGGTGATGAAGAGGCCATTTGGTTTATGTCAATTGCATAAAGATTGGTGCCACGATCCCCAATTAAGAGATCATCCCCAACCAAATTCCTGACAAAGCAAGTGTTTCTCCGAAATGCAACCTCTAAATCAGCATCACAAAACTGCCCAACAGAGAACAGATTGTGTCCCAACCCTTCGACATAGTAAACCCGAGTGATCAGATAATTTCCAAACCGAAGATCTCCATAACCCAGAATAGCTGCAACATGATCATTCCCAAAACGTACAGTCCCCATGAACTGCCACACAAAATGGATCAGCAGCTTCAGATTCCCGGTCATGTGCTTGGAGCAACCCGAGTCGACGATCCAAAGACAGATTTCAATGACCTGAGAAGAACAGAAGAATTTGTATATGGAAACCGTGTAACAGTTGGTTCCAAGGGTTAGTTGTAACAGGTGGAGTGCACTTAGAGATGGTTTCTGTTGAAGCATTGGGAACTATTTCTAATGTGCCATTCTTAAGTGTGAACATTCTACCCGTCGGTTTCCATGCACAAAACTTAGAGTGATCCTTAGGCAATAGGCTGCTAGTGGTTTTTCTAGCTTTTGCAATAAGTCTACTGATGTATCTAGACTTAGCCTTAGTTACTAAAGGAACCTTTGTCTGTTCAAGCATATCATTCTTTTTCACATCATTAGAAACATTATCATCACAAGCATTTATAGACAAAGATTTCTTTTGCATTAAACAATCAGAATCATTACATGCATTAGAAATAGGAGTCTTAACATTACAACTAGATGACAAATGTTTCTTCTTGGGAAGCGGTAAATTCCTAGGGTGTTCTTCTACTTTCTTGCTTGCACTCTCAGAAACAGATGGGACACTAGGTTTCTTGATATTGCTCCTAGTCTGTCTGCTGCTCCTAGAGTTGCTTTCTAATCCTGTAGAAGGTAAGGCACACTCATTAGAATTCATGTTGTTGTCCTGAGATGTTGTTTTAGCAGTCCTAATCTCGTTTGGATTATCTTTAATACTTTTGTCTATCGCCCTATATGTTTTAGATGTAGAGGCAGACGCAGTAGTGGGACTAATCCTATAAAGGCCAGGTGCAATCACATTAGTGTTCTTGACAACAGCTTTCCCTTTTTGTTTCTCATTAGGCAAGGGGGTTAATGGTGCAATACCCATAGTTTCCTCACCCTGCCCTTTTTGACTTGCAAGCTGAGACTTCAAAAGATTTATTTGTTCTTGCATGTTTTTGTAAGAACGCTCATACGACAGTTTGTCATACTTGCATTCTTCCTTTTTCGTATCAAGTTGTTTAAAATATGTGCAATTTTGTTTTTCAAGCTTCAAAAGTGCCTTTTCATATTTTTCAGCAATTTGAGAAGTCTCAGCTCGAAGTGTTTCATCATCCTCCATAGAATATGTTTGGAAAATAATAGACATGATATCGGTCGATAGAGCTTCGAAAGAGAGAGAGTCATTTTGTTGTTCCAAAACTTTTATGTGTTCCAAGTATTCATTGGCTTCATTCACTAAGGATTTGTGGTCCTTAACAAATGCTGCTGATTCTTTCAAAAGATTATTTTCCACGTTTTGAACAACCGCATAGATTGCAGAAATGTGTGGATTAATTTCCAATTCAAAAATCTCTTTAATTTCATCCTGAACACCTGAAAACCATTCAAATTTTTGACTGTTTGTTTTGGAAGCCACAATACTTTGAAGTGTTTCAATTCTCTATTTAAGATCCACCAAATATAGTCTAGCTGCACTTGTATCAAAAGTGTTTTTAGATGCCATTTGTTGAATGTTAGACAGATGAATTGAGACAGCTTTTTGTCTTGTGAAAACCACTGGTTTCTGAAAAAACAGAGGTGACTCCTTTTTAACAAGATGAACCCCAGCAAGTCTGTTAACTTCATTATAGTCAATTGGTTTAATTTCTGGGTTCATTTGTTTCATTTTGACTCGTCTCTTTTCAGTACGCTCAATCGTTTCATCCGAATCATAAATCTCAATCGGATCATGATTATCATTTAGCACATTACCATTATATAACACATTCTGATTTTTCTGAGCTTTCTTGAGATAAGAAGGGTTTTCACAACCGATAGCCGTTTTCTTTAGCGTATGTAAAATCGGGTTTGGATCGTTTATTAACAAGTTAACTGTTTGTGCCGAATGACCCGTTTTTACAATTAAATCTTCCAACTTTGCAATGGTTTCCTTTTTGTCAGTGATCTCTTTTTGAAGATCTTTTTCACATTTTGAAAACCTTTCATTCAACTCCTTCTTTTCTTTTTCAAGATTGGAATAAGTTGTTTTTTGTTTTGAAAGCTGGTTGGTTAGTTCAGAAATTTCTTTGTTAAGAGATTTGATTTGCAAATTCAAATTAACATCGAGAGTGTCAAATTTTATTTGCAAATGTTTCTCTCTTAACTCAGCATTTCTTAAGCTAACCTCAAGTTCTGACTGATTTTCGTTATGAAAAGCATAAGCTTGTGCATTCACCTTATAACTCTCAAGCTCAGCGGTCAATTTTTCATTCGCGGCCTTAACCTCGCGATTGACCGTTTTAACTTTCTCAATTTCAATACTACAATTATTCAATAATGATTCAAACATAGCACGTGTTTCCTCATCATTATCAGTATGCGGTGACTCTAATTCTTCATTAGGATCCATATCTAGAGTTACCAAATTAGTATTACTACAACTTGGTTCATCCATGTATGTGTCATAAATAAGATTAGGAGTCTTAGGATACTGTTCATTTTGAGGTGACATATCAAACATTTCATTATTATGACATGTAGCATATTGTTGTACCTCTGAAACCGCATTAGTGTCAAAAGCAGGAGGTGCTTCTGAGTCTGTGTCGTACTTTGCCTCCTGGAGACTAGCCATAAAAATGCAGTTTGCATCGATGTCTTCAAGATCTTCTGAAGCATCCATAATAGCCATGAAGTCATTCTCTTCTGCACTTAACTGAAGCCCAGCCGTTTCCTTGTTTGCCAACATTAATGCTTTCTGCAAGTAAGCTGGATCCCTCTTATTCGGCTTGTCTGGACAGTTCCTAGCCATATGACCAACACCCTGACAATTGAAGCACTTCATCATATTACCCTGATTCCTATTCCCAGCTCCCTGAGCAACATTCCCAAACTGATTCCCAGCATTCTGTACCCTTTGATTACCAACAGCATTACCCATCTGATTTCCTGCAAACTGACCCATCTGATTACCAACATACTGCCCTGCATTCTGATTACCCATCTGATATCTTGGAGCATATCCCTGCTGATTCCCATATCCCCCAACCATCTGACCTTGCTGTCCCATGTTGAAACTCGGCTGTGCAATCTGCTTGTTGCGAGTGTTCGATGAGATTCGTTGATTGTTGTTGGTGGGTGTGGAGTAACGTCCTTGGAATGCTTTTGATAGGTAGGCAAAAGCTTGAGTCAAAGGATCAATTGACTCATCCTGATCATGTTGATCTGGGTGTTGCGGGTATTGTTGTTGTGGGATTTCATGTTGTTGTTGTGGGTAGAATGGTGATTGTGGAATATACTGTTGTTGCATGAATTGTTGAGTGGATGATGATGATGATGGTTGTGCACTGACTGTTGCAGGTGTAGGTGTTTGGACTATGAGTGCAAGAGGATCTTGTTGTTTAGCTTGTTTCTCTTGTCTGACTTCATTTGCCTCTGCTTGGTTTTGTTTTAGGAAATCATAAAGCTGATCATAGTTCATCTTGTGAAGGTTTTGTGTCTGGTTGACAATAGTAACATATCGTCCCCATTCTTCAGGAAGGTTGTTGATGAACTTGATATTTTGAACAATTGGTTTAGGTGCCAAATTGTTTCTGATCAACTCATTCATTAGAGTACAAAACCGTGTATAGAAAGATTCAATCTATTCAGCTGGAGTAGATGTGAACTTTTCCCATTCAGTCAGAAGCTTGTTTTCCATTTCTTGTTTACCAATATCTGTACCATAACAAAGTCTTCTGACTCGTTCCCACATTGCATGAGCAGTTTCACAACTGTCTACAGCACAGAATATATCTTGTGGTAACCCAAGTTGGATTAGATGCATTGCCAAGTTATCAGCTTCAATTTGCTTCCAATCATCTGCCGTATAATCCTTTTCTTCTTGGATTTTGTAAGTTGCTGCAACGGGAGGTTCTGAAGTTCGATCTTCAGCTGTAAGTTCCGTCCTACGAGGCTTGAATGGACCTTTCTCAACGGAGTTAGCCAAGAGTCTACCTTGTCCATTAGGTTTAGATTTCATATAACGAAGCATACGACTCGTCCATGGAAGGTAACCACCTTTTTCTAACATTGGAGGTCGGTTTTCTGAACCTGCGGCATGAATGTCTTGTTGTGTAGTCATCTTGAAATTATTGTATGATAAAGTGGATTGAGGATCGTTTCAACAAAATAGAAGTTGTTTTCGTTGATGGTTGAACTTGAACTTGGTTGATGATGTGATGCTTTGGTTTGTTGTTGATGATCGTTGATGTTGTAACAAATTAAATAACGTTGCGAAACTTGATTCAAGTATAATTAAGACAAAGTCAAAAGATTACAATTTCGACAAAAAGTTATGTAAATTACAATTTAGATAAACACGACACTTTCTAGAGAAATTACAATTTGACCAATATTTATACAAAATATGGCAAAATATAATTTAGATAGAAAAATATCTTATTTATATAAATTCGTAATTTATATAAAATCTACCACTTTTATACAAAAGGGTAGATAACCGTTTGTCGAAGTATTTTACACTCTTATACAAGAGTAAAAATACCGAGTTCACTTTCGAGTTGACGAAATTACGTTCGAATCAAATCCTTGAAAGTTATTCAACTTTGAAGTCTTTTAATCACAATTGCGAGGGCCAAAAGTGTCAAATCCGAAAGATCTTCTATTGCAGCTGAAAGTACAAGGACTAAGGTTGCCAATTCCGAAAATTGCATCAATTGCGAGTCCAAAATGTGAATTGCGAGTCCAATTTCGATAAAATAGCTCCAATTGCGAGATTCAACTTGAATTGCGATATTCAATTGCGAGAAAACCTTTGAATTGCGAAAATAGCACACAATTGCGAGACTAATCTTGAATTGCGATAAAACTGCTACAATTGCGAAACTTCAGTGGAATTGCGAGATGCAATTGCGATAAAATGCGACAATTGCGAGACCAGTCCTGAATTGCGATAGCAGTTGAATTTCGATAGAGCAGCAGTAATTGCGAGAAGCAGTCAATTGCGACAGAACCACTGAATTGCGACAGAATTCTGCTTTTTGGCCACTTTTGTTGACTTTTGAGCCACTTCCCACGTGATGTCTTATTTCAAGAGATATGGCTGACACCTTTACACCAAGTTGCTATTATTCCTGACAAACTTCAACCACTTGACCAATAATATCCAAAAAACACAAAAGTGAATTCTTCTTTAACACACTTCGATCAAAGAAACTATGAACACCAAACAAAAGTGCAGATATTTCCCAAAAACCAACTGAGAAATACTCACTAAATCACAACCCAAGTAGTTAACACCTTAACAAACACAACCTTGCAAATGTATTTTGCTATTTGATTTCAAGAGAAAATCACCACAAAGTCACGTTTTTAGAAGCAAAAAAAAACAGTGGGTAATTTTTTTTGAAACAAACCAAACTAACAAACCTTCTACCTTGAAGATTGGCTCATGTATACCACTTGTAGACCACGAATCACTTCCTTTATCATACAAACACAATCACGATGATGACACTCACTAACATGGAAATCAAGAACAAGAGATATGTGGTTAAATTTCTAGTCGAATGATTATATTCAACAATGAAGATAATACATGGACTAGGGAGGGTTTTTGCTATCACACACACACAGTCTTTTTCTTTTGTAAATAATGAGGCTCTTTGTAAAAGAGATGTGTGTGTGTTGTTTATACGAATCACAGCCAACACATGGCTTGTGATTGGGCTTTGACTTGGACCTTAAAGTGGGCTTAATAATTACACTACACATATAATTAACTTACAAACATTACTAATGCTATAAGCCCACTAAAGAAAATACATATTATACACGACACATTAATTCTAAACGTCAAATGACCATCACTTCCTAAATAGCATAAAATAAATGCTAACAATCAAATCAAGGAGACTATGGATTGTTTCTTAGGAAATTTTTGCATTTAGAAGTCGAAACAATCACATCTCCACATTTGTTGCATATAGGCACACACTAGAACAAGCTTATTAATCACATCCTCATAATTGTTACATCACCCATTAGTTTCTAGTGCCTTTGCTCCTTTACCCTTGCCTTAGATGATTAAGTGCCTTAATTCTCTAAATTGCTAGATATTAATTAGTGCTTGCCTATTTATTTATCTTATATGCCATGCATGCTTAATATGTTTCTCTATTGCCTCAAAGAGTGGGACTTGCCTAAAACCAGAAGCTCAAAACATAGCCATCCTCACCTTTTTCTGCAGAAAAACCCACTTCTGGAACCTAGAAAGGTACCAGATGGGCGGCCCCCTTAATTCATAAGGCGGCCCCCTTAATTATTAAGGGGACCGCCCATAATTAAGGGGACCGGCCATCTGCTGGACGGGTTCACAGAATCTTTTTATGCTTTTTAGCCCATTTGATCCTATACTTCCCCAAATTCATAAACACATTTTGTCCTAATCACCCAACAAGCCTATCCATTCCTAAACAACACAAATCCTCCACTATAAATAACCACATATCTCACCACATTCAATCATCACATCATGTCTTCTCCGATCAACCCAAAACCAAAAACCTCAAAGCTAGCAAGGATGACCTTAAAACCCGGGTGGAAAAGAAAACCTCACCCTCACCACAAGCCCATCACAACTAGACAACCAACACCTTCATCATCATTCATCCCCAACTACTCTCCAAGATCACAACCTCATTCCATTGAACCATTTCACAAACCCTACCATTTTGGCCAAACATCCACATTCATTCCAAACTACTCCCCTAAACATCAAACCAACTTCAATGGAATCCTTGAAAACCCTCATCACCTTGGTCAAACATCAAACTTTTCACCCCAATACCATCCACTTCCACCAAATAACCAAATCCCCATTCATGAAAGGCAAAAGCTTCATGAAGAGATTAACCAAATCCATGATCTTAGTGATCTCCTTGCTATGCACCTCACACAACGCAACAAGGGAAAACCTCCATCCTCACCTTACTTAAATTGCCTACCCCACTCTCTTAACTTGGATCAAGTTAAAATCAGTTAAAATGTTCCAGAAAAACATTCCCCACAAAAAGAAAAATCTGGGCAACGGACATATTGGGCGGCCCCCTTAATTTTACTAGGCGGCCCCCTTAAAATTAAGGGGACCGCCCCCCTATTTAAGGGGGCCGGCCACGCTCCAGTAGCTCCCAGCTGTCCAGTTTTTCTGCCTATAAATACCAGCCTTCCCCTGGATTTTTACTTACCTTTTGCACACTGAAACTTTCTGTTTTAAATCACATTTCATATCTTCAAAAACCCTTTGATCATATAATCTTAAGCTTTGGTTTCTAAGTGATCCAAGCTTCCTTCATTCAAGTGCAATAGAAGAATACTTCTTCAACAACTAGAGAAGAAGTATTGCAACTTAGATACCTAAGTTGTTTGTGTCATCATACATTTGTATATTAGTTGTGTATTGTTGTTAGATAGT
This sequence comes from Artemisia tridentata subsp. tridentata, assembly GCA_021014915.2. Lineage (NCBI taxonomy): Eukaryota > Viridiplantae > Streptophyta > Magnoliopsida > Asterales > Asteraceae > Artemisia > Artemisia tridentata. The sequence goes on from CP139505.1 coordinate 423,839,800, forward strand.
TGTGTGTGTAATTGTTAGGGATAGATTAGTGTGTAAGTAGAGAAGTTGTGTTGTTAAGGTGTGTAAGTAGTGAAGGTGTGAAAAAGTAGTAGTGAACATAGGTTGTGCTTAGTTGTGAAGTAGTTGTGAAGTTTTCGTGGAAAAAAAGTCGTGAAGAAGTCGTGAAGCCGTCGTGAAGAAGTCGTGATCAAGTTGTGTATAAGTCGTGTTTAAGTTGTGAGATTGGTTCTAGCTACGATTAGAACTCGGCATCTAGCTTTGTGTCGTTAAGCCGGTGTAAGCCAAAGTTGTGTAAGGTTTTCTCCGCCATAAGGGAGCTTGTTGACATAGTGAAGAAAACTCTCGAGTTAGGTGCTCGGGGAGTGGAGTAGGGCAAGGAAGGTGTCCTTGTAGCCGAACCACTATAAATCTCTTGTCTCTCGGTTAGATCTTTCCATCTCTAGCTTTCATTTCTTTTTATTACCTTACTTGCATTACTTATTTATATTTACTTATATATATATTGTTCATATTGTTCAAGAAATTGAGATCACATAAATTCGAATCTAAGTTTTAAAAAGTAAACAAAGTTTTCACAATAAAATTTAAAAGGACATAAAACTATTCAACCCCCCTTCTAGTTTTCCACAGAAACATTTCCTCAGTCCAAGCTATGGTGGCACAAAGATGAGCAAGCTCTTCCACGGGGGGCTGCTTGGGCTAATGTTACGGGGTTTAACAAATCAGATTATGACAAACTTTTTTATGTAACAACACCCGTACAAACTCTCATTCCAACAGCTGCCGAGAAGGCATCACCCTGGTTGATCTCAAGTTTAGAATATTTTGACAAAGCTGGTAGATCAAGTTCATTCAAACCAGTTAAACGTGATAAGATCAAGGCTAGGGTTGCTCGAAAGTTTCATCGAAAAGCAGTTCGCACCGAGGTACGTATCCGACTGAGGTGCATACCAGTGTTGCTGATGAAGGGTATTCTGATGAAGGTGATTCTAGTGATGTGGATGTGGATGAAGCCACTAGGCGCATGACCAAGAAACAACTTTTAAAGAGGATGGTTAGGATGGAAGGTCGTTTAGCTGCTATAGAGCAGTTAGTCAAACCAGCTAAGGTTCCGACTGATGTTACGGGTCCCAGTGATGTTACGGATGTTGTTCAAGATTCAAAGGTATGTATTTACTATTAAGGAGCCTATGGAAGGCTCACGCTGTCTTAAAATTTAAATTTTTTCTAATTGTTGTGAAATCACAAACCAATTAAACATGTCATGTTTTTTATTGTTAGGTTTTGGTAATTAAAACCTGAAGAGTGTATATAAAGTTGTTATTTGATTGCAGTGATTTGAATAAACTGTTACATAGTTAGATGTTAGTTTTGGGAAATCAAACTTCACACAATTTTACAAAACAATTTTCAAGTGCGAGCGTTGGAAACCTTTGTTTTGTCTTTGCAATCGATCCAAGTGTTGTATCACCATGGTGGTAATCGGCTATTCTATGGGAATCTTTGGGGGGAAACGGATCAACGGGTAGATCCGGGCATCCTTGAACCATAGATGGTCGGTTTACTTAACCCTGTAGAGTTGGGCTTAGATATCGGGCCTCAGATTATTCATCCTGCTTGTGATTAAGCCACGGCGGAGGTAGTCTGTACTCCCGATCAGGTTCAAACTACATGGGCAACTGTTTTGATTGCGAAGACTTAGTGCATCGGCGGTACACACAATCTTGCAAATTCTTTTGCAAAATTTTGTGAACTTTAATTTTCCACTAACAGTTAGTGTATGGATATGATAAAGTATTTGGAAAGTTTAATTTACCTTGAATTCAAAGGTGTGTGTTTTCCTTTTTCCGGTCTTAAGGGTCACACTGTCTTATATATGATGTCTTATATCTAGGGTTTTTTAGGGTTAGGGTTTTTGTATGTGTATGTCATGTTTTTTATTGTTAGGTTTTGGTAATTAAAACCTGGAGAGTGTATATAAAGTTGTTATTTGATTGCTAGTGATTTGAATAAACTGTTACATAGTTAGATGGTTGTTTTGAAAAAATTTAAATTTCATACCATTTTGAGGATTAGCTCTTCATTTTGAGGGCTTATTTCACTTGCATGTTTGACGTAAAATCGTCCAATTCCTTTGTCAGTTTGTCTCAAATGTCCATCTCCTCAACTCAGATGTGATTGTAGTTCCACTATGCTTTTTTTTTTTTTTTTTTTTTTTTTTTTTTTTTTTTTCATCCGCAAAGCATTGATTTATAAATATATATCGCTCAAGATTTTTTTGTTAAGATTTCATGACTAACATTTTCCATAATATATGTTGTCACTGTATACTCGTACTTGTTTGGGAAGTAACAAAAGAACCTAATTATAGTATTTAAAAAGATTTGATTTTCATTTAAGGAAGATACGGCCAAAGTAAATACATAATGAAATATACTTCTCGTTAAGTTACCAAGTACCGAAAAACCACATTTGGCAAAGTTTAAATGGAAAAATATAAACTTATTCAATCTTTTTAGTGGCAAATAAGGGTGTATTAAAAGAAGAGTGACAAAATAACTTTTTTTAAATGTTTCAAGAGTAATGATAGACTCACAAAAAAACTTTCACGATCACATCCACAAAGTGACATTGTTTGATTGGTTAATAAGAAAGAACAAAGAGAACCTATAGTGAGTACAAAAGATACACATTACATAGATACACATTACATAGATAATAACCGATAACCTAAACTACGTACGACACAACTAGACTTGTTACACTTGCGTTGATAACATAAACTACGTACGACCCTTCTAAAAACTGACTAAGTAATAACCTAAACCGTAAAGCATGTTTAAACTGACTACAGTATAAACATGAACATAAAAAAAAGATACTTTAATGCAACATGGTACGTAACCGATAAAACTCAACGATCTAATAAGCCATCTTATCATCATGAGTTTGCAGAATGAGTAACTCGCAGTTGGGACTCATGAAAAAGGAACCACCATTTCCCTTAGTACCCATATTTTGAAAGGTCCTGGAAGCAAGATTGTAGAGTACAAGAGTCGTAGCCCATCCTTTCGGGTTCTGAACTTCGAGTATTGGGTCATTGTTATCATCAAATCCAATTAATTTCAGTGCACAAGGGGTAGGAATGGTAATTAGACAGTCAAACGATTCAATGTTTCCCCCAACCACCTCTAAGATCCATAGACAGTATATAAAGTTGTCCTCACAATTTATGTTTCCGGAAACAACTACGTTGTCTCTTAGGTTAGAAACATAGAATGGTAAAGGAAGTTTGACTAATAACTGGTCTGGTATGTCTAAAACCTGGAAACGGTGGGTCACCAAGTCAAAAGAAACCATCATATAGCTCTTGTATGAGCTACCATCATTAGCAAACAACCTTTCATAAGCACACCAGAAGATATGCCCATCAACAACAGCTTGAGTTGCCTTTTTTAGTCGGATTGATTGACGAGGCAAAAACTGAGTTTGTAAAATCTTCCATTCTTTTAAGGAGAAGGAGAAAAGTAAGACACACCATGGATTTTGAGGATTGAACGGGTATGAAATCTTTAGAATTGTTGGGTCTAGGTTGTCAGGTCGAACCCAAAAAGCCAACAGACGCTTTTCATATTCATGGGCAGTTGTCAGATAAGGGACAAATGTTCCCACTGATCTTCTGATCGATGGGTTCCAAACAAAAGCCATGTAGTGAGGGAGAATTGGTCCATACGAAAAACCCCAAACTCCGTGTGACCAGCCAATAGGTATCAAGTCAGAAAAAGATAGGTTTGTAGGAACAGGTGTTAAAGAGAAATTCTGATCTAGATAACGCATGTAACCTTTATACCCTTGCTGATAGCGTAAAACATAGGGGAAACTATCGGCTGGGCGAACCCCGCAACGAGCAGTGAAATGCAAGGTGTCAATGCCAGCCTTCCAACACTTTGAGACACTTCGGCATTGAAGTATGCGCTTGACAGGAAGCCTACGGACAATTTCCATTTGAACTTCAATTGGAATGTTGTTTGAGATGGTGCAACTTTTTGGCTGATGAAAATCCAAGGTATAGATGGAGGTGTAATTGTAGTGTGGGTGTAGAATGGTGTAAAGAAGAAGAGTATAAATAAGATGTGTGCATTGATATCATAGACCAACACTTTAAGGAATACTTAATGCACAATTGTACTTACTAGTACTTTTAAAGAAGAGTAAATTACAAAGATGGTCTTTGCGGTTTAGGTTGACTAACACGCATGGTCCCTTGACTTTTTTTTTGCATGTATGGTCCCCAACGCTGAAACTATTAACAAAGATGGTCCCTTGACCAAACGTCCGTTTGGTCAAGGCGTTAAGTTGTATCACGTGGGCAATGGGAGAGGGTATTTTTGTCCATTCACTGTAGCTACTCTCTACCCTCTCTGCTATATGTCTTACCCAATGCCACTCAGTATATACTCCCGCTCATTTCTTTCACTAACATAAATCCGATCATTTTCTTTAACCTAAATCCCCAAATCTAAACCCTAATTCAAAAACAAAAATATTACAAGAACAATGGATATGGTTAGGTGCCATTGTGGAAGAGTTGCCATTGTTAAAACCTCTTGGACGAATGCTAACCCAGGGCGTCGATTTTACTCTTGCCCGATTCAAGTAAGTTTATGTAAGATTGAAATAATTGAATCAAACTTACGTAAAGCAAATAATTGTTGGTGTAATGTTGTTCAACAGGGATCACACTGTAGATGGATTAATTGGTATGACCCCCCCCCCCCCCCCATGTGTAATCGTTCTCTTCAAATCATACCTGGTTTATTAATGTCAAGGAACAATCTTGAACGAGAATTAATGGAAGCCCAAACTGGTAGTGCAAAAATGAAGAAGTATCTTGTTTGGTCTTGGATCTTGTTTGTTGTTCTTTTTGCTATCAAGTAGGAAAAATGAAGAAGTATCTTGTTTGGTCTTTTGCTATCATGTATGAAGTTGGTTCTTTTGTTTATGTTTGAAGTAAGTGTTAGGTTAGTATGTTAAGTTTAGACATGTAACAATGTACCAAGTTGTATTTTGACATGGATGATGAATGAAAACAAGCAGTTTTATCTTAACAGAAAAAACCAGCATTTCGTTACATAGATGCATATTAGATTACATAGATAGATGCATACATAGAGTGATACATTCTTAACAAAAGACAGTGGTGGGAATGCTTCAAGTAAGGGTCCTTTTCCCTTTCCCTTTGGCTGTGATCTTTGCATAATTCTCCTGGGTTGGAAGGGCTAGAACAATAATCCTTTTTCCATTGATTGAAAGAGCTTGAGTAGTAACAGGAGGATTGACAGTGGTTGAAACCTTTTTGCAAGACCTAGCAGCTTCACTCTTTTTTGAGACAGTGTTTGAATAATAGCTAGGAAAATAGCTAGACCATGGTGAAGTAACTGAATCAGAGGAGGTTGAATCATTTGAAGAAATTTCAAAGATTTCTAGCTTTGAACTCATTTTTGAGTAGTTTGGAAAGATTTTATGTTTTTAGTGGTACTAATTTGTGTATTAGTGTAGTTATGTGAATTTAAAGGCAAGTGCAGACTCATCTATTGAAGTTAATGCCATTGATTGCTTGGTTGGTGTACTGATTTTAGTAAATGCATCAACAGTTTGACTTTTACAATTTGACCCAAAAAATGTACCCAATTCAGACCAATACAGACCCAAAAAATTTACAAATTAACCCAAAATGTACCCATTGATTGCTGAAGCAAACAAGCATAAGTACATTGTTCACTTGCATCAGCTAAGTTTAGTAAATGCAGACCCAAAATGAATTCTAATAAAGTTAAACCTATACAAAGTCAAACCTATACAAAGTCAAACCCATACACAATTTAACCAAATGATCTTTATGACAGCTGATTTTACTAAAGTCAAAACAATACAAAATGTACCCAATTCAAAGACAAGCATTACAAACCAATCCTATTATCATCCAAATGCTGCTGTAAGGTGACTGACTTTCTACTAAAGTCCAACCTATACAAAACCATCCATATATGACCAAAAATGAAGCAGTTAAACACAAGAAGGTTTTTGGGAAAATTTGCTGTCATTAGCAGCTATTAACTATTGGATTAAAAGAGTCATCATCCTGTTCTGGTATCCAGAACACATACACAGAAGTCAAGGTTATAGTGCATACAAGCAACCACTGATATAAACAATATTTCATTTTGGTCTTAATTGTGTTTATGTTAGTGGTTGCTTGTATGCACCATAACCTTGACTTCTGTGTATGTGTTTTGGATACCAGAACAGGATGATGACTCTTTTAATCCAATAGTTAATAGCTGCTAATGACAGCAAAATTTCCCTAAAACGTTCTTGTGTTTGACTGCTTCATGTCATATATGGATGGTTTTGTATAGGTTGGACTTTAGTAGAAAGTCACCTTACAGCTGCATTTGGATGATAATAGGATTGGTTTGTAATGCTTGTCTTTAAATTGGGTACATTTTGTATTGGTTTGACGTTAGTAAAGTCAGTTGTCATAAAGATTCATTTGGTTAAATTGTGTATGGGTTTGACTTTGTATAGGTTTGACTTTATTAGAATTCATTTTGGGTCTGCATTTACTAAACTCAGCTGATGCAAGTGAACAATGTACTTATGCTTGTTTGCTTCAGCAATCAATGGGTACATTTTGGGTCAATTTGTACATCTTTTGGGTCTGTATTGGTCTGAATTGGGTACATTTTTTGGGTCAAATTTTAAAATCAAACTGTTGATGCATTTACTAAAATCAGTACACCAACCAAGCAATCAATGGCATTAACTTCAATAGATGAGTCTGCATTTGCCTTTAAATTCACATAACTACACTAATACACAAATTAATACCACTAAAAAAATAAAATCTTTCCAAACTACTCAAAAATGAGTTCAAAGCCAGAAATATTTGAAATTTCTTCAAATGATTCAACCTACTCTAATTCAGTTACTTCACCACGGTCTAGCTATTTTCCTAGCTATTATTCAAACACTGTCTCAAAAAAGAGTGAAGCTGCTAGGTCTTGCAAAAAGTTTTCAACCACTGTCAAACCTCCTGTTACCACTCAAGCTCTGTCAATCAATGGCAAAAGGATTATTGTTCTAGCCCTTCCAACCCAGGAGAATTATGCAAAGATCACAGGAAAAGGGAAAGGGAAAAGGACCCTTACTTGAAGCATTCCCACCACTGTCTTTTGTTAAGAATGTATCACTCTATGTATGCATCTATCTATGTAATGTAATATGCATCTATGTAATGAAATGCTGGTTGTTTCTGTTAAGATAAAACTGCTTGTTTTCATTCATCATCCATGCCAAAATACAACTTGGTACATTGTTACATGTCTAAACTTCATTTACTTAAAACATAAACAAAAGACCCAACTTCATACATGATAGCAAAAGACCAAACAAGATACTTCTTCATTTTTCCTACTTGATAGCAAAAAGAACAACAAACAAGATCCAAGACCAAACAAGATTCTTCTTCATTTTTGCACTACCAGTTTGGGCTTCCATTAATTCTCGTTCAAGATTGTTCATTGACATTAATAAACCAGGTATGATTTGAAGAGAACGATTACACATGGGGGGGGGGTCATACCAATCAATCCATCTACAGTGTGATCCCTGTTGAACAACATTACACCAACAATTTTTTGCTTTACGTTAGTTTGATTCAATTATTTCAATCTTACACAAACTTACTTGAATCGGGCAAGAGTAAAACCGACGGCCTGGGTTAGCATTTGTCCAAGAGGTTTTAACAATGGCAACTCTTCCACAAGGGCACCTAATGTTAGGATTATACAAACACTTAGGATGTTATTCCTAGTAACGTGTTTGGGATATTTAAGAGTGAATGTGGTTGAGTACGCGGAATATACTTAAGCACACTTAAAAGAACAATTGTGTTTAATGTAACAGTGAAATATATTGAACAATGAGCACAACACAATTAACACAAAACGACTCAATATTATTGATAATAATACGGGTGATCTTTCTTATCACCAGGGTTACACTTAACCTTGAATCGATAATAAGTAAGTAAATTACTTTTGGGGTTGTGAAGATATGAGTGAGGGAGCTTGGAAAGAGATATTTCTAACTGCTATCTTAGGACTCATTTTATAGGAGAATGAGTCCTATTACAATATTGAGAGTTGGACTGACAACTAATAAACAATGAGGGAATATTCTACTTTACACCTATTATGTACTTTACAACTAATACAAATACTATTCTACCCATACAAAGTTAACCACGCCTAACTGTACATCATATGGGTTGCACAGCATAAATATAAACTAATACAACTATATTTAAAGTAAACAAAAGAATAAAACGTCCAACTCTGTCTTCATTATGCTTAGCAGGCTCTTGTATAACTAGCAGTACCTTTCATCCCAGAGGTACCGCTAGTGTATCTTCAACAGGCTTTGGACATTTGCTTGGCAGGCTCAGACTGCTGAGACTTTCTTCTAGCAGTACCTTGTCTTTGTCATTTTATTCCCAACAATCCTCCCCTAAACTTGTTATTCCCCTTTAAAATAAACAAGTTTCTATAGAATAAAATGTATACCTGAGGATTGTGAGAACTCTTCCAAAAACTTCATAGTCTGTTGTTTCTTTTCCTTTCATATTGCTCCTTGATGCTTTGTGTCAGATTCTGCACAATGTCTGAGCCTTCTTCACTCTTGTCACACCTTAACTTCTTCTGAACCATAACAGAAAGAACTTCAAAGCTCAAAGGATATTCTATTTCTGGTAGCATGAAAAGTTCTGATCCTCTTGCAGTGTACAAGTGATGTACATTGCTCAAACTGATAAACTCCCAAGTGGTAGATGTTTCATAGTATGGGAATTTCCAGTGATCATCTCTGGCCTTTGGATCATACATTCTATTAAATTCTACCCACAACTCTTGTTCCTTTGCATCTGAGTTTTCCTTGGAACTTAGCTTAATCTGCACTTGTCTCCAAAGTTCATCCAGGTCAGCTCTATCACATGCTCTCACAAGACTTGCAAAGTCCTTGAAAGTCTGATGCTCTCCACCAATTTTTGTTATCTTCCAAGCCTTCCCAAACCTGTCTTTGACTACTTCCCAATCTAGAATTGGATGTCTAGTCTGTAATGGATCTGCATGGACAATGGTTGGGACTGTGACAATCATCTTTCCAATGGGTGGTGTGAGGACCTTTTTCTCTGTCTTCTTCTTCTTCTTCACAGGCTGTGTATCTAAATCAGTGAGGCTTTGGAGGTGATTCATCTTGTAGGCATTCATATAGAGAAATTTGATTTCCTCAAATGATTTCCCTTTAAGCTGCTTTAGAGTCCAGTTTGCTTGATTCTTTAGGTACATCTTCATGCTATCCATAAGATCCTTGTCAAAGTTGTCAACCTTGAACCCTTTCCTTCTATTATTTTGAACCTGCTCATAAACCTCAGCAAGAGCCTTTTTCTTGAACCTCTTGGTGATGAATTCTTCTAACTTGGAGGTTCTCTCTTCTGAGCTGAGAGATTCATCATCAATGAAAAGCCTTGCTTGTGCATAGATAATAGGGTCATTTCTGATGAAGAAAATCATCTGTTCATCAAAAGAATCTTGAGCCTGTTGAGATTCTAAAAGAGTCTGAGCAGCATCTTTCTTTTCTTGCATTTCAGCAAGTAACATACTTCCTTCTGCAAGCTTTTCTTGCTCTGCAGCCTTCCTAAACTCTTCTTCTTCAAATCTCTTGGCTGTTTCTTGATCATGGGCCAACTGAAGTTGTTCTTTCTTTTTCATCTTTCTAGTTTTAGGTCCTTCTTCAGTAAGAATTCCTTTACCCTTGGCCTTAGAACTTGACTTTGCTGGTGAAGGAGTAACTGATTGAGCTTCCTCAGCTAAATCAAATTCCCTTCCTTGTACAAACAGCCTCCCCTTAACATTTGATCTCCTTTTTCTTGCATACACCTTCTCAGCACTTGATTCCCTTTTTCTTTTATATACCTTTTGTGCAGAACCCTGAATATCCATAGACAACAACTTTTCTAATCTAGCAGTCTCTTGTGCACTAGCAGTACCTTGCCCTGTTCCATCAGGCTCTTCATCAAAAGTCTGAAAACCTTCATCCCAATTAACTTGAGCACCCTCATCTTGAAAGATACCCTGAGGATCACCTTTAGAACCTCCTTCATCTTGCAATTTCCTCCCCTTTTTGGAAGAGTGCAGCAATCCCTCTAAATCAGAACCTGAGGAAGAGCTAGATATTACCAACCTAGATGATTTCTTCCCTTCCAACTTCTTGATCTTTACTTCCAATCTTTTTACTTTCTTAATTAGCTTGGTGTTGACCTTTTCCAATGTCTTCACCTTATCATGTAATTCTTTGAAAGCCTGTGGATGAACATATAGTGTGGTGTCTGATGATGGTGATTGATGAATTGGTGGTGGTGATGGATGATGTATTGGTGATGGTGGTGGATGATGTATTGGTGATGGTGATGGATGATGTATTGGTGATGGTGATGGATGATGTATTGGTGATGGAGTGTGATCTGAGGATATTGGTGGAGTGGGAGTATGATGGTGTGCACTAGATGTTTCATCACTATCTTGTTGGTCTGGTTGGTCTGGGATGATCATGTTGTCAAAGAGAGGAACATAATCGCTATTCCAGCCAATTGACATGTTGGAAAATGCTCTCTTGGTGAGTGTTGGGGTGGAATAAATGTCTTTATGGGTAAGAAGTTGGTTTTTGGTTTTGGTGATGAGTATTCTGGTGATAAACCTGGGATACATCAAAAACTTTGTTCTACTTTCAACATTTTTAACCATCCCTTCAAAAATAATTTTTGAAAAGTTGTAAACCCTGTTTGTGGCCAAGCATATAAGAGCAGTAGCAAGATTGCTACTAAATTGGTCAAAAGATGTTTTCTTGGGCCACAAACAATGTTGAAGGGTATGGATGAGAAAACGCCAATTTGGAGAAAAGCGAATTTTAAAGAAAGTAAGTTTTTCATCATTCTGAGTATCATATCCCATCAAGGCTAAGTTTTCAAAAATCTATGTATCAGACAAATGACTAATTCCTTCTGAGTCTTCCAAATGGAGATGTCTCCTTAAGGATGACTCAGTAAGAGTCAGAGATTTGCCATCCACGCGAGCAGTTATTTCTTTGTCCCCATTATCAAAAGTGTGAACTTTAGCCGTTTTCCAAAATTGTTTAATATGAGATGAGTAGATTGTGGGATTCAAAAGTAAAGAATACCTTAGATTAGAATTGTTTAGAAAATCCACAACTTGATGAAACTCAGAATGATCCTCTGTTTTCTCCAAAAATGCCAATTGATTGTGACGCTTGTCAAAAGAAAGAGGAGCCATGTAAATCTGAATCAAAAACTTGTTAGTGATGGTGGGAATTGAGTATGTGACTGAAACAATAAGCAATTATAAGAGCAAAGTTTGTTAGAGAGTGATGAGAGAGAGATATGAGAATTCTAATAACCGACTATGAATAATAATGACTTTATTAATCAAGAGGCGGTTAGAAAGATATTTTAAAGATAAAATATATTTAATTAGAAACCCATAAATCGAGGAAAACACCACTAAATAACTGATTTGCCCTCTAACGGCTAGTTTCAGTAGCAGTCCCAACGGCTATTTGGCGGTACCTTTTAGTACTAGCGGTACCAAATTTTGAACTAGCGGTACCTTCCAAAAAGAAAGTTTTTGACTTGGCGGTATCTTTGAAAATTTTGCAAAAATAGTATATTACCACCATAGTTTTTAGCAAACTACCAGCTATTAACGGATTTGTCATGTCTTTACCAATAGCCGTTTGCTTTGGACTAGTTAACTATTTACTTTGAAGCATGATTAGTTAAATACCATATAGTTTTTGGTAAACTATCAACCATAACAGATTTGATGAGTCTTTACCAATAGCCGTTTGCTTTGGACTAGCCAGTTCTTTTGTTTGAAAAACATGATGAACTGATGATCATAAGCCTTTGCACCTCATCCAAAATAAGATCTTTGTTTTGTAAACACCTTGAACCTGAAATTGTTAGATTGAAAACAAAAGAACAAGATGCAAAGCACTTGTCTTTTATTTTGAGAACCTGAAAATATCAAGATGAACAAAATAGAGCAATATATGTACTGGCAGGCTCAATTATCATTGCCAGTATCATGTGACCAACTAGCAGTACCATCCAGTTTATGCACAAAAACACATAATTTTGAATTTTTTAGAGATTTTTTTTTTTTTTTTTTTTTTTTTTTTTTTTTAGAGATTAACCATTCCAATACTTGCAACCAAGTATTTAAATCTTTTTAAATCAAAAGCCTTTGTAAGAAGATCAGCAAGATTATGTTCAGTATCAATTTTTTCAACTTGAATTAACCTTTTCTCATTGCAATCTCTTATGAAATGGTGTCTAATTTCTATGTGTTTTGTTTTAGAATGTTGAACTGGATTCTTTATGATGCATATAGTACTGCTATTGTCAATGTAAATCATGGTGTTTAGAAAATTATACCCATAGTCAAGCATTTGATTTTGAATCCAAAGGACTTGACCACAACAATGTGCAGCAGCAACATATTCTGCTTCAGTTGTAGAATTTGCCACCATTGTTTGTTTCTTGCATTGCCATGATATGAGTCTGCTTCCAAAGAATTGACATCCACCAGTTGTGGATTTTCTGTCTTGGCTTGCACCAGCATAGTCACTATCTGAGAAAGCCACCAAGTCAAAAGATGATTCTTTTGGATACCATAGACCCAACCTAGGTTGTCCCTTGAGGTATCTGAAAATTCTTTTGACAGCTATGAGATGAGACACTTTGGGATTGACTTGAAATCTTGCACATACACATACAGAGAATATGATGTCTGGTCTTGATGATGTAAGATACATCAAGGACCCAATCATAGATCTGTAAGTGTGTGTGTCCACATCTTCACCTTCAGCATCTTTCACTAATGACTTTTCTGAATCAAAGGGTGTGCTTGCCATCTTGGAATCAACAAACTGAAACTTCTTTAGGATCTCTGCTACATATTTATCTTGGCTGATAAATATGCCTTCATTTGATTGATTTACTTGGAGACCCAAAAAGAAAGTAAGTTCCCCCATGGAACTCATTTCAAACTTATTTTTCATAAGTTTCTCAAACTCTACACACATTTCTTTGTTTGTGGACCCAAAGATAATGTCATCAACATAGATTTGTACTAGCAGTATGTCCTTCTTATTTCTTTTGATGAACAAGGTCTGATCTATCTTGCCTCTTTGGAAGCCATTTGCTGATAGATAGGAAGCCAAGGTTGCATACCATGCCCTAGGGGCTTGGTGTAAACCATAGAGAGCTTTAGTAACCTTGTACACTTTATCTGGATATTCTGCATCAGTGAAACCTGGGGGTTGAGACACATATACTTCATCTTCATCTTCAAGAGTGCCATATAAGAAGGCACTTTTGACATCCATTTGGTAGACAGTAAATCCTATGAAAGAAGCATAGGCCAAAAATAGCCTAATTGCTTCAACTCTTGCAACTGGTGCAAAAACTTCTTCATAGTCTACCCCTTCTTCTTGAGTATAACCTTGAGCCACAAGCCTTGCTTTGTTTCTGATCACTATACCCCTTTCATCTTTCTTGTTTCTGAACACCCATTTGGTTCCAATTGCCCTATGACCCTTGGGAAGATCAACCAAGAACCAAACCTTCTGAATTTTGAATTGAAGGAGTTCTTCTTGCATTGCTTCTACCCAACTTGAATCAGCTAAGGCTTTGATAATGTTTTTGGGTTCAGCTTGTGAAATGAAACATGAGAACAAACATGTGTTGGCAGTATCATGGACCTTTTCTTCATAAACAGCAGAGATAAACCCTTCTTGATCTGAAGTTAAGATTTGAGTTCTAGTTTTTACACCAGAATGAATATTGCCAATCACATTATCAAGGGTGTGATCTTTGAGAATCCTTGTGTGGTTTGTAGTAGGAACTTCATAAGTAATTGGGAGGTTGCCAATTCCCACATCATCTTCTAAGAAATCACCAGAATGAACATTTGATGAATCAGAAGTCTGATCCAATGGTCTAGCAGGCTCAACTTGTGAACTAGCAGGCTCAACCTGTGAACTAGCAGGCTCAACTTGTGGACTAGCAGGCTCAACCTGTGAACTAGCAGGCTCAAAAGAACTGCTACTTTGATTTCTTTGATTCTGAGTTCCATACTCATTGCTTTCATCATCAACACCTTCATTTGCTGTTCTTGAAGGTTCTTCATTCATTGAAGATGAATTCATTTCATTCCATGTTGGTATGAAGACATAATCTTGGTCTTCATCTGTTTCAACATTTCTTTCAAAACCTGCATTTTCATTAGTATGTGTACCTGTGATAGGCACATAATTCATAGATTTTGAAAGACCATCAATGTCAAAAAGGTAATCAGGACCAACACCTGCAACACTTGGTAGTTTCTCTTGAAACTCAATGTGCACATTTTCCTCTATTAGCCTAGTGCAACTGTTAAACACTCTATAGGCTCTACTTTGCAAAGAATATCCAACCAAGAAACCTATATCAGCTTTTCCTTCAAATTTTCCTAAGTGGTCCTTGGTATTGAGAATTGTGACATGACAACCAAAAGGTCTCATAAAACTTAAAGAAGGTGTTCTACCTAGAAAAAGTTCATAAGGTGTCTTATTGTGAGGTTGTATTACTAGAACCCTGTTTTGAACATAACAAGCAGTACCTACTGCTTCAGCCTAAAATGAAATAGGCAACTTAGAGTCTACAAGCATAGTTCTAGCAGCCTCTATTAGTGTTCTATTTTTCCTCTCAGCTACTCCATTTTGTTGTGGGGTTCTAGCCACACTAAATTCTCTCCTAATTCCCTTTTCTTTGCAAAAGTCATCCATGACTCTATTCTTAAATTCTGTCCCATTATCACATCTGATCACTTTAACTTTCTTATCAACTTGGTTTTCTACCTCTGTAATATAGTTCTTAAGAATATCACTAGTTTCATCCTTAGTTCTTAAGAAGAAAACCCAAGAGAATCTACTATAATCATCAGTGACCACAAGACAATAATGTTTAAAATTCAAGCTGCTAACAGATGTAGGACCAAACAAGTCCATATGAAGCAAAGCTAAAGCTTGAGAAATAGAGTTATGGGTCTTGGGCTTACAAGAAGTTCTGTGTTGTTTGCCTTTAAGACAACTAACACAAGTTTGATCATTTAGAAAAATCTTTTTGGGTAAACCTCTAACCAAATCATGTTTAGAAATTGTATTGATGGTTTTGAAGTTTACATGAACAAGCCTTCTATGCCAGAGCATAGATTCATCCAATGTTGCCTTTGCTACCAAACAAGTTAGAGACTCTTTAGGAACAATATTCTTTAAATCAATACTGTACATATTGTTCTTTCTTGGGATTCTAAGAAGAATTTGATTTTCATCAGGAATCTTATAATCAGGAGAAAGAACAAGGCATTCAGTATCAGTAAAAAGGACATTGTTCTTTTTGTCACACATTTGTGAGACACTAAGGAGGTTAAACTTGAGTTCTTTCACAAAGTAAACATTTTCAAAATCTAATTTACCAGTTTTAATTGTTCCTTTACCAGTAATCTTTGCTTTTATTCCTCCCCCAAAGGTAACATATCCTCCATCAAATGATTTGAATTCTGAGAGGTAAGACATGTTGCCTGTCATGTGCCTTGAACATCCACTATCTACATATCCTTGATCTGCTCCATCATTTGGTGAATGTTCCTGCACATGAATAAGAAAATTAGTTTTCTTGGGGTACCCAAGCCATTACTGACTTGGGTTTGCCTCGTGCATCAATGAAGTCAAATCTCTTTAAAACAGTTGATGCACCATTGGATTGGAGAGGTCTCCATATCCAACATGCTGAGGCCTTAACAGCATTTGCCCTTTTATCCCTTTTTGTGGTTTTTGGTCTAGCAGTACCATTACTGGCAGTACCATTTGTACTAGCGGTACCAAGTGATGGTTTTGCTTTTGGTTTCCAAGTTTGTTTTTCAACCACAGGTTTCTTTTGATAGGGTCTTTTTGCAACTTTTGGTGCACGTTTGAAAGCATTTCTTGCACCCTGAGTTGTTGGTTTTGGGCAAACAGGCTCATTATGTCTAACAGTATCATTAACTTTTGTTGAGTTAGACTTCTCAGAACTTGTTTTGGGAGTTGATCTATTTGAATTAGACCTTGATGAACTCCCAGATTTGCTCTTGTTACAATAAGCATGTTTATGATTAAAACTACCACAAGTATAGCAAGCCTTATTGTACATGATGAAATCATCACCTAGTTGGTGTGATTTGAGATTGTTCCAGTTTCTTTGGCTACCTCTAGGTGGGCTAGTGGAAGTGCATTTTTCACAACATTGAACTGTTTTTAGAATAGTTCTAATTTGTGTTCTATGCTCTACACTTTTAGGACTGCTAGATCCTACTTTGATTCCTGAACTAGTCTTAGAAACAGTCTCTTCATCATCACTAGTTGACCAACCCTCAATGGTTGTACTATCTGAACCCTTATCAGTGAGCACCTTATCATCAGAGAGTGAAGCTTCACTTGCACTCTCAAAAGGTTCACTGTTCTCTATAGTGTTTGCACTGGTTGATGGTTTATGAGTGTGTTCATGTAAACCTGATTCAGATAGATCTAATCCTGGTGGTGAAGGGATTCCTCTGTAAGGAGGTGGACAAGTATTGTATCCTAGACCAGATTTGATCCTTTTGTCCATTTGACATTCAACTATTTTCTTGGTACAATCAGAAGCATTTTCTAATTTTGTAATAGTTAGTTGAATGTTTTCTTTTTCCAGTTTTAATTTAGCAAAATTAGATGACCACGCTTCAATTACTGCATCTTTGTGAGCAATTTGATTACTAAGAACAGCTTTTGTATATCAAAAAGTAAGTTCATTTTCCTTATAGTGTATGACCTGTTTTTCTAGTTTGGCTAACCCACATTTATGGTTGAATAGGTTTTGCTTGGTTTCTTCCAGTTCTAATCTTTGATTATCATAAAGTTTTCTTAGAGTTTCTAATTCTAAGAAAGCATCACATGATATAGAACATTTTGAAGATGTAGATTCCTCTTCCAAGAAGCTCCAATCAAAACCCAATCCATCAATAGCTACCATAGCTTTTGGTTCAGCAACTTCCACAGCTTTGGTTGTATTCACAAAGCCTCTACCTTTCCCATCTTGTTGCCTTGGTCTTCTACAATCCCTTGAGTAGTGACCCTTCATATGGCAATTGTAGCATTCTACCTTTGATTTATCATAACCAGCAGGTTCATTACCATTTATGGTAATCTTCTTTCCAGTTCTCATGAGAAACTTCTTGGCCCTCATGCTAAGAAGTGATATCTGCCATTTGATATCCATTTCTTCAAGATCATCATCATTGATCTCTTGTATATCATCAAATGTCAAAACTTCTCCATTATGTTGAGAAGTCAAGAAAGCACAGCCAATGGATTCATCTAAAATGCATTTAGTACTGCTAGATGTACTAGCAGTACCAAAATTTGTATTAGCGGTACCATCTTCTCTACCATCTTGAACTTCATCTACTTGTCTTGGGGAACTAGAAGTTGACATAAAAGCCAAATTTCCAGAGTTTGAACCAGTGGATTTCTTCAAATCATGCTCTACAATCTTGAAATTGCTGTAAAGATCCATAAGACTCATAGAATCTATGTCTGGTTTATTTTTCCATACAACAACATGCATGGCCCATGCAGAGGGCAAACTTCTGAGAAACTTTGAGTTTAAGTCTTCTTGTGGAATTTCAATTCCATGAATGGCTAGTTGACTTGTAAGTTTCTGAAGTCTGTTGAACATGTTGTCCAAAGATTCATTGGTCGTTGCTGCAAAGTTCTCAAATTGTTGTTTGAGAAGAGTCTTCTGGGTCTTTTTGGTGGCTTCGTTCCCACCATAGCTAGCAACAATGGCTTCAAAGAGTGTCTTGGCACATTTGTATTTGTTGAAGATTAAGAGCTGATCATTTGGAATGGTCATGAGCAACATACTTCTTGCTTTAAGATCATTTCTTTTTCTAATTCTTTCTTCAGCGGTTGCTGGGATCGTCTGAATATTTGTTATTATCTCTTCATTAATTGTTGCAGTGGTGGTTATGGGTTGGAACGAGTTTCCATTTTCAATTATTTCCCATAGTGCATAGTCTTGCACTTGAAAATATTGTTCTACCCTTAACCTCCACATTTCAAACTCGTTTTGTTTGAGCTGAGGAAGTTTAGCGGCTACATTTGTTTGAATGTTTTCAGCGTCCATCTTTGTTCTTCTAAATCGAAAATATCAGCCTGCTCTGATACCACTTGTGAGGATTATACAAACACTTAGGATGTTATTCCTAGTAACGTGTTTGGGATATTTAAGAGTGAATGTGGTTGAGTACGCGGAATATACTTAAGCACACTTAAAAGAACAATTGTGTTTAATGTAACAGTGAAATATATTGAACAATGAGCACAACACAATTAACACAAAACGACTCAATATTATTGATAATAATACGGGTGATCTTTCTTATCACCAGGGTTACACTTAACCTTGAATCGATAATAAGTAAGTAAATTACTTTTGGGGTTGTGAAGATATGAGTGAGGGAGCTTGGAAAGAGATATTTCTAACTGCTATCTTAGGACTCATTTTATAGGAGAATGAGTCCTATTACAATATTGAGAGTTGGACTGACAACTAATAAACAATGAGGGAATATTCTACTTTACACCTATTATGTACTTTACAACTAATACAAATACTATTCTACCCATACAAAGTTAACCACGCCTAAATGTACATCATATGGGTTGCACAGCATAAATATAAACTAATACAACTATATTTAAAGTAAACAAAAGAATAAAACGTCCAACTCTGTCTTCATTATGCTTAGCAGGCTCTTGTATAACTAGCAGTACCTTTCAACCCAGAGGTACCGCTAGTGTATCTTCAACAGGCTTTGAACATTTGCTTGGCAGGCTCTGACTGCTGAGACTTTCTTCTAGCAGTACCTTGTCTTTGTCATTTTTTTCCCAACACCTAACTATATCCATTGTTCTTGTAATATTTTTATTTTTGAATTACGGTTTAGATTTGGGGATTTAGGTTAAAGAAAATGATCGGATTTATGTTAATGAAAGAAATGAGCGGGAGTATATACTGAGTGGCATTGGGAAAGACATATAGTAGAGAGGGAAGAGAGTAGCTACAGTGAATGGACAAAAATACCCTCTCCCATTGCCCACATGATACAACTTAACGCCTTAACCAAACGGATGTTTGGTCAAGGGACCATCTTTGTTAACAGTTTTAGCGTTGGGGACCATACATGCAAAAAAAAATTCAAGAGACCATGCGTGTTTGTCAACCCAAACCACAAGGACCATCTTTGTAATTTACTCTTCCTTAAAAGTACTAGTAAGTACAATTGCGCATCAAGTCTTCCTTAAAGTGTTGGTCTATGATATCAATGCACACATCTTATTTATACTCTTCTTCTTTACACCATTCTGCACCCACACTACAATTACACCTCCATCTATACCTTGGATTTTCATCAACCAAAACTTTGCACCATGTCTGACAACATTCCAATTGAAGTTCAAATGGATATTGTCCGTAGGCTTCCTATCAAGCGCATACTTTAATGCCGAAGTGTCTCAAAGAGTTCGAAAGCTGGCATTGACACCTTGCATTTCACTGCTTGTTGTTGGGTTCGCCCAGCCGATAGTTTCCCCTATGTTTTACGCTATCAGCAAGGGTATAAAGGTTACATGCGTTATCTAGATCAGAATTTCTCTTTAAAACCTGTTCCTACAAACCTATCTTTTTCTGACTTGATACCTATTGGCTGGTCACACGGAGTTTAGGGTTTTTCGTATGGACCAATTCTGCCTCACTACATGGCTTTTGTTTGGAACCCATCGATCCGAAGATCAGTGGGAACATATGTCCCTTATCTGAAAACTGCCCATGAATATGAAAAGCGTCTGTTGGCTTTTGGGGTTCGACCTGACAACCTAGTGTAACAAATGGCAATTTTCCATTTGTTAAAACAATAATTAATGATCGGAATGCACGTATTTAAACTATTTTCCGACGTGTGAAAATGAGAGGTTATCTCGTAACGAATAGTTATTATTCAAAAATAACTCAAAAACAAATATGTGACAAAAACACGGAACGAAAACACATGCGAAGCACGGATACAGCTAATTCAAAACAACATCACATGGGTCAAAACTAATCCAATTTCTGTGTCACTATTCATTCGGCCCACAAAACAGCCCAACTTAAGTTTTAAATTTTTTTCTTTTGTCCGATCAAACAAGCCTCCATCGTGGCTCGATATCTTTTGATTTTTGGGGCAAATCGTGAGTTTCTTTTTACCACTCCATTGTCCACCTAGCCAAGAAATGGGATGCCAAAATTCACCACGTGATATCAACTTATGGTACACAAATTTTGACCAAAGTGTTCGGCTAAAAACACAACTCATTCGATTGACAATTTTTGTCAAACTCAACCGAATCAACCCATAATCGATTGTAACCATTTTTAATGATCACTAGACACCTAAAGGAAGTTACCGAGTGTATTTATATCATCTTGGACTAATGTCACGGGGTAAAATGTCATATTAAATATGTCGACACATATAAAAGTTCGTATAAATCCCTACCGACACTTATATTATTGTTACCTTCACAAGCTTTCCCCAAAGTCCAACCTGTCAGAAATCAGTCATGAGACATCCAGGAAACATGGCATTTATAGCAATGCAAATTATTGCACTCCTAGGCAATATACAAATCGAAACATATCTATCACCTTTCGAATTGTCAAATCAACCGACCCATCAATAATAGCAAACTCAATTATTTTTATATTTTATGGCATGTGAAAGTTAGGTTCTTGTCCCCTTTGTCAATATACCACTTTCGGTTCTAATAAATACTACCTAGTAGTACATCTCTTTCATCACCACTCGATCTCAAACACATCAAAAAGTATTACTATCCACTACACAACACTTTGGCAAAGCATGGAAGGCCAGAGCAGAAGGAAATGATCTGGTTTTAAAGTTTGAAGTCGACTGGGGTATATAAGTGCTATACGTTTTGAAGTTGAGCAAGTCTCTTCGTTTTCTGCTTCGTTTCATCGACTCACGCTTATTCTATTATCCTTGTCTCTCCAACACTTATCCAACTCATATTAACGTAAAGATTCAAATCATGCAAGATTTTGTTCGAACATGCGAAATGCTATACATATAAATACGTATTTATTATGATGTTATATACATATCTATGGTGTATCGAATTCAACAACATCACAATACGTCTTATAAGAACTCAAGTGGAGTCAAAACAAAACAAATAAAGTCAAAACGGGTTTAAAGATATAGAAAATATTTCTAAGTAATTTTGGTTAAAACCCATTCGAACCACCCTCTAAACGCCTCAACTATTTTCGATATCATACATATAACGTAAGGGTATTTTTGCATGAATAAATTGTCAACCTAGCAGTCTTCAACTTTCATTTTTGGTTATTCCCATCATAAGCTCTCAAAAGCTCTTAAATTGGTATGATATATATATACCACTCGACTTGATGTAAAGACTTGGAAAATTTTGCGAGTTTTTCAGATTTAAAATTCACGCGAGTAGCTTAACTCAAGAAATTTTTACATTCAAATTTTACATGTAACATATATATATTTTTGCACCTCTAGTTAGTAGACCTAACAAACTAAACTTTTCGTGTTTTAAACATGTTCCCATAACCTCGGTTCAACACTTAAATCTATCCATTTAGTTTCGACAAAAACTGCCTAACACTAGATACTATATAACTTACTTTTTTTACAGAAATTTATAAATCCGGTTTTGGGCTAAGTCAAGCCCAACAAGACCTGGCAAATTAACAGCCCACTGGGCCCAAGCTAAACATTTTTAGAATCACAAAAATGATCCAAGTTCAGGCCCAAAACAATATTCATGCCCTCGCCTCAAAAATTCTTAACGGGCCTTTAAATGCCACGTTAATAAGCCCATTTAGCTAAAAATAAGTTGTTTTCTAGAAAAAGCAATTGAAATAAGCTTTAATAAGATTCTATAAGCTACGAGAATTTTTGTAGAATTTTTCACCACATTTTAGTGTATTTTGGACTAAAAATGCAAACAATTTCACCCCGAGGGACTAAAACTGCCAAGTTGGTAAACCAGGGTCTGGAACAGTAAAAACAGAATGTTGGGGATAGAAAATGACATTATATTAAAGTTCGAACTCAGATTGTCATTTTGGATAATTATAGGGTCAAAAATGTAACTTTTATAAACCGAGGACTAACGGTGCAACGCAAACACCGTTAGGGTGTAAAATGTAAAAACAGTGAAAATTTAAGGGTCACACAGAAACTATAGCAATATTTAACTCCATTTCACATTTTACACCACACCCTCACAATGGTGTATTATTTCATGATTAATTTTACGTTATATTTATATATAACGACTTTTAAACAACGCAACACAACGTTTCGTCTCATCCATTTCGAGACGACGTTTATTATGATTTCTGAATCATAACAACAAGATAATATTATTAATAATATTATTTTTGAACTTAAGGCATCTTAAGCAATCACACTCACTTCACCGATCGAATCGTTATACGATTTCTTATCTTCACAAACATTATTAAATCCTCAAACGCTACTATTATCCAGGTCGTGTGTGAAGCTGTTTCCGAAATCTCAATCGAACTTACATTTTAGTGAATCCACTTTTGTCATTGTTGCTATCGCATCAGGTGAGTTCATGACCCCTACTTTTACTGGTTTTCTAACTGTTTTGGGAGAGAATACATGCTCCTTTTATACATACTCAGGGACTGTTTATATTGAAATCTGTGAACTGTTTACTCAATATCTGAGTATTGAGCTATTATTTGAATTGGTTATTTGAAGGCATTATGTGATTTGACTGATATGTAACCCCACTCTATTTGAACTTGTTTTACAACTGGGGTGAGAAACTTGCAAAGCTTTTATGGACCAACACTATTGTTTTATCAAAACTATTACGTGGATTAGCCTAAGCCCTATTATGTCCCAATTTGCCCAAACTCATGAACCGTCAATTCCTGCTAGGAAGCGCGAATGTTATAAATAGATCTATTGGGAGTAACGTCCCCGTTCGGATTGACCGGATAGGCACACGAACGTATACCATGTCGAAACACAAGTGTCTGGGATAAACACTTGCCGGGCCTTTGTATTTAACATGCTTCTAGAGCATGCACACTGTTATAGCTTCGGTTGCATGACTTAGTGCTAACGTAATAGACTATATTTTTATATGACTCGCATGGGTTGCGATGTTCATATACCAAACTCATGGTCCAACTACTAGCGTAATAAACTATTTTATTTGGGTTGCATACCCTACTCTTGGTCTACAACTATAATCTTGCTATGAGGTAAACTGTATTTTAATGACATTGTGAGCGACACAATGGTCACAAAACTCTTATTGAACTGACAATATCTTTACTGCTTTATCATAAACCAATGAACTCACCAACCTCGTGTTGACACTTTTTAGCATGTATTTTCAGGTATTAAGCAATAGCACACTACTGGAGGCTTTTGGCATGGCATGGCATGGTCATAGAAGACTCTGATATATTTGGGACCACTTGAAATCTTTTATGGGCTTATATTTCCACATTGTTTTTGAAATGTTGTAAACAAATCTCTTTTGAATGTGAAATCAATTTTTAAATGGTTGAGATAAAACTATTAGTATATATATTAAATTGCATTCAATACGACGTCGGGTCATCATTGCTAGCTACAGTACCATCAATTGCTACAGTAACGGGCCGGTTTGGCCCGACCCGTTTAACATTAGCCCAAAATTAAATTTCGCAAATTGGCAAAAAATACCCCTGAAGTTGACGCATCTTTGCGAAAGTAGTCCTTTTTCAAAAAAAAAAAAAAAATTCCCCAAAATTAAGTTTCGAAAATTGGCAAAAAATACCCCTGAATCTGTCGCCTCTTTGCAAAAGTTGTCCTTTTTCCAAAAAAAATTCCAAAAAATTGGCGAAAAATACCCTCAAAATTAGCGGGTCTTTGCAAAAGGGGTCTTTTTTTTTTAAACGTAAATTGAGGCTAAGATCACTGCCCTGCCGCAACGTGTCTATCGCAACGCGGTTATCCGTAGCCGGCCTCTTACATCAATATTCTGTCTTAAAATCTTAATTAATTTTTTTGTCAAATACAGCGCCCCGCCGCAACGCGGCGCACCGGCGCCCGACTCGTTCTTTATAATTTGTGTTGTGATATCAATTTAGTAGCACCCAAACATGTGTGCACACAAGTGTCTGGGATAAACACTCAACTGTCTTCATATTTTTAACACCCCCAAAAATCTGGTTTAGCGGAAGAATACATGTTTGGGTGCTACTTAATTGATATCACAACACAAAGTATAAAGAATGGTTTTATCTCAACCATTTAAAAATAGATTTCATATTCAAAAGAGATTTGTTTACAACATTTCAAAAACAATGTGGAAATATAAGCACATAAAAGATTTCAAGTGGTCCCAAATATATCAGAGTCTTCTATGACCATGCCATGCCATGCCAAAAGCCTCCAGTAGTGTGCTATTGCTTAATACCTGAAAATACATGCTAAAAAGTGTCAACACGAGGTTGGTGAGTTCATAGGTTTATGATAAAGCAGTAAAAATACTGTGAGTTCAATAAGAGTTTTGTGACCATTGTGTCGCTCACAATGTCATAAAAATACAGTTTACTTCATAGCAAGATTATAGTTGTGGAACAAGAGTAGGGTATGCAACCCAAATAAAATAGTTTATTACGCTAGTAGTTGGACCATGAGTTTGGTATATGCACATCGCAACCCATGCGAGTCATATAAAATATAGTCTATTACGTTAGCGCTAATTCATGCAACCGAAGCTATAACAGTGTGCATGCTCTAGAAGCATGGTAAATACAAAGGCCCGGCAAGTGTTTATCCTAGACACTTGTTATTCGACATGGTATACGTTCGTGTGCCTATCCGGTCAATCCGAACGAGGACGTTACTCCCAATAGATCTATTTATAACATTCGCGCTTCCTATCAGGAATTGACGGTTCATGAGTTTGGGCAAATTGGGACATAATAGGGCTTAGGCTAATCCATGTAATAGTTTTGATAAAACAATAGTGTTGGTCCATAAAAGCTTTGCAAGTTTCTCACCCCAGTTGTAAAACAAGTTCAAATAGAGTGGGGTTACATATCAGTCAAATCACATAACCAATTCAAATAATAGCTCAATAGTCAGATATTGAGTAAAGAGTTCACAGATTTCAATATAAACAGTCCCTGAGTATGTTTAAAACGAGCATGTATTCTCCCCCAAAACAGTTAGAAAACCAGTAAAAGTAGGGATTATGAACTCACCTGATGAACCCAGTTCCCCCTCCACCCGCAAATTCACCGGTAGTGGAGGAAGAAGTGGATGTGATCACGGGGGTCTTGTTGCCGCTTGAAACACATGAGAACTTATTGGATATTCACACTGATCAGATAGAGAGGATTGAGCGACGGGATGATCAGGTCGGGAGAGAACTTGCCAGTATCAGGCAGAGATTAGGGGACATAGGAAGAGATCAATCCAGAGTATGGGATACAGAGTGGGCTGCCTGGTATAGGTTTCATGACATGGAGGCAGTGATTGGTAGTGTGGTAAGGTCAGAACAGGAGGATCGTATGGAGATCATGGCATCGCAAAGACACATCGCACAGTTAGAGTCGAGCGTATCACGATTGGCGGCTACTGTTGGACGGATGGCAGCAGAGTTGGAACAGCTACGCCATGGACGTGATTGACTTCATCTTTTAGTAATTTGAAATGTATCACCACTAAACTAAGTGACTGTCTGTTAGTGGCATTCGTAGTTTTCCATATCTGTATTTGTAACTTATGACGTTTCCCTATGTATTCGGGCTCAAGTGAATCTAATCTATGACAAGTTTGAATTGTTATACCATATGTGCCAACCTCTTTATGTTTGATCTTACTCATATGCTCTATCAATGATATTACTCTTGTGCGATAATAAACTCTCGAAAACTCAATTTTCATTATCTTTCTGATACAGCAAAATGCCTCCGAAAAGAGCTACGCTTGCAAACCCGAACCCAGTTGAGGAAACTGCAACAACCCCACCTGTTGATCGAGCTTTGCTCGACCAGTTAGTAGAACAAAGAGTGGCAGCAGCACTGGCTGCAGCCAATCACTCAACCACCGATGGTGGAAACTCTAGACCCACCAACAACAATACTCGAGGCTGTACCTACCCAGACTTCAAGAAGATAATGACTGGAGGGTTTGGTGGTACTGAAGGGGTAGTTGTTCTGGTTCGTTGGATTGAGAAGTTAGAAACAGTGTTCCGAATTAGTGGCTGTGCTGAAGAGGACAAGGTTAAATACGCGTCATTTACTTTTCAGGACGCCGCCTTAACCTGGTGGAGCAACTATTCAAAATCGGCTGGCTATGACACTGCCTATGCAATGTTGTGGGAAAATTTCAAGCAAATGGTTCTTAGGAAATACTGCCCTCGCAATGAGGTGAAAAAGCTAGAAGTTGAATTTTGGAACCTCAAGGTACAAGGTACCGATATGGCCACCTACAATTAGCGTTTTCAGGAGCTTGCCTAACTCTGTCCGGACATGGTCCAAACTGAGGCCCGTCTACTGGAGCGGTACATTGGCGGATTACCCCCGTCTACAAAGGGGAATGTTACAACTTATAAGGCTGCTGACCTTCACGAAACAATGGAGGTAGCCAACAAGCTGATGGACCAAGTGATTGAAGATTCGGCTGAGATGGAAGGGTCCAACAAAAGGAAATTGGATGATCACTCCCGAAACAAAAACAACAACCACCTAAACAAGAAACAAGACGTCGTTAAGGCCTACGCTGCCGGAACAACTGAGAAGAAAGGGCGTCCAGCTGAGAAAAAGGGGTATGCCGGGAAACACCCATTCTGCAATCGCTGTAAACTACACCACAGCGGGCCATGCACTGTGAAATGCAACAATTGTCAGAAAATTGGGCACATGGCCAGGGATTGTAGACCCAGAATCCTCGCAACTGCACAGACAGCACCCGAGCAGAACCCAAAGGCCAATGTAACATGTTTTGGGTGCGGGAAAAAGGTGCGCTACAAAAATGAGTGCCGTGAATCAAAGAACCAAGTTACTAGGGGAAATCAAGTGGTTGCTGGACAGCAACGGAATCCTGGAAATGACGGAGGAGCCCGCGGGAGGGTCTATGCAGTGGGCAAGGTGGAAGCCCAAGAGGACCCAAACGTCGTGACGGGTACGTTCCTTTTAAATAACCGCTACGCATCCATATTGTTTGACACGGGGGCGGATAGGAGTTTTGTTTCAACCACATTTAGTACCCTACTTGGTATTGCCCCGACCCCTCTAGGCAAAGTATACAATGTGGAGTTAGCTAACGGGAATGTAGAAAGGATAGACACTATTGTATGAGGCTGTACTCTAAATCTATTAAAACACCCATTTAACATCGACCTTATGCCAGTAGAATTGGGTTGTTTTGACGTTATTATCGGCATGGACTGGTTATCAAAAATCGTGCCACTATTCTTTGTAACGAGAAAATCGTCCAACTTCCTTATGGAGACAAAGTCCTGAATGTTGAAGGAGACAAGAAAGGTCGAAAGAGCGTCTCAAGACTAAACGTTATCTCTTGCATTAAGGCACATAAATGCTTTAACAAAGGATGCCTTCTTTTCCTAGCGCAAGTCTCTGAACGGGAAGAGAAAGAGCAGAAGGAAAAACGTCTAGAGGACGTTCCAATCGTAAGAGATTTTCTGGAAGTCTTTCCTGACGACTTACCTGGACTCCCGCCAATCCGACAGGTCGAATTTCGAATCGATCCAATACCAGGTGCCGCACTAGTGGCACGAGCACCTTATCGATTGGCTCCAACAGAATTGCAAGAACTGTCAAACCAATTATCGAAACTCGCGGAGAAAGGATTCATCAGACCAAGTTCTTCCCCTTGGGGAGCTCGAGTTCTTTTTGTCAAAAAGAAGGATGGATCTTTCAGGATGTGCATCGATTACAGCAAATTAAACAAACTAACCGTCAAAAACCGCTATCCACTCCCACGAATCGATGACCTATTCGACCAACTTCAAGGTTCGAGTATTTACTCCAAAATTGATTTAAGATCCGGATACCACCAACTTAGAGTTAGGGAAGAGGATATCCCTAAAACGACATTCAGAACCCGTTACGGTCACTACGAATTCCAGGTCATGCCATTTGGTTTAACCAACGCACCGGCAGTATTCATGGACCTTATGAATCGAGTGTGCAAGCCATACCTGGACAAGTTCGTGATCGTCTTTATCAACGACATTCTGATATACTCTAAGAGCAAAGGGGAACACGAAGAACATCTCAGGCTAATCCTGGAATTACTAAAGAAAGAGAAGTTGTACGCAAAGTTCTCAAAGTGTGAATTTTGGATTCCAACTGTTTAATTTCTAGGACATGTGGTTGATAGTCAAGGCGTTCATGTGGATCCTGCAAAGATCGAATCAATAAAGGATTGGGCGAAACCCACAACACCTACCGAAATACGCCAATTCTTAGGACTTGCAGGGTACTACTGGAGGTTTATCGAAGGATTCTCGAAGATAGCTAAGCCTTTGACTAAGTTGACTCAAAAGAATGTAAAGTTCGACTGTAGAGATAAGGCAGAAGGAGCCTTCCAACTGCTTAAGAATAAGTTGTGTAGCGCGCCTATCTTGGCCCTACCGGAAGGCAGTGAAGATTTTGTGGTCTATTGCGACGCTTCACACAAAGGGTTAGGAGCTGTGTTGATG
The DNA here is from genome assembly GCA_021014915.2 of Artemisia tridentata subsp. tridentata. Taxonomy (NCBI): domain Eukaryota; kingdom Viridiplantae; phylum Streptophyta; class Magnoliopsida; order Asterales; family Asteraceae; genus Artemisia; species Artemisia tridentata. The sequence goes on from CP139505.1 coordinate 423,868,861, forward strand.
CAAAGAGAGAAAGTTATAGCTTATGCCTCTCGACAACTAAAAACCCACGAGCAGAACTATACTATACACGACTTGGAATTGGGGTCAGTAGTGTTTGCACTCAGAGTCTGGAGACATTACCTCTATGGCACCAAGTGTGTAGTCTACACCGACCACAAAAGTTTGCAACACATCCTCGACCAAAAAGAGCTCAACATGAGGCAACGCCGTTGGTTAGAATTGCTCAGTGACTATGATTGAGAAATTCGATACCACCCCGGCAAAGCAAACGTAGTAGCCGATGCTCTTAGTCGAAAAGAACGGCCTAAACCTCTGAGAGTACGATCATTGGGTATGACGATAATCTCACCACTCCCAGCAAAAATCCTTGAGGCTCAGGCCGAAGCACTCAAGGAAGAAAACATACTTAACGAGAAAATAAAAGGGATGCCTGAAAGTGATAACGGATTCGTAAGGAGAGCTGATGGAACGTTATGTTTCAAGAACAGGAGTTGGATCCCACTATGTGGAGGAATACGTGACTTCATTATGCATGAATCCCATAAATCCAAATATTCCATCCACCCGGGAGCTGATAAAATGTACCTTGATCTGAAGAAACTCTACTGGTGGCCTAACATGAAAGCTGACATTGCAACATATGTCAGTCAATGCTTAACATGCTCCAAGGTCAAAGCTGAGCATCAGCGACCGTTAGGTTTACTGACTCAACCCGAGATTCCCGAATGGAAGTAGGAACGCATAACCATGGATTTCATCACAAAACTACCAAGGACATCTAGCAGTTACGACACCATTCGGGTGATTGTTGATCGCCTCACAAAATCCGCTCAATTCCTACCGATCAGGGAAAAAGAAGGCAAAAAAGATTTCAAGTGGTCCCAAATATATCAGAGTCTTCTATGACCATGCCATGCCATGCCAAAAGCCTCCAGTAGTGTGCTATTGCTTAATACCTGAAAATACATGCTAAAAAGTGTCAACACGAGGTTGGTGAGTTCATAGGTTTATGATAAAGCAGTAAAAATACTGTGAGTTCAATAAGAGTTTTGTGACCATTGTGTCGCTCACAATGTCATAAAAATACAGTTTACTTCATAGCAAGATTATAGTTGTGGAACAAGAGTAGGGTATGCAACCCAAATAAAATAGTTTATTACGCTAGTAGTTGGACCATGAGTTTGGTACATGCACATCGCAACCCATGCGAGTCATATAAAATATAGTCTATTACGTTAGCACTAAGTCATGCAACCGAAGCTATAACAGTGTGCATGCTCTAGAAGCATGGTAAATACAAAGGCCCGGCAAGTGTTTATCCCAGACACTTGTGTTTCGACATGGTATACGTTCGTGTGCCTATCCGGTCAATCCGAACGGGGACGTTACTCCCAATAGATCTATTTATAACATTCGCGCTTTCTAGCAGGAATTGACGGTTCATGAGTTTGGGCAAATTGGGACATAATAGGGCTTAGGCTAATCCACGTAATAGTTTTGATAAAACAATGGTGTTGGTCCATAAAAGCTTTGCAAGTTTCTCACCCTAGTTGTAAAACAAGTTCAAATAGAGTGGGGTTACATATCAGTCAAATCACATAATGCCTTCAAATAACCAATTCAAATAATAGCTCAATAGTCAGATATTGAGTAAACAGTTCACAGATTTCAATATAAACAGTCCCTGAGTATGTTTAAAACGAGCATGTATTCTCCCCCAAAACAGTTAGAAAACCAGTAAAAGTAGGAATTATGAACTCACCTGATGCGATAGCAACAATGACAAAAGTGGATTAACTGAAATGTAAGTTCAATTGAGATTTCGGAAACAGCTTCACACACGACCTGAATAATAATAACGTTTGAGTATTCGTCTTTACACGAATAACGAATGCGATATGAGGAATCGTATGCCGATTTGATCAGTGATGTGAGTGTGGTATGCTTAAAATGTTTAAAGTTCAAAAATAATATTATTTTTAATATTATCTTGTTGTTATGATTCAGAAATCATAATAACCGTCGTCTCGAAATGGGTGAAACGAAACGTTGAGTTGTGCTGTTTAAAAGTCGTTATATATAAATATAACGTATTGTTAATAAGTTTGTGTTTGCAATGAAACAATGTGATAGTCGAGGGTGTAATGTGTAATTTGAGAATTGGGAATGAAAAGTAATAATGTTTCTGTTTACCCTCAAACTTTCACTGTTTTTACACTTTATACTCTAACGGTGTTTGCGTTGCACCGTTAGTCCTCGGTTATGTAAAAGTTACATTTTTGACCCTATAATTATCCAAAATGACAATCTGAGTTCGCATTTTAATATAATGTCATTTTCTATCCCTAACATTCAGTTTTGACAGGTTTAAACCTCAGTTTTGCCGGTTTGACAAAAATGGCCCCTCGGGGTGATTTTTATTGCAAATTTAGTCCAAAATACACTAAAATGTGGTGAAAAATTCTACAAAAATTCTCGTAGCTTATAGAAGCTTATTAAAGCTTATTTCAATTTCTTTTTCCAGAAAACAACTTATTTTTAGCTTAATGGGCTTATTAACGTGGCATTTAAAGGCCCGTTAAGAAAATTAGAGGCGAGGGTATGAAAATAGTTTTGGGCCTGGTCTTGGGCTATTTTTGTGATTCTAAAAACGTTCAGTATGGGCCCAGTGGGCTGATGGATCGCTAAGTGTTATTGGGCTTTAAATTAGCCCAACCGGAAATTAGAGTATTTATTGAAAATGAATTTTCTGAAAATCTTAATAACTGTCGATCAAAATGAAGGTTTTTAAGTGTGTTTGAGAGCTTTTTATGTTGAGGTTAAAACATGAAATATGTAGATTGCCTGGTGGTCATTCGACATGTCCAAGAATATATAGATGTTATGTTCGAAATTTCGGAAATAAAACCCTGGTTTTTGGCCTGGTCGCACAAGTACTAACTGAAAATCACGAGATAATTTCTAAGTCTGGAAAATCAGTTTTATGTAGCGATTTTAAAGGTAAATTTTGAGTGTCGAGATACATTTAGGGTGAGATTTACCAAATATAAAAGTTGAAGTATGCTAGGCCGTGATTCTATATAAGCAAAAACATGCATATGTTGCATGTCATAAAGAGGGCTGTTCGAAACCGTTTCAACATATATAAAACACTTGGTTTTGTTTCTAAATCTTAACCCGTTTTGACTTATAGTAAATATGTGTTCGTTTTTGACATTTCCAAGTCTGTCCCTAGCATGATATGGTATTTTTGAGTTTCTTAAGCCATGTATCATAAGGGTGTACGTATACTTACAACCGAATACGTACATATGTAGTGTTTTTATGCATACGTTCAAAAAACAATATAAGCATGCATGATTGATTTCTAACATAGATTTTAAATGTTTATATGGTGTATAGACTTACGAGAGGGATGAGTAAGAACTGTGGTACGTTGGAATGAATCAGAAACGCAAGAGTTCTTCGAAACATAACCCGTACAGCAACTAATATACACGTTCATCTTCAAAACAACTAACCCGATTGGTTCTTGGCTTCTGGGTCTTCAGGGACTTGTTAAACTGAGGTAGAAGACCTATGAGTGTGTTGTGGGAGTTTGAGAGTGCATGAGGATAAGTAAGAGATAAGTTAGCTATCTATTCGGTATTTAATAAACCGAACAAACACCCTTGTTATTTTAAGAGTTATTGGGAGACAAGGCCACTCATGATCCCTTGTCTTCTAGCTTCAATCATTGATCATGTTAGGTGTAAAAGAGGAGAAAAATGTGGCTTTATGGGGCCGGTTATACAAAGAATTCAAAAGGTGATAGGTATGTTTCGATTTGTATAGTGCCGAGGAGTGCAATAATTTGCATTGCTATTAATGCCATGTTTCCTGGATGTCTCATGACTTATTTATGACAGGTTGGACTTAGGGGAAAGCTTGTGAAGGTAACAATAATATAAGTGTCGGTAGGGATTTATACGAACTTTTATATGTGTCGACATATTTAATATGACATTTTACCCTGTGACTTTAGTCCAAGATGATATAAATACACTCGGTAACTTCCTTTAGGTGTCTAGTGATCATTAAAAATGGTTACAATCGATTATGGGTTGATTCGGTTGAGTTTGACAAAAAAATTGTCAATCGAATGAGTTGTGTTTTTAGCCGAACACTTTGGTCAAAATTTGTGTACCATAAGTTGATATCACGTGGTGAATTTTGGCATCCCATTTCTTCGCTAGGTGGACAATGGAGTGGTAAAAAGAAACTCACGATTTACCCCAAAAATCAAAAGATATCGAGCCACGTTGGAGGCTTGTTTGATCGGACAAAAGAAAAAAATTTAAAACTTAAGTTGGGCTGTTTTGTGGGCTGAATGAATAGTGACACAGAAATTTGATTAGTTTTGACCCATGTGATGTTGTTTTGAATTAGCTGTATCCGTGGTTCGCATGTGTTTTCGTTCCGTGTTTTTGTCACATATTTGTTTTTGAGTTATTTTTGAATAATAACTATTCGTTACGAGATAACCTCTCGTTTTCACAAGTCGGAAAATAATTTAAATACGTGCATTCCGATCATTAATTATTGTTTTAACAAATGGAAAATTGCCATTTGTTACAGTCTCCCAGCCTTATTTGAATGTCGTCCCGACATTCAGCTCAGGCTATCTGTTGGGAGTGTTTTTCATAAAAGTTCATCCAATTTGGCAAGTTTGTCTCCTCATCCAATATTTATCCACGACCCTTCAATTTTTGATTATGCCCATGTTCAGCCCCTCACTTACTATAAAAGGGTGAAAATTTTATTTTTATTCCATAAAAACACACACACACATTCCATTATTACTCTCTCCGCCCCTTCTTCCCCAATTAAATCCGGCCACCGAGAAAATTTTCCGGCCACCCCCGGCGAAACCTTTTATTATTCCAAAGGTTACATCGAGTCACCTCGTCTCCGACCTTACCACTCGCTAGCTACAACTATTACTGTAGCTCCACCCCTTATTGCTATCCCCACCACGAGCCGCCACCATTAAAATGCCGCATTTTATTACCACTATTGCGATTGTTTATGTTGTGGTTGTGGCTATTTATTTAGCTTACGCCCCGAAAGAAGAGTTCGCACTCTTGTTTGGAATCTTAATGTTTGTCGCCCCACTGGCGGTTCTCTCCATCTTCGTAGACGAATAACGTTGGAGTATTCGTCTTTACACGAATAACGAATGCGATATGAGGAATCGTATGCCGATTTGATCGGTTATGTGAGTGTGATATGCTTAAAATGTTTAAAGTTCAAAAATAATATTATTATTAATATTATCTTGTTGTTATGATTCAGAAATCATAATAACCGTCGTCTCGAAATGGGTGAAACGAAACGTTGAGTTGTGTTGTTTAAAAGTCGTTATATATAAATATAACGTATTGTTAATAAGTTTGTGTTTGCAATGAAACAATGTGATAGTCGAGGGTGTATTGTGTAATTTGAGAATTGGGAATGAAAAGTAATAATGTTTCTGTTTACCCTCAAACTTTCACTGTTTTTACACTTTATACCCGAACGGTGTTTGCGTTGCACCGTTAGTCCTCGGTTATGTAAAAGTTACATTTTTGACCCTATAATTATCCAAAATGACAATCTGAGTTCGCATTTTAATATAATGTCATTTTCTATCCTTAACATTCAGTTTTGACAGGTTTAAACCTCAGTTTTGCCGGTTTGACAAAAATGGCCCCTCGGGGTGATTTTTATTGCAAATTTAGTCCAAAATACACTAAAATGTGGTGAAAAATTCTACAAAAATTCTCGTAGCTTATAGAAGCTTATTAAAGCTTATTTCAATTTCTTTTTCCAGAAAACAACTTATTTTTAGCTTAATGGGCTTATTAACGTGGCATTTAAAGGCCCGTTAAGAAAATTAGAGGCGAGGGTATGAAAATAGTTTTGGGCCTGGACTTGGGCTATTTTTGTGATTCTAAAAACGTTCAGTATGGGCCCAGTGGGCTGATGGATCGCTAAGTGTTATTGGGCTTTAAATTAGCCCAACCGGAAATTAGAGTATTTATTGAAAATGAATTTTATGAAAATCTTAGTAACTGTCGATCAAAATGAAGGTTTTTAAGTGTGTTTGAGAGCTTTTTATGTTGAGGTTAAAACATGAAATATGTAGATTGCCTGGTGGTCATTCGACATGTCCAAGAATATATAGATGTTATGTTCGAAATTTTGGAAATAAAACCCTGGTTTTTGGCCTGGTCGCACAAGTACTAACTGAAAATCACGAGATAATTTCTAAGTCTGGAAAATCAGTTTTATGTGGCGATATTAAAGGTAAATTTTGAGTGTCGAGATACACTTAGGGTGAGATTTACCAAATATAAAAGTTGAAGAATGCTAGGTCGTGATTCTATATAAGCAAAAACATGCCTATGTTGCATGTCAAAATTCAAAAATAACGAGGCATAAAGAGGGCTGTTCGAAACCGTTTCAACATATATAAAACACTTGGTTTTGTTTCTAAATCTCAACCCGTTTTGACTTATAGTAAATATGTGTTCGTTTTTGACATTTCCAAGTCTGTTCCTAGCATGATATGGTATTTTTGAGTTTCTCAAATTACACAATACACCCTCGACTATCACATTGTTTCATTGCAAACAAGTCGTCTTTTACATTTCACAGTTATTCATAAATATAGTCTATGACCATTACCCTGCCGCAGCCTTGTCACGAACATTCAGCTTAAACACCTGGGAAAAACATGCTAAAAGTCAGCAAAAAGCTGGTGAGTTCATAGGTTTAACATTAAATTCAGTAGTTGAACCATGAATTTGGTATATGAACATCGCAACCCATGCGTGTCATATAAAAAAAATAAAGTCTATTACGTAAGCACTAAGTTCATGCAACCGAAGCTATAACAGTGTGCATGCTCTAGAAGCATGTTAAAATATAAGGGCCCGGCAAGTGTTTATCCCAGACACTTGAGTTTCGACATGATATGCGTTCGTTTGCCTATCCGGTCAATCCGAACGGGGACGTTACTCCCAATAGATCTATTTATAACATTCGCGCTTCCCATCAGGAATTGACGGTTCATGAGTTGGGCATGAGGGACATAACAGGGCTTAGGCTAATCTACGTAATAGCATAAAAAATATTTTGGTCCATAAAAGTTTTGCATGTTTCTCACCCCAATTGTAAAACAAGTAAAAGTAGGAGCTTTGACTCACCTGGAGTTCTTAACAGTTGAGTTGTTTGTTTAGTTGGGAGTTCGAAAACAGCTTCACACGCGACCTGGATAGTAATAACGTTTGAGTATTCGACTTAACACGAATAACGGTTGTGATAAGAAATCGTATGACGACTTGATCGGTGATGTGAGCGTGATATGCTTAAATGTATAAAGTTCAAAAATAATATTTTATAACATATTATTTTATTGTTATGATTCAGCAACCATAATGATCGTTATCTCGAATTTGGATGAGACGAAACATTGAGTTTAATCGATAAGAATCGTTATATATACATATAACGTATTGTTTAAAATAGTTTGTGTTTGAAACGGAACAACGTGAAAGGTAAGGGTGTCTTGTGTAAATTTGGGGTTTGGGAATGAGGATATCATGATGTTTCTGTTTACCCTTGAACTTTCACTATTTTTACACTTTATACCCTAACGGTATTTGCGTTACACCGTTAGTCCCAAGTTTATAAAAAGTTACATTTTCAACCCTTATTTATCCAAATTGACAATCCGAGCTCATATGTTGTTATCAAATTATTTTCCACCCTAAACTTTCTGTTTTTACAGGTTCTAACCCCATTTTTGCCGGTTTGGCAAAAATGGTCCCTCGGGGTGAAAATTGTTTCAATTTTAGTCCAAAACGCATAAAAACTTGTGGAAATTTTATACAAAAATTTTTGAAGCTTATTTTAGCTTATTCAAGCTTAAGTCAACAGCTTGTTTGACCAGAATGTTAAAATTTGATTTATTGGGCCCTTAACGAGCTAAAACAAGGCCCGTTAAGAAATTTGGAGGCGAGGGCATGAAATTTATTTTGGGCCTGAACTTGGGTCATTTTTGTGGTTCTAAAAACATTCCATATAGGCTCAGTGGACTGTTCCTTCGCCAGTTCTTATTGGGCTTTAACTAAGTCCAATCCGAATAGTTAAAATTTTCAAGTTTTATTACTAGTTCATGAGTTAGCGATGGGCAGTCAAAATGGGCAATTCTAGGTGACGGGTTCAAGCTATTATTGTGAACTCAAAACACAAAAGGTGTAGTTTTCCAGGTTGTTAATGAGATGGTGCAAAAAAATTAGGTGGTCGTGTTTATAAATTCGAAGATACGATGTGAGTTTATAGCCTAGTCGCACATTCTAAGTTCTGAAAACTCAAAATTTTTCTAAGTGTTGAAAGCCAGTTATGTAGCTTTTACTTTGAGCGTTTTTAAGGGCTTTCAAGGGCTTTTCATGAAAAACTTCAAACACGAAAAATAGAGTTAGCCATGATGAGTTTCGAACTGAGCAAAAACATGTGTGTGTCATTTGTATGTATTCGAAAATATAAGGCTTCCAACTTGACTGTTTGGGATGTTTTAATATTCAAAATACTTAGAAATTTTTCTAAGTGTTTTTGGTTTGAGTTTTTACGTGTTCAAGGCAAGTTCAAAATGATTTCGTTTTTGCAATAAGTGAATGCATGAGTGTGTCGTGTGTGTTTATACATGATCTTGGGTGGCTTAACAATCGTATGGAATATGGTTCGAACTAGGGAAACCAAATGTACACGTAAAACTTAGTCCATAAACTATACGTTCGAGTGGTAGGTACACGAAATGAAATACAATGACACATGAGTTGAAACGAATTGAAACTGAGTTTGAGGGACTTACAATCACCTTAAAATGGAGTAGGACTGAGTAGGAGAGGACTTGGATGGCTGAGAACTCCTTGGCTTGCTCGAATGATAGAACCCGTTTCGCAAAAATTTCCAAAGCTTGTGATATTGATCGAAGGAGTTTATGTGGTTTGTTTCTGGACTTGTGGTGAGTTTGGGGGAGTTAATATATATAGGAAATGATGTTTACACTGACTATAGAATGCATGGCTTGCACAGGGGCTAGGACTATGCATAGGGTGATTTGTATAGTGCCTAGTATGCATTATTGTGGAACTTTCAGTCACACCATATGTTCACACAGTATTTGAAGTAAATACTTGCTGTATAATTTCCTGATGTATGAGACTTTTGAGGAAAGTTTGAGAAGACATCAATAATACAAGTGTCGGTAAGGATTTATAACGAAGTTTTATATGTGTCGACATATTTACTTTGATATTCTACCTCGCGACATAGTCCAAGATGATAAGAATACACTTGGTATCTTCCTTTAGGTGTCTAGTGATCACTGAAATTGGTTACAATCGATTATAAGTCGATTTGAATGTTTTGTGAAAAATTGTCAAAACTCGAATGAGTGAACTTTGGCCAAACACTTTGGCAGAATTTCGAGGGTCAAATGTTGGAGTCATGGGTCGATACTTGGTATATCAACACTTGGCTGGGTCGTGAATCAGATGGTAAAACAAAACGCATGATTTGCGTGTAAAAATAGCAAGATATCGTGGCTTGAAGTTGAGGTTGTGGGATCGGTTTTCAAAAGAAAAGAAAAAAATATATAGAGTTAATTGCATTTTTGGTCCCTAATGTTTGGCCAAATTGCAGGTTTAGTCCCTAAACTTTCGAAAGTGCAAGGATGGTCCCCATTTTGAAGTTTCAGCTGCATGTTTGGTCCCTGGCCTCCATCAAAAGACAGAAACACCCCAGTCCTTTTCTTTTAATATATTCCTTTTCAGTTTTTAATACAAATGGTCCTTGTGTTGCGCAAGGCTTTACAAATTTAGTCCTTTTTTTCACAAATGGTCCTTCTTACACAAAATCTTCCTTGTGTTGCGCAAGGCTTACACAAATGGTCCTTGAGTCCGTTTTTTTTTCCCGTTTTCGTCCGTTTTTCTTACGTTTTATCCGTTTTGGTCCGTTTTTATCCGTTTTTCTTACGTTTTTGTCCGTTTTTCTTACGTTTTTTACGTTTTCATCCGTTATTCTTACGTTTTTTCTGTTTTCATACGTTTTTGTCCGTTTTTCTTACGTTTTATCCATTTTTATCCGTTTTTCTTACGTTTTTGTCCGTTTTTCTTAAGATTTTTACGTTTTCGTCCGTTATTCTTATGTTTTTTTCCGTTTTCATACGTTTTTTGTCCGTTTTTCTTACATTTTTTTCCGTTTTGGTGCGTTTTTATCCGTTTTTTTGTTTTTGTCTGTTTTTCTTACGTTTTTTTACGTTTTCGTCGTTATTCTTACTGATGACGTATAGTCCGCATTCGGGTCACGAACCCGACCATTGGACGATACTACCACTCAAGCCCATCACGAATGAGCTCAAGACCATCACGAATGGGCTATCATGATAACGTTTTGGGCTTACGAAGGCCCAACCCGAAGTTATTTATGGTCTTGATGTAGGATATCTCTTATTTATGGGATATGTATCACACGACCGATTTAGGCGGATACGCCGAGGGTTAAGGAACACGAAACCAACAAGGATTTCGTGTGTATATATAAAGGGCATATCGGCTAGAATTAAAGGTACGACATTACAACCCTAACTCTTCAACTAAACCCTAAAACCGATTACTTACTCTCACGCCGGAGGATAATCGTGGGAGACAATCCCACGATAAGCCTAACGGTGTCTTTTTGTTTTCTTAGTGCGCAGGTCTCAAGCATTAAGATCCAATTGATACGAGAAACAAGGAACGCCCAACTTTTGTATCAACAAGTGGCGCCATCCGTGGGACCCTACACTAAGAACTTTACTAAGAACTAGAATGACAAAGCTCTGAAACCCAAACCTGCGGACTCCGCAGGCGAAGAAAACGCATGACGACCTACAGGGTAAGAAGCAACAAACTGATGCAGCCTCTAAGCAGGCCTCTGGAACAACCAGTGCGCCCAAAAGCCTAGGATCATACGCAGATCTGGCCTTTACTACAGTAGAACCGCTCACAAAGACTACCCATGCTACTACAACAAGTACTAGCGCGGTAGATCTACAGCGCACCCCTCTCACCATGCCAGAATTAAACTTCACTGAGCCGCCAAACGCGCCTATCCGAAACAAGGATCTTGTTTTGGAAACAGACACCCTCGCGCTAGAAGGAGTCACGCCTGAACTAGCGCCAAGTGATTTCGTGTCTCAAAATTATGAAACCTTGGCTGCGCTCATGCGAGAGGAAGCGAAAAAGAGGTCAAGTCAGAGTCTGCACGCCAGGCTCAACTTCGACCCTGAGCATGAAGCATCCCCACCGCGTTACCTAAAGGAGAGGCGCGAGAAGGATAGCCGCCGACATCCAGTGTTTACTAGGATCGGGAGGAAAATTGCGGATGATGAAGCAGCCGGCTCGCAGTATCTGGAAGAGCATGAAGGCGATGGACGGCGCACCAATGTCCACGCTAGGCTTGGCAGTCGCAGGGTTCATGATAGGCTTGGGCGACGGTGCTCCCCAAGCGAAAGCCCTTCAAGCTCGGATTCCGAGGATAGTCGGCGCAAGCGTCGCAAAAGAGTAAGCTCATCCTCAAGTGACTCCTCGGACAACGAGGACAAAGAAACAAGACACTGGAAGTCCAGGAGAAGATGCCGCGACCAGGAGGATGAAGACATGTCTCGTCCCTGGCGCCGCCAAAAGGTTGACGCATTCACTCGGCGCATCAGTGATTTTTTAGAAGATAAGAAAAGGCGCATGCCCGCTAATGTGAAAACTTATGATGGGACAGGTGATCCTGACGACCACCTAAAATTTTTCGAATCAGTAGCTACCATCAAAAATTGGCCACAACCTGTGTGGTGCCACATGTTTAACTCTACATTAGTTGGGAATGCGCGAAATTGGTTCAGTAAGCTTCCACGTAGAAGCATCGATGGGTTTGAAGAGTTGCGGAAGGCGTTTCGTTTGAACTTTACTCAGAGGAAGAAGTGCGCCAAGAACCCTGTCGAACTCGCTAGGGTAAAACAGCGCCAAGGGGAATCCACAAGCGCTTTTATGGAGCGCTTTAAAGACGAATGCATACATGTCAAGGCATGCCCCGAAATACTAAAGATCTCAGGGTTTATGAACGGAATCAATAACCCAGAACTTATCAAAAAGTTAAATGATAGGGTTCCCCAAACCTTTGACGAACTTATGAAGCGTACGAGGTCCTTCATCCAAGGAGAAGCCGCTGCTGCGGACAGTAAGAAAGGCTACTCAAACTATAGGTCACAAGAAGAGCCAAGGAGATAATCCAATGACCAGAGTAGCAATCGCAATAAAAGCTATCGCAGTCAAGGGGGCGGACGGGGAAACGACAAGTATACCCCACTAACGAAGACTCCAAGGGAGATATTTGCAACGGAAGGCGCGAACTTTCCGAGACCCCCACCAATGCGCACCCCAGAAGGGCAGCGCGTAGGGAACGGGAACTGCGAATATCACGGACAGAAGGGCCATACCACCAATGAGTGTGTCCAATTGATGAAGCGAAAAGTGTACCACTTTTAGGGGGTCATTTAAGCCCTAAATCGTATTTATTTGGTCAAATATTGCCCTAAATCGTTCCTTTTGTCATTTTAGGTACTTTGGAGAAGAAATCTGGAAAAGGAAGCATTTTAGACGTTTTTGGAGCATAAAAGTGAAGAAAACGACAAAGTCTCCAAAGCTGCTGGAAAAGTACACATGACGGCGCCAAGTATTGCTCTTGACGGCGTCATGGCTTGGCAAAAGAGGTGGATATGAAAAATACACGTGACGCGCCAGAGAGTTTTGCAATGGAAAGTCTGACGGCGTCACCCTTTAAGGTGATTAGGCCATCACGGTTTAAGTTAAAGAGAGTCGGCGTCAAGCTTTATTCTGACGGCGTCAAGCCTTGATAAGCCAGGGAGGATTTTGGAGGATTAAAGAGGGACGGCGTCAGGAAGACCATCCGGTAACCCTAGCCACGGCGAGGTGACGGCGTCAAGATCTACAACGTGACGCCGTCAGCCCCTTAACTCTATATATAGTTTTGCAATTTTTAGTCATAGTGTGCAACTTTGTGAGGAGAAACCCTAAGACGAATTTCTGCCATTTTTAAGGGTTTTTATACCCTTGGATCTCCCATGTTTAATTGAAGATAAGTAATCATTTAATCAATCAATATGTCTATGTGTTGTTTGATTATATCTTGTTCTTGTCTTTTAATTAACATGCTAGGCTAGATTTATCTTGTGTTTGCTTAGATCTAATGAAACCTAACTATTGATTATTGGTTATTAGTGTGTTATTAATTGTATTGGGTGATTGTTTATCGATGTTAGGCTTAAGAAAACTGGCTAACCTCCTATACGGTAACTTGCTTGAACGTCTTAAGAAACATGAACCAATGCGTACTAAGGTTTTTATGGTTGTATTTAATGCATGAGCGAATTCTAGTGATCCCATGTTAGGAGCTTCTTAGCCGGCTCGACATAGGAGTGAAGTAGGAGCTTGTAGAGTTGGGGAAGTACGTACGCCACCCCACGATTGGTATTAAGGAATACACCCGTCATCCACGCAATTAATACACACTAATCAACCGGTAAAAGATAGTTAGGGAGTAAGGAAATCTAAGTAAACACATTTCTCTCCATATAAGTTTCACAACCTTTTCATTTTCAGTTATTTTATTTTATTTGCATTTGTAGTTATTTGGGTTAGTTGACTAGCAACTAATTCCGCCCACTCCTTCAAACCCGAGATTTTACTTGCTTTCATAAAAATATAAAAATACAAAAAGAATCTTCTCTCACCCTTAGACCTATTAGAGTAGTTTTTCAATCCTAACGACACTATTCCCCTAGAGAACGATCAATCCCCCGGTACTTGCCACTTCACTATACTACATCGATCAGGTACACTGCCTGGTGGGGATTGCAAGCTTCTCGAGATCCCTCGAGAGGTAAAACCTGTTGTAAGGTCGCAAAACCACGCATCAAGTTTTTGGCACCGCTGCCGGGGAATAGTTATTGTTTAGGTTGAATTTTTATTTTATTAGGTCTACTCACTAGATTCCTTTCTAGTGAGATTTTTATTTTATTTTTCTAGGATTTCTTTAGTCTATCTTTTTTCTTCGTTTCTTTGTTCGTAACCATTACCATCCGACATCATTGAAGGTGGTAATATCCTTGATCCCAACAACCCACCACCACAACAACACCCACCTCCTAGAGCCCGTACCTTAGGAGACTACTCCCGTCCTAGCCACCATGGCTATCGAAACACCATTGAGCTCACTCAAGGAGCCAATGTCACTCCCTTGCGATCCGACACCATCCGGTTGGTGCAAAGCGGATGCGCATTCCATGGACTTCGTTCCGAAGATCCTAATCAACATCTCAAGGACTTTCTCAAAATCGTTGATTCTATAGACCTTGATGTTGTCACTCGAGAGACGACCCGACTACGTCTCTTTCAATTCTCTCTGCGGGACCAAGCTAGTCAATGGCTAGAGCGTCTACCCGCAGGATCCATCACCTCTTGGGATGATCTCACCACTCGTTTCCTTGCTCAGTTTTTCCCACCAAGAAGAACTACCAAGCTAAGGAATGATATCTTGATGTTCCAACAACGTCAAGGCGAAACCCTCTACGAGGCATGGACTCGATTCAAGGACTTACTCCAAAAAGTCCCTCACCATGGCATAGAACTTTGGCTCCAAGTCCAAATCTTCTATGACCATATCAATCTCTCCACGAGGCAAACCATTGACCAATCGGCCAGTGGTAAGCTACGTGATCTAAGTGCGGAACAATCATGGGCTCTCCTAGAGGATCTTGCTCTTTATGACAACGAAAGTTGGAGTGATCCCCGTGATTTGAATAAAACGGTCAAGGCAATATCTTTGCCTTCGAACAATTCAAGCACTTCCGACCGTAGGATCATAGAACTTGAAGACCAAGTCAAGTTTCTCATGAAATCCTACGAGGCTCCTAAACCTTCAAGCCAAGTGAACAAAATCACTTCTTCATGTGAATTATGTAGTGGTCCCCACGACACTCGTAATTGGTCAACAACATAGTTGAGACACCTCCCACTCAAAACCTTGACGAAGAATTCAAGGAGCTCCACCTTGAAAGTCCGGTTATTGATGTGTTGGATGAGAAGAAGCTCAAGTTAGGCGAAAAAGGGACCGCCTTTGTTCAAAACAAGCTACCTAAGAAGTTAGATGATCCGGGCTTATTTGTTCTACCTTGCAAGATCGGTAATTCGGAGGCTTATGACACATTAGCCGATCTTGGATCAAGCCTTAACCTACTTCCGTTACCTCTCTACACCTCTCTAAAACTAGGAAAACTTGAAGAAACCGAGGTGATAATAGGCTTAGCGGATGGGAGTGTTGCTTACCCGGTTGGAGTAGTCAAAGACGTGTTAGTACACATTGGAAAACTAACCATTTTAGCCGATTTCCACGTCCTTGATATGGTTAGCGACCCTACATGCCCCTTGTTGATAGGTAGAGGATTTTTGGCGACCGCTAGTGCTATGATTGATTGTAAGGAATCTAAGATAGCGGTAGGAGAAGGTGATACTTGGTCAGTCTATGATGTGAAGAAACATGCCTATGATACTAGTGAGGAACCAACACCCCATTGGTTAGAATTAAATAGGAGACCATCTAGATATGGACCTTGGATCGATAGAGACTTCATAGGACCCCAACGCCCATTTTACCTAGAAGAGGACTTTGTGAACCGAACACATACGGTAGAGCAACTCTTGGCTAGGGACACCGAATTGGATCCATTTGAAGACCCTCTAGTTTTTAGGAAGATGATTGATTTCCTAGGAGTTTTGCCAATTAACCTAGGGATGAATAAGTGGACTTGTGAGGACGATGATCATAAGTGGGATTGGGACAAACCACCCAAAGATGGAGATGGGTCATGGCATATTAAGATGACATTGTATGACCCGGATGGAGAGAAGTTTGAAAAGATATATTGTACTAAGCGGACCAATAGGAAACTTCAATCCAAGCTTAACCCTAAAGACGTCCTCGATGACGAACTCACTTACATAGGGTAGAAGGACTTTGAGTCTAGCTACAAGACTCGTTAATAAAGAAAAGCGCTTCTTGGGAGGCAACCCAAGCTTTATTTGCTTTGTGTGTTTATTTGTTTGGTTGTTTGATTTTATTTGCTTCCGTATGTGTGTTTAATTTTTATTATTATTGATTCATGTTCAAAAGTAAATTGTGAAAATGCTTTATCTTGTTTTTAACTTCGTCTTAACTACATATAAAGGTATTTTGCAAAAGTTAAGTGTAAGGGAAATCCAAATCGGTTTATTAGAACAAATGAACATGAATCATAATAATAATAAATTAACATACATATTAGTAATTGTTTGAGTCAAATGCTTGTATCGAGTCATAATGATATTTTGCAAGATTTCCAGGAAGTAAGGTATAGGTTTTTCTAGAAATTTTCCGGAAACTTAACATGAGAATTCTGTCAGATCATTTCTGACGGCGTCAGGCATTACAACCTGACGGCGCCAGGTTTTAATTTTCTGAAATTTTTGAAAGTTTTGTTTTCATAAAAAGTTTTTATTAAATCTCTAACTTATAAACTCCATGAATCTGCAAAATAATCATTCCACAAGCATTATATCCTTATATAGAATTTATCCCGCCAATGTTATGCAGGTTTTCGTGTTTGTTTTCTCAGGTTTAACAGGTTATTTTGGACAAGGAGATGTATGTGGAATCAAGCTTTTGGCGATGCTTTAGTCTTGGAGCTTCTACATTCTCTTGGAAGAAGATCTAACCTTGTTACCCCTTTATCCACCAAACGAATCAGGGGAGTATTTGATTTCATTCTTTTACCTTATTTACTTTTACATCTTGTTATTTGAACATTGGGGACAATGTTCATCTTAAGTGTAAGGGGGGGTAAAGTACGATACTTTAGAGAATGCTTTTACGCTTGATTTTTCGTTTGTTTAATGGTAGATGTGTAATAAAACTGAGAGAAATACCTGTTAGGGCAATTTTAGTGCCAAATTTAATTTTTTTTACAACATATAGGAGTGAAACTTTGATCTTAATGAGCGTCTCATGGATAGGAGTTATATGACTAGCACAAAACCGTACCACTAAAAAAAAATTCCACCCCCAAATATGTGAGGTTCGCCCCTAGAATTGTTAGGAAAAGCATTTATGCTATGATGTGTGTACCGGTAGCACTTAGATTCTAGAACTTGCGTTAGGACCATTCCGAGGCCACAAGTGAGACTACATTCGTGTAGTTAGATTTACTACATGATAAGAGGCATTAGGATTAACCCATTGTTTTACGCCCGTGTTTTTGTTATAATTACATTGGCTACATTAGTCAAGTAATTCTCCCACACCCTTTGCGTTGTACTCATTTTTAGTACACGATACCCCTAGTACACCCCTCAGAGCCTATCTTTTCATTTCGAACTTTAAGCATTTTACTTAAAGGAAGAATTTGTTTACACCCCACTTAAATGTACACCCAAATCGCCTTAACCTACCTTGTATGCACTCACCTTTAGTGCATTATTGTGAAAACATTTGTTTAAACCCCAAGTTAATTATCTAATTGATTACATGGTTGCTAAGTCGAGTCATATCCTTGTACATATTGTTTTGGGACGATTGGGACTCATGGGTAAAGTACTAGTGTAATGGAGTAATGGGGAAGAACAACATTATTACCCCCATATGTGCTAAATATTTTAAAAAGTACTCCAAGTGTTTCGATTATCTTAATTCGAGTCATTAGAATAGTTATTTGTAAAGTTATGTAAAAGTTCAAGTGTAAGGGGAATGCAACGCCCCTATGATGTATTATTTTGGATGGTAGGGCAAGAGTGTATGAAAAAAAAAAAAAAAAAAAAAAAAAAAAAAAAAAATCAAGAAAAATACAAAAAAAAATGAGAAAAAGAAAAGTAGAAAAAACATACGGACTACCATCCCGTTTCATTTTATGTTTTTGTTATTTTGTTTTTAGCTTAAGTCGAGTCTAGTCTTGGCTTAGCAACGCCATATTGTACATGTAATTAATCAAGATCTTTAACTCGCCACCAGTAAAATATCCTTTATCCAACAAATCCGTGTTTATCATATCCCTACACCTAACGTTATAACCCATGTAAAAGCCCTCATTGATAGTTTATCTTAGGTGCTTACGCCTAGTGGAGAAGGTTTTTGATCCTTTCCCAAGCCTATGGTAATCTATTTGCTATGACAGGTAGTGAGAGATATTATCCATTTTCATTTATGAGATTTATTTTGATGACACCTGAGAGATGTGAGTATCTAAACACTACTTGTGAGGTGCTAGTTTGTAATCTCCGTGCTTATTATGATTAAAGTGGAACGACTGTTTGTTGTAATTACTTTTATATTAGCATTAAATGACCCCTAACTTGTATTTTGATTAGAATAAAAGCGCATTTGCTTGAGGACAAGCAAATCTCAAGTGTATGGGTATTTGATGAAGAGAAAAGTGTACCGCTTTTAGGGGGTCATTTAAGCCCTAAATCGTATTTATTTGGTAAATATTGCCCTAAATCGTTCCTTTTGTCATTTTAGGTACTTTGGAGAAGAAATCTGGAAAAGGAAGCATTTTGGACGTTTTTGGAGCATAAAAGTGAAGAAAACGACAAAGTCTCCAAAGCTGCTGGAAAAGTACACATGACGGCGTCAAGTATTGCTCTTGACGGCGTCATGGCTTGGCAAAAGAGGTGGATATGAAAAATACACGTGACGCGCCAGAGAGTTTTGCAATGGAAAGTCTGACGGCGTCACCCTTTAAGGTGATCAAGGCCATCACGGTTTAAGTTAAAGAGAGACGGCGTCAAGCTTTATTCTGACGGCGTCAAGCCTTGATAAGCCAGGGAGGATTTTGGAGGATTAAAGAGGGACGGCGTCAGGAAGACCATCCGGTAACCCTAGCCACGGCGAGGTGACGGCGTCAAGATCTACAACGTGACGCCGTCAGCCCCTTAACTCTATATATAGTTTTGCAATTTTTAGTCATAGTGTGCAACTTTGTGAGGAGAAACCCTAAGACGAATTTCTGCCATTTTTAAGGGTTTTTATACCCTTGGATCTCCCATGTTTAATTGAAGATAAGTAATCATTTAATCAATCAATATGTCTATGTGTTGTTTGATTATATCTTGTTCTTGTCTTTTAATTAACATGCTAGGCTAGATTTATCTTGTGTTTGCTTAGATCTAATGAAACCTAACTATTGATTATTGGTTATTAGTGTGTTATTAATTGTATTGGGTGATTGTTTATCGATGTTAGGCTTAAGAAAACTGGCTAACCTCCTATACGGTAACTTGCTTGAACGTCTTAAGAAACATGAACCAATGCGTACTAAGGTTTTTATGGTTGTATTTAATGCATGAGCGAATTCTAGTGATCCCATGTTAGGAGCTTCTTAGCCGGCTCGACATAGGAGTGAAGTAGGAGCTTGTAGAGTTGGGGAAGTACGTACGCCACCCCACGATTGGTATTAAAGAATACACCCGTCATCCACGCAATTAATACACACTAATCAACCGGTAAAAGATAGTTAGGGAGTAAGGAAATCTAAGTAAACACATTTCTCTCCATATAAGTTTCACAACCTTTTCATTTTCAGTTATTTTATTTTATTTGCATTTGTAGTTATTTGGGTTAGTTGACTAGCAACTAATTCCGCCCACTCCTTCAAACCCGAGATTTTACTTGCTTTCATAAAAATATAAAAATACAAAAAGAATCTTCTCTCACCCTTAGACCTATTAGAGTAGTTTTTCAATCCTAACGACACTATTCCCCTAGAGAACGATCAATCCCCCGGTACTTGCCACTTCACTATACTACATCGGTCAGGTACACTGCCTGGTGGGGATTGCAAGCTTCTCGAGATCCCTCGAGAGGTAAAACCTGTTGTAAGGTCGCAAAACCACGCATCACCAATTGCGCCAACTAATTGATAAACTAGTAAAAGAAGGCAGATTGGATCATCTGGTTAAGAACATCAAGGATGGGAAAAACAAACAAAAGACCGAGAACAAGAAAGAAGCACCTAAGGAAAAGGCTGATACTATCTACATGATACAATCATGGCAGCGAAAGACTAGGCAAAAGGTCAGCCAGAAATTTTCTCATGGAAGCGAAATCTCTTTTCCCACCCTAGCTGCGGATAACGCAGTGGCGGAACCACTTACAATCGAGATAAATATGGGGGGTCACGATATCCACCGCATGTATGTTGATGGAGGGACATCCGCAGACATAATGTACGAGCATTGTTTCAAGAAATTGCGACCTGAGATACAAAGACAATTAAGCCCGGCCATGACGTCGTTGACTGGCTTCACGGGAGAAAAGATATGGCCCATGGGGCAACTACGACTACTAGTCGTTGTTGGTAATAAGGAACACTCCACGGCAGCCTGGATGAATTTTATGGTGATCAGGTATCCTTCGCCATACAATGGCATTATTGGAAGACCAGGAATTTCGGCAATGCGCGCAGTACCGTCCACAGCGCACGGGATGCTCAAATTCCCGGTAGAAGGCGGCATTGTCACCATCTACAATAACGCTGCGCCACCAAGAGAGTGTAACACGATTACACGTGAGACGACGCACACCCCAGAACAGAGCGCAGCTAAAGTACCAAATTTGAAGGTCGCAATTCACCCTGACTACCCGGAGCAGGAAGTATCGATCGGAGGATCGTTGTCTGACAAAGGCAGAGCGGCCGTGTGCGCGCTCTTGCAAAGGAATCTGGATATATTCGCATGGGAACCCAAGCACATGACTTGTGTGCCACGCTCGATTGCAGAACACAAGCTGAAAATCCGACAAGGATATTCCCCAGTACGGCAGAAAAAGCTCGGCCAGGCTCCAGAGCGCGCAAAAGCCATTCTGGAAGAAGTACACAAACTTGTGGACGTAGGCATCATGCGAGAAGTCTATTACCTTGACTGGCTCTCCAACCCAGTAATGGTCAAGAAGAGTGATGGTAGTTGGCGGATGTGTGTGGATTTCACTGATCTCAACAAAGCATGTCCACAGGACTGCTACCCACTGCCAGAGATAGACTGGAAGGTAGAATCTCTGTGCGGATATCCCTTTAAATGTTTCTTAGATGCATACAAAAGGTACCACCAAATCAAAATGGCCAAGGAAGACGAGGAAAAAACAGCCTTCCACACAAGCCAAGGTGTCTATTGTTATAAAAAGATGCCTTTTGGCCTGAAGAATGCGGGCGCCACCTACCAGCGATTGGTAGATAATGCATTTGAAAAGCAAGTGGGCCGCAACCTAGAGGTCTATGTGGACGACCTTGTCATAAAAAGCCATACTGAATACGAAGTGGTGCGCGACATTGAAGAAACATTTAGAACACTACGAAAGATCAACATGAAGTTAAATCCTAAGAAATGCACTTTTGGCGCTACAGAAGGCATGTTCCTGGGATACTTGATAGAACCAGATGGCATCAAGCCATGCCCAGAAAAAACAGAGGCTGTCATCCAACTCCCTTCACCACGCACGTTGAAAGAAGTTCAGTCTCTGAATGGAAAACTAGCCGGTTTGAACAGATTCCTGTCCAAATCAGCGGATAAGTCACTTCCTCTCTTTAAAACACTCAAGAAGTGTACAAAAAAGGGAGACTTTCGTTGGACTACGGAAGCGGAAGAAGCTTTCACACAACTTAAGCAACATATAGCAGCGCTTCCTAAGCTAGTCGCACCCCGACCAGGGGAGGAGTTAATCGTCTACTTATCTGCGACTCATGGAGCGGTCAGCGCAGTGCTACTGACAGATAGGAATTCCGTACAAACACCGGTATATTTTGTAAGCAAAGCACTCAAGAAAACAGAGATTAACTATAGCCCAATGGAAAAATTGGTCTTGGCATTAGTGTTCGCCGCCAAAAGATTGCGCAGATACTTTCAAGCGCACCCAATAGCGGTGATCACATACCAGCCAATCAAGAAAGTTATCTCTAAACCTGATGCATCAGGGCGATTAAAAAAATGGAGCGTGCTTCTAGGCGAGTATAACATCTCTTATAGACCACGCACTGCGGTCAAGGGGAAAATACTAGCAGACTTCATCATCGAAAAACCAGACACCGATGCTGCACCTCCACAGGACGAGGTAGAATTACAAGAACCATGGGTCCTATTCACGGATGGATCTTCATGCGTAGACGGATCGGGCGCAGGACTTATCCTCACCAACCCAGAAGGAATGGAATTCACTTACGCACTGCGCTTTGAATTCACAGCCACGAACAACGAGGCAGAATATGAAGCCCTAATCGCTGGATTACGCATTGCAACTCGAATGGGCGTACGCAAAATAGAAGCAAACATGGATTCTCAATTAGTAGCCAACCATGTGTTGGGCGAATATGTGGCTAAAGAGGATAACATGGTTCAATACCTCGAAAAGACCAAATCACTAATCCAAGGTTTTGACAGGTTTACCATTAAACAAGTTCCTAGAGGGGAAAACAAAAAGGCGGACGCACTAAGCAAGATCGCATCTACAAGCTTCGCGCACCTGTCAAAACAAGTATTGGTGGAGATCCTAAAGACCAAATCCATCTCGGAGATGGAGATATCTACGGTGATAGAAGAGCAAGATCCTACATGGATGACCCCCATCATCGAATTCATAAGTAGGGGCAAATTGCCCGAGGAGCAGAAAGACGCTCGACGGATACGGCGCACAGCGCAGAGGTTCGAACTTCGAGATGGTATCCTATATCGGCGCTCATTTCTGCAACCATGGCTTAGATGCGTTGGGCCTCTTCAGGCAGATTACGTACTCAGAGAGATCCACGCCGGTTCATGCAGTATGTACTCAGGACCACGGTCCGTTGTAGCACGAGCCTTGCGGTCAGGATACTACTGGCCTACGTTGCACCGTGATGCGCGTGATATGATAAAGAAGTGTAACGACTGCCAAGTTCATAGACCCATCCCGCGCAGACCACAACAAGAGCTAACGCCTATCACTTCTCCATGGCCATTCTATAAGTGGGGTATCGACATTGCGGGTCCCTTTCCTGTCGCAGCGGGGGGACTGAAATTTCTTATTGTGGCAATAGACTACTTCACTAAGTGGATTGAGGCAAAAGCAGTGGCGACAATCACAGGTAATCAAGTAAAATGATTCGTTTGGGAAAATATTGTATGCCGTTTTGGATTACCCGGGGAAATCGTTTTGGACAACGGAAAACAATTCCGCGATAACCCATTCAAAGACTGGTGCACAGAACTAAATATCACACAACACTTCGCATCAGTTAAACACCCACAAACCAATGGTTTAGTTGAGCGCGCAAATCGTAGTCTAGGCGAAGGAATTAAAGCGCGCCTGGACAAACACAAAGGAAGATGGGTGGATGAGTTGTCGCATGTCTTATGGGCGCACCGCACGACAATCAAAGTTAGCAATGGAGACAATCCCTTTTCTCTTGTCTACGGGACAGAAGCTGTCATACCAGCTGAAATTGGGATGCCAACTATTCGTACCGCGGAAGTTAATGTCGCAACCAATGACGACGAACGATGTATAGATTTGGACCTATTGGAAGAAAGGCGCGAACGCGCAGCTATACGTGAGGCAAAAGCCAAGTCAAAAATGAAGGGATACTACGATGCTAAAGTTCGAAGCACCTCATTCAGACCAGGCGACTTTGTATATCGCGCTAATGATGCAAGCCACGCAGAAGATACAGGTAAACTTGGACCAAAGTGGGAAGGACCCTATGAGGTCGTTGAAGCACTAGGAAAAGGCGCGTACAAGCTGCGTGACATGGATGGCCGTGAGCTACAACGCACATGGAATGTTTGCAATCTCAAGAGATGCTATCTTTAGGAAAGGTTACGACCCCCCCATGGACACTTCCGCACTTTAGTAAGTGCTCAATAAATATCCGTGTATTTACATTTTTTGTTTCATTTAGGCAAATGTCTTTCTTTTTTCTAAAAACTTGCAAGTATTAATAAAATGTCACGGTTTCTAGCTAACTCCGCGACACACTTTACTTTATTGTTTACATATTATTTATGTCTCAATATGGTTGTTATATTATCTTGTGCCTACATGGCGTGCATGCACTTATTAAAATCCACGATGGTAAAAGGATGAGTAAACCTACTAAATAACTCGTTGAGTAAGAGGGTTGCAAACCCATCAACATCGGATCACGCATCCTTGTTAAACACCTTACTCTCAAGACGTTGTAGTAAGTTCAATGTGTATCCCACGACGGATACACAACAATGCACACTGTGCGCGTTTAACAAATTAGGAATTAAGACACTTAACTCCTTGATATGATATTTACAGTACGCTGCATATCAATCTATAAACTTGTAAATTTTATGAACTTCATACACGATTATGGATTCTTATAAATTTTCTTAAGTATACAATAGTTTGCTTCTTAGACATAACATAAACGTCTTTTACGCAAAGACAAAATAACTAAGTACAAACATTATAACCACAATCACATTTGATACAATATGCGTACAATCGTATTTTTCAAATCAACACTTTATTATGGACAACAAGTTCATATAAAGTACATATTCAACATGCATATGTGCAACAAAAAGTGAACATATTACAAAATATCACTAAATCTAAGCAGCCTATATACTATGTGTGCGTTTAAGCCCTCAACTGCCTACTTGGCGCGCCACACTACCAGCCTCTTCAAGCTTCTTCAACAGGTCAACATCCTTGGGTGACACCGTTGGCAAGCTAACGGGCACTCCATCAGACCTCGGAATATGGGCCGCACCAAGACCACAAAGGATGGTTGTCCCCTTCACACCCTTCTTTTTCGCAAGTCTCATCTTATGGGCCTCTAGGGACTTCTTCAAAGGAATTTCCTTCTCAAGAGCGAAAGGATTCAGGATATCACGCGGACAAGCAAAGAGGGGTACCTGCAGCTGCGACACATCGGGCTTCAAAAAATAATCAGGTTGTGCCTCAGCGTCATCTGCTGTGTGCCTAGCCAAAGTTAACCCCTCCATAATCACACCTATGGGATAATCCTGGTCGCGCTCCAGTTGAGCAATATGAGGAAGCTCCAAAAGCTTCAACTTCTCCATAGCAGCAACAAGATCATCATAAGTGTTCTCGTTGTAACCCGGTACTTGGGCGACGGGCACAGGCAAGATCTTGTTCACACACAACTCCTCTACAGCCTCTGCCTTACCACGCGCCAGCGCACACTGAACAACATCCCCAAAGGAGTCCTTCACCTCTTGAGACTCTAGAGTTCTCAAGGCAGCAAGGCGCAAGCCATGGCTGATAAGCCACCTGCGCTCAGCAATGGTTGACACCAGGTGAGGGTACAACTCTTCATCATATTCGATGCTGAGCTTGCGCAGCTTGCTCTCCTGTTTCTCCAGCAAACACTCTACGGACTAGCGGAACTCCTCCAAATTAGCGAAGTGCTCATTCTTCCCATTCTCCAAATATTTCAAAACCCAAAGACAAGAAGCCTTGTATTCTTTGAAGTTCGCACGCTCTTGGTTCACTTGGGCAAACAATGATAGCCTCTCATCAGCAAGCTTTTGAGCATACGCGGTGGTCGACTCTACTTCAGCCTGAGCATTAGCTAACTGCGCCTTAAGTAGCGCAATTTCCCTATCCTTCTGCGTACTGCTGCTACCTTCACCCGAATGCCTAGCTTTGAGCTGTGCGACCAATGAGGCTTGATGCGCAGAAGCCAAGCATAACTCCTCAATCAACTGATCCGTAGGCATATCTTCAGAAGCCTTTGTCCCAGATTCTTGGCTCCCCTGCGCAAGATGATCAGTAGGCGAAGGACTCGCCTTGGGTGGCGAGGTCCCAACACGTGCAACATCCTCATTAGCAGTTTCAACACTGCACGCAAATAACAAAGTTACTCTATAGTATTAACGCGGATTAAAGGACTGAAGATCTAAAGATACAAGTACTTACTTGGGGGGAGGAGTTTTATGCGACGACGCATCCTCTTCTGTTGACTGCTCGCCAGAGATGAGATGGCGCCTTCTTTTAGATGTGCTAGCGCCATCATCCCCAGCAGCTTTCTTGCGCTTCACCCCTCGATCAGCACCTTCTTGCTCAGACATGGCAATCTCCCCACTCTCGGACGAGCCTGTGCTCGACAACTCTTCCACAGGGATTTGTACCTCAGGAGTGGGAAAACTGCGCAAAGGAGTCGCCTCTAAAACAACTTGGGGCGTATCCTCTGATTCTTCCTGCGCGATCACCATCGTGCGCCCTGCGGTAGCCTGTAGAACTGGCTCCTCGCCATCTCTCAAAGGGCGCACCCCTACGGTCACCTGCGTGGGCTTCGCCAAGCGAACAACACCGAATAGATCCATCTCTGCGCAACAAACAACAAACAAACACAAAATGAGTTAGATAAAATACAAAGGGAAGAGCGCTCACAACTAATAAGCGAAGAGGAAGGAGAGACAAGCACCCACCCCGGCTATTCTCGTCCAAAAAAGTTGGCACTTCCTCCGGACTACCGAAGTAATTGCGACTGATGCCCATGTGCACCAAAAACTCCTCTGGATACGCTTTGATCGGTATGTGATTGGTATTTATCGTATCCGCATCAGCTACGTTATACAATCCGGGGTCTGGGCGCTCATCCTTCGGTAATGATTTTTGGGTATAGAATTCGAAATCCCAAGGGAACAACGCATCATCAACCCAGAAGAATTTCTCCCTCCAATTCCTCAGGGCGTCTAACTTTTCCGTATAGCACTGCAGCGGCCCTGCGCGCTTGGAGAAGGACACCCACCCGTTTGACCACGAGGTATGATAAAACGCGCGGAATAGATGAATTGTGGGTTCAATCCCCAACAACCGACAATTTACTTCAAAATTGGTTATTTTTGCTGCACCTATACAGTGCAGTTGGGAAATATGGAGACGGTAGTGGTTTAAAATATCACATAAAAATAAGGAAATGGGCACACGTTGGTTCGCAAATTCAAAGAAACGTGTGTATACCCCCACTTTCCCTTCCGGGAAATTCGCTATGGACGCAGTTACCACCGGAACCACCGGGTGCAATGCGATAGGGATATAATAATCCGAGGTAAACTGACGAAGTTCGTCCTCGGATATATCGGATGTAAAATCGGACAATTGAAGAACCATGATTGGAATTTAAAGTATTACGACGCGCACGCGCTTTTACCTTAGACAAAGCAGATTTCTGGTTCGTTGTTTGAAGGTTTAACAATGGTGGAAAATGACGGTTTTTACTGTGATAGCCACAGTGAAAAGACGGCTCAACTTTATATAGGGTTACACATGTTCGTGGATGGATGACATGTGTACCCCACTTGCTCTAATCGTGTGGCTGGGAAGCCAAAAGGTGAAGCACTTTTTCACCCACCCCTCACGATTTACGAAGAAATACGGATGTACTTGGACTAGATTCATCATATCACTTTTTTGGCGGGAAATACTTAAAACTTCTCCGCTAAGCATTCCGGAATACTTTTTTGCTACATTTGTTAGTCTAGCATCCGCAGTAGGTGCACTGCGCATACTAGACTCGGGGGACATGATGACGTATAGTCCGCATTCGGGTCACGAACCCGACCAATGGACGATACTACCACTCAAGCCCATCACGAATGGGCTCAAGACCATCACGAATGGGCTATCATGATAACGGTTTGGGCTTACGAAGGCCCAACCCGAAGTTATTTAGGGCACGTTTGGTACAGAGAATTTCAGAGAATAGAAATGAAGTAGATAATAGAAATTCAGAGAATAGAAATCAGTAGAGAATTTTAATGAATTTCCGGTGTTTGGTAACAACAGAGACTTTTGACCCGAGAATTAACAAAAAAATGTTTTATTTGGAGTAAAAAAAAAAAAAAAAAAAAAAAAAAAAAAAAAATTCTTTAGCAAATTTATTATCATAAAAAAAATCCACCAAAACATCAGCAAATTGAATACCAACCATGAATGAGCTTTCTAATTACAAATCCCAATACTGGTAACTCACCATCAATATAAATTTGATAAACATGATATGGTTACCTCGTATGATTTTGTATACCAATCAAGATCCACAACCATTGTTTAAATAATTGAAAAGAACAATGTTTAAACATTTCTCTTTAAACAATAGAACAAATCTGGTACGAGGTACATGGTTGCTATATAAATAATTGAGAAAGATGACCACATAGAACAATGTTTAAATAATTGAGAAAGATGACCACATAGAACAAATCTGGTACATGGTCTACAAGATCCGAGAAAGATGACCACAAGATGCAGTAATCAAACATTCGAGGTCCACATGAACTAGAGGGATAGGACGGGGAGCTGGGGCTGGAGACCAGAGGTGAAAGAGCCTGAAACTAGTGATTGGGGATTAGGGTTTGACAGGTTTTCTAAAAATTGGGTGAAATGTGTGGGGTGGAATGTGGTGGTCACGTGAT
Source organism: Artemisia tridentata subsp. tridentata (assembly GCA_021014915.2). Classification (NCBI taxonomy): domain Eukaryota; kingdom Viridiplantae; phylum Streptophyta; class Magnoliopsida; order Asterales; family Asteraceae; genus Artemisia; species Artemisia tridentata. Next base: position 423,897,465 of record CP139505.1, read on the forward strand.
TGTGTCCTCTTATACCCCTTTTTTATGTTTTAATATTTTTCCCATAAAAGCAAAAAAAGCGGAGAATTAAAGAGGCTCCTCATTTCCAAATAAAAAGGGATGGAAATAAAAATGCAAAGAGCCAGATTCTCGAGAAATTTTTGGGAGGTTGATATCTCCGCTTTTTTATTTCCCTAGCCTATCAAACAAGAGATTTTATCATATTTCCAACTCTCAACTCCCATTTCTTGCTACCAAACATGCCCTTATGGTCTTGATATAGGATATCTCTTATTTATGGGATATATATCACACGGCCGATTTAGGCGGATACGCCGAGGGTTAAGGAACACGAAACCAACAAGGATTTCGTGTGTATATATAAAGGGCATATCGGCTAGAATTAAAGGTACGACATTACAACCCTAACTCTTCAACTAAACCCTAAAACCGATTACTTACTCTCACGCCGGAGGATAATCGTGGGAGACAATCCCACGATAAGCCTAACGGTGTCTTTTTGTTTTTTTAGTGCGCAGGTCTCAAGCATTATGATCTAATTGATACGAGAAACAAGGAACGCCCAACTTTGGTATCAACACTTACGTTTTTTCCGTTTTCATACGCTTTTTGTCCGTTTTTCTTACGATTTTTCCGCTTTTATCCGTTTTTCTTACGTGTTTTTCGTTTTCGTCCGTTATTCTTACGTTTTTTTTTCCCGTTTTCATATGTTTTTGTCCGTTTTTCTTACTTTTTTTTTTCCGTTTTTTGCACGTTTTTTATCCGTTTTTTCTTTCGTTTTTTACGTTTTCGTCCGTTATTCTTACATTTTTTTTCCGTTTTCATACGTTTTTGTCCGTTTTTTCTTACGTTTTTTTCCGTTTTTGTCCGTTTTTTACGTTTTCGTCCGTTATTCTTATGTTTTTTTTTTTTCCGTTTTTATAGTTTTTGTTCATTTTCCTTACGTTTATTTTACCTTTTTTCCTTTTTTTTTCTTTTTTGTCCGAATTTTTTATTTAGTCCAAATTTTTTGTCCGATTTTTTTTGTTTAAATTTTTTTTTAAAAATAAATAAAATTAAAAAATTAAAAAAAAAATCAAAATTTTTGTCCGAATTTTTTTCTTTTTTGTCCGAATTTTTTTTAAATTGGACAAAAAAGAAAAAAAAAATCGGACAAAAATTTTGAACTTTTTTTTTTTTTTTTTTAAAACGTAAGAAAAAGGGACAAAAACGTATGAAAACGGAAAAAAACGTAAGAATAACTGGCGAAAACGTAAAAAACGTAAAAAAAAAGGGACAAAAACGGATAAAAACGAAAAAACGTAAGAAAAAAAAACGGACAAAAACATATGAAAACGGAAAAAAAACGTAAGAATAACGGACGAAAACGTAAAAAACGTAAGAAAAACGGATAAAAATGGAAAAAACGTAAGAAAAACGGAAAAAAACGTATGAAAACGGAAAAAAACGTAGAATAACGGACGAAAACGTAAAAAACGTAAGAAAAACGGACAGAACGTAAGAAAAAGGACAAAAACAGACAAAAACGGAAAAAACGTAAGAAAAACGTATGAAAACGGAAAAAAAACGTAAGAATAACGGACAAAAACGGATAAAACGTAAGAAAAACGGTCAAAAACGTATGAAAACGGAAAAAACGTAAGAATAACGGACGAAAACGTAAAAAACGTAAGAAAAACGGACAAAAACGTAAGAAAAACGGACAAAAACAGAAAAAACGTAAGAAAAACGGACGAAAACGGAAGAAAAACGGACTCAAGGACCATTTGTGTAAGCCTTGCGCAACACAAGGACGATTTTGTGTAAGAAGGACCATTTGTGAAAAAAATGACTAAATTTGTAAAGCCTTGCGCAACACAAGGACCATTTGTGTTAAAAACTGAAAAGGAATATATTAAAAGAAAAGGACAGGGGTATTTCTGTCTTTTGATGGAGGCCAGGGACCAAACATGCAGCTGAAACTTCAAAATGGGGACCATCCTTGCACTTTCGAAAGTTTAGGGACCAAACCTGCAATTTGGCCAAACATTAGGGACCAAAAATGCAATTAACTCAAAAATATAAGTGTTGAAGTTGGGCTGCTTTTGTGGGCCGAAGGACTAGTTCACAGAAAATGATTTTGGGTTGAATGTGTTGACCCAAGGTGTGTTGTGTTATGTTAATTAAAATTTTTCGTGGTACACGTGTGAGCTCGTTTCCAATATTTGGTGTTTCCCGTAATAACTAAGTAGTTATGTAATTGTTTCAAAAATTAAACAGACACTTGTGATAATAAATAGACATTTATTATTATAATTTTTAGGTGAAAAATTACCATTTGTCACATCCTCTCCAGCTTAGGATGAAAACCGTCCTCGGTTTTCACTTGGAGTTATCCGCTGAATTTGCGAAAAGGTGTGGGTATTTGCGTTTGATCTCGTCCTCGCGTTCCCACGTGTATTCGGGACCTCTTCGAGAGTTCCAGCGAACCTTAACAATAGGTATGCGGCTTTGCTTCAGCCGTTTGATTTCCCGATCCATAATTTCGACAGGTTCCTCGATGAAATTTAATCTCTCGTCCACCTGGATTTCTTCTAGTGGGATAGCAAGCGTTTCGTTTGAGAGACACTTCTTCAGGTTGCTCACATGAAAAACATTATGTACAGAGCTGAGTTCTGACGGTAGCTCAAGTCGGTAAGCTACCGGTTCGATTTTGGCGATGATTTTAAAAGGTCCTATTTAGCGGGGGTTTAGTTTCCCACGTTTTCCAAAACGAATCACGCCTTTCCATGGCGAGACCTTTAACATGACGCGGTCACCAACTTGGAATTCAAGTGGTCTCCGTCTTTTGTCAGCATAGCTTTTCTGTCGATCTCGAGCCGCTTGCAATCGACTCTTGATTTGCACTATCTTTTCGGTGGTCTCTCGTACTAGTTCGGGACCAGTGATTTGGCTTTCTCCGACTTCAGCCCAACGTATGGGGGATCTGCACTTTCGACCATAAAGTGCCTCGTAGGGTGCAGCTTTGATGCTTGTGTGATAGTTGTTATTGTAAGAGAACTCGGCTAGTGGTAGGTGTCTATCCCAACTATTTCCAAAGTCTATCACACACGCTCGTAGCATATCTTCTAGTGTTTGGATGGTCCTTTCGCTTTGACCATCAGTTTGCGGATGATACGCAGTACTCATATCGAGATTGGAGCCCAATGTATCTTGCAATGATCTCCAGAAATTTGACGTGAAGCGACTGTCTCGGTCAGAGATGATAGAAATTTGAACTCCATGACGTGCTACTATTTCTTTCACGTACAACCGTGCAAGTTTATCCATGCCTTCTTTTTCCCTGATCGGTAGGAAGTGAGCGGATTCTGTGAGGCGATCAACAATCACCCAAATGGTATCGTAACCGCTAGATGTCCTTGGTAGTTTTGTGATGAAATCCATGGTTATGTGTTCCCACTTCCATTCGGGAATATCGGGTTGAGTCAGTAAACCTGACGGTCGCTGATGCTCAGCTTTGACCTTGGAGCATGTTAAGCATTGACTGACATATGTTGCAATGTCAGCTTTCATGTTAGGCCACCAGTAGAGTTTCTTCAGATCAAGGTACATTTTATCAGCTCCCGGGTGGATGGAATATTTGGATTTATGGGATTCATGCATAATAAAGTCACGTATTCCTCCACATAGTGGGATCCAACTCCTGTTCTTGAAACATAACGTTCCATCAGCTCTCCTTACGAATCCGTTTTCACTTTCAGGCATCCCTTTTATTTTCTCGTTAAGTATGTTTTCTTCCTTGAGTGCTTCGGCCTGAGCCTCAAGGATTTTTGCTGGGAGTGGTGAGATTATCGTCATACCCAATGATCGTACTCTCAGAGGTTTAGGCCGTTTTTTCGACTAAGAGCATCGGCTACTACGTTTGCTTTGCCGGGGTGGTATCGAATTTCGCAATCATAGTCACTGAGTAATTCTAACCAACGGCGTTGCCTCATGTTGAGCTCTTTTTGGTCGAGGATGTGTTGCAAACTTTTGTGGTCGGTGTAGACTACACACTTGGTGCCATAGAGGTAATGTCTCCAGATTCTGAGTGCAAACACTACTGACCCCAATTCCAAGTCGTGTGTAGTATAGTTCTTCTCGTGGGTTTTTAGTTGTCGAGAGGCATAAGCTATAACTTTCTCTCTCTGCATCAACACAGCTCCTAACCCTTTGTGTGAAGCGTCGCAATAGACCACAAAATCTTCACTGCCTTCCGGTAGGGCCAAGATAGGCTCGCTACACAACTTATTCTTAAGCAGTTGGAAGGCTCCTTATGCCTTATCTCCCTAGTCGAACTTTACATTCTTTTGAGTCAACTTAGTCAAAGGCTTAGCTATCTTCGAGAATCCTTCGATAAACCTCCGGTAGTACCCTGCAAGTCCTAAGAATTGGCATATTTCGGTAGGTGTTGTGGGTGTTGCCCAATCCTTTATCGATTCGATCTTTGCAGGATCCACATGAACGCCTTGACTATCAACCACATGTCCTAGAAATTGAACAGTTGGAATCCAAAATTCACACTTTGAGAACTTTGCGTACAACTTCTCTTTCTTTAGTAATTCCAGGATTAGCCTCAGATGTTCTCCGTGTTCCCCTTTGCTCTTAGAGTATATCAGAATGTCGTCGATAAAGACGATCACGAACTTGTCCAGGTATGGCTTGCATACTCGATTCATAAGGTCCGTGAATACTGCCGGCGTGTTGGTTAAACCAAATGGCATGACCTGGAATTCGTAGTGACCGTAACGGGTTCTGAATGTCGTTTTAGGGATATCCTCTTCCCTAACTCTAAGTTGGTGGTATCCGGATCTTAAATCAATTTTGGAGTAAATACCCGAACCTTGAAGTTGGTCGAATAGGTCATCGATTCGTGGGAGTGGATAGCGGTTTTTGACGGTTAGTTTGTTTAATTCGCGATAATCGATGCACATCCTGAAAGATCCATCCTTCTTTTTGACAAAAAGAACTCGAGCTCCCCAAGGGGAAGAACTTGGTCTGATGAATCCTTTCTCCGCGAGTTCTGATAATTGGTTTGACAGTTCTTGCAATTATCTTGGAGCCAATCGATAAGGTGCTCGTGCCACTGGTGCGGCACCTGGTATTAGATCGATTCGAAATTCGACCTGTCGGATTGGCGGGAGTTCAGGTAAGTCTTCAGGAAAGACTTCCGAAAAATCTCTTACGATTGGAACGTCCTCTAGACGTTTTTCCTTCTGCTCTTTCTCTTCCCGTTCAGAGACTTGCGCTAGGAAAAGAAGGCATCCTTTGTTAAAGCATTTCTGTGCCTTAATGCAAGAGATAACGTTTATTCTTGAGACTCTCTTTCGACCTTTCTTGTCTCCTTCAACATTCAGGACTTTGTCTCCATAAGGAAGTCGGACGATTTTCTCGTTACAGAGAATAGTGGCACGATGTTTTGATAACCAGTCCATGCCGATAATAACGTCAAAACTACCCAATTTTAGTGGCTTAAGGTCGATGTTGAATGGGTGTTTTAATAGATTTAGAGTACAGCCTCTTACAATAGTGTCTATCCTTTCTACATTCCCGTTAGCTAACTCCACATTGTATACTTTGCCTAGAGGGGTCGGGGCAATACCAAGTAGGGTACTAAATGTGGTTGAAACAAAACTCCTATCCGCCCCCGTGTCAAACAATATGGATGCATAACGGTTATTTAAAAGGAACGTACCCGTCACGACGTTTGGGTCCTCTTAGGCTTCCACCTTGCCCACTGCATAGACCCTCCCGCGGGCTCCTCCGTCATTTCCAGGATTCTGTTGCTGTCCAGCAACCACTTGAATTCCCCCAGTAACTTGGTTCTTTGATTCACGGTACTCATTTTTGTAGCGCACCTTTTTCCCGCACCCAAAACATGTTACATTGGCCTTTGGGTTCTGCTCGGGTGCTGTCTGTGCAGTTGCGAGGGTTCTGGGTCTACAATCCCTGGCCATGTGCCCAATTTTCTGACAATTGTTGCATTTCACAGTGCATGGCCCGCTGTGGTGCAGTTTACAGCGATTGCAGAACGGGTGTTTCCCGGCATACCCCTTTTTCTCAGCTGAACGCCCTTTCTTCTCAGTTGTTCCGGCAGCGTAGGCCTTAACAACATCCTGTCTCTTGTTTGGGTGGTTGTTGTTTTTGTTTCGGGAGTGATATCCAATTTCCTTTTGTTGGACCCTTCCATCTCAGCTGAATCTTCAATCACTTGGTCCATCAGCTTGTTGGCTACCTCCATTGTTTCGTGAAGGTCAGCAGCCTTATAAGCTGTAACATTCCCCTTTGTAGACGGGGCAATCCGCCAATGTACCGCTCCAGTAGACGGGCCTCAGTTTGGACCATGTCCGGACAGAGTAAAGCAAGCTCCTGAAAACGCTGATTGTAGGTGGCCATATCGGTACCTTGTACCTTGAGATTCCAAAATTCAACTTCCAGCTTCTTCACCTCATTGCGAGGGCAGTATTTCCTAAGAACCATTTGCTTGAAATTTTCCCACGACATTGCATAGGCAGTGTCGTAGCCAGCCGATTTTGAATAGTTGTTCCACCAGGTTAAGGCGGCATCCTGAAAAGTAAATGACGCGTACTTAACCTTGTCCTCTTCAGCACAGCCACTAATTCGGAACACTGTTTCTAACTTCTCAATCCAACGAACCAGAACAACTACCCCTTCAGTACCACCAAACCCTCCAGTCATTATCTTCTTGAAGTCCGGGTAGGTACAGCCTCGAGTATTGTTGTTGGTGGGTCTAGAGTTTCCACCATCGGTTGTTGAGTGATTGGCTGCAGCCAGTGCTGCTGCCACTCTTTGTTCTACTAGCTGGTCGAGCAAAGCTCGATCAACAGGTGGGGTTGTTGCAGTTTCCTCAACTGGGTTCGGGTTTGCACGCGTAGCTCTTTTCGGAGGCATTTTGCTGTATCAGAAAGATAATGAAAATTGAGTTTTTGAGAGTTTATTATCGCACAAGAGTAATATCATTGATAGAGTATATGAGTAAGATCAAGCATAAAGAGGTTGGCACATATGGTATAACAATTCAAACTTGTCATAGATTAGATTCACTTGAGCCCGAATACATAAGGAAACCTCATAAGTTACAAATAAAGATATGGAAAACTACGAATGCCACTAACAGACGGTCACTTAGTTTAGTGGTGATACATTTCAAATTACTAAAAGCTGAAGTCAATCACGTCCATGGCGTAGCTGTTCCAACTCTGCTGCCATCCGTCCAACAGTAGCCGCCAATCGTGATACGCTCGACTCTAACTGTGCGATGTGTCTTTGCGATGCCATGATCTCCATACGATCCTCCTGTTCTGACCTTACCACACTACCAACCACTGCCTCCATGTCATGAAACCTATACCAGGCAGCCCACTCTGTATCCCATACTCTGGATTGATCTCTTCCTATGTCCCCTAATCTCTGCCTGATACTGGCAAGTTCTCTCTCGACCTGATCATCTCGTCGCTCAATCCTCTCTATATGATCAGTGTGAATATCCAATAAGTTCTCATGTGTTTCAAGCTGCAACAAGACCCCCGTGACCACATCCACTTCTTCCTCCACTACCGGTGAATTTGCTGGTGGAGGGGGAACTGGGTTCACCGGAGATGGTGGCATAAACAATGGCGAGTATGTGGGGCTGTCAGCTTAATCGTATGCCGATTTGAGCGGTTAGGGAAGAGGTTCCGAGCACATTTGATATTGGGCAGAGTTCTAGGGTTGCTCAGATGATAGGGGGAGATATGGACGTGCCGCTAGGGCTAGAACAGGGAGACGCTGGACCATCGACTAAGAATGAAGCCCCAGGTGCTGACGAAGTAATATGGAAAGATATAGAGTGTGTTCATAGTGTCCCACTTTAAGTTGACAGCCCCACATACTCGCCATTGTTTGTGCCACCATCTCCGGTGAACCCAGTTCCCCCTCCACCCGCAAATTCACCGGTAGTGGAGGAAGAAGTGGATGTGATCACGGGGGTCTTGTTGCAGCTTGAAACACATGAGAACTTATTGGATATTCACAATGATCAGATAGAGAGGATTGAGCGACGGGATGATCAGGTCGGGAGAGAACTTGCCAGTATCAGGCAGAGATTAGGGGACATAGGAAGAGATCAATCCAGAGTATGGGATACAGAGTGGGCTGCCTGGTATAGGTTTCATGACATGGAGGCAGTGATTGGTAGTGTGGTAAGGTCAGAACAGGAGGATCGTATGGAGATCATGGCATCGCAAAGACACATCGCACAGTTAGAGTCGAGCGTATCACGATTGGCAGCTACTGTTGGACGGATGGCAGCAGAGTTGGAACAGCTACGCCATGGACGTGATTGACTTTAGCTTTTAGTAATTTAAAATGTATCACCACTAAACTAAGTGACTGTCTGTTAGTGGCATTCGTAGTTTTCCATATCTGTATTTGTAACTTATGACGTTTCCCTATGTATTCGGGCTCAAGTGAATCTAATCTATGACAAGTTTGAATTGTTATACCATATGTGCCAACCTCTTTATGTTTGATCTTACTCATATACTCTATCAATGATATTACTCTTGTGCGATAATAAACTCTCGAAAACTCAATTTTCATTATCTTTCTGATACAGCAAAATGCTTCCGAAAAGAGCTACGCGTGCAAACCCGAACCCAGTTGAGGAAACTGCAACAACCCCACCTGTTGATCGAGCTTTGCTCGACCAGCTAGTAGAACAAAGAGTGGCAGCAGCACTGGCTGCAGCTAATCACTCAACAATCGATGGTGGAAACTCTAGACCCACCAACAACAATACTCGAGGCTGTACCTACCCAGACTTCAAGAAGATAATGACTGGAGGGTTTGGTGGTACTGAAGGGGTAGTTGTTCTGGTTCGTTGGATTGAGAAGTTAGAAACAGTGTTCCGAATTAGTGGCTGTGCTGAAGAGGACAAGGTTAAATACGTGTCATTTACTTTTCAGGACGCCGCCTTAACCTGGTAGAGCAACTATTCAAAATCGGCTGGCTACGACACTGCCTATGCAATGTCGTGGGAAAATTTCAAGCAAATGGTTCTTAGGAAATACTGCCCTCGCAATGAGGTGAAAAAGCTAGAAGTTGAATTTTGGAACCTCAAGGTACAAGGTACCGATATGGCCACCTACAATCAGCGTTTTCAGGAGCTTGCCTTACTCTGTCCGGACATAGTCCAAACTGAGGCCCGTCTACGGGAGCGGTACATTGGCGGATTACCCCCGTCAACAAAGGGGAATGTTACAACTTATAAGGCTGATGACCTTCACGAAACAATGGAGGTAGCCAACAAGCTGATGGACCAAGTGATTGAAGATTCGGCTGAGATGGAAGGGTCCAACAAAAGGAAATTGGATGATCACTCCCGAAACAAAAACAACAACCACCCAAACAAGAAACAAGACGTTGTTAAGGCCTACGCTGCCGGAACAACTGAGAAGAAAGGGCGTCCAGCTGAGAAAAAGGGGTATGCCGGGAAACACCCGTTCTGCAATCGCTGTAAACTACACCACAGCGGGCCATGCACTGTGAAATGCAACAATTGTCAGAAAATTAGGCACATGGCCAGGGATTGTAGACCCAGAATCCTCGCAACTGCACAGACAGCACCCGAGCAGAACCCAAAGGCCAATGTAACATGTTTTGGGTGCGGGAAAAAGGTGCGCTACAAAAATGAGTGCCGTGAATCAAAGAACCAAGTTACTGGGGGAAATCAAGTGGTTGCTGGACAGCAACGGAATCCTGGAAATGACGGAGGGGCCCGCGGGAGGGTCTATGTAGTAGGCAAGGTGGAAGCCCAAGAGGACCCAAACGTCGTGACGGGTACGTTCCTTTTAAATAACCGCTACGCATCCATATTGTTTGACACGGGGGCGGATAGGAGTTTTGTTTCAACCACATTTAGTACCCTACTTGGTATTGCCCCGACCCCTCTAGGCAAAGTATACAATGTGGAGTTAGCTAACGGGAATGTAGAAAGGATAGACACTATTGTATGAGGCTGTACTCTAAATCTATTAAAACACCCATTCAACATCGACCTTATGCCAGTAGAATTGGGTAGTTTTGACGTTATTATCAGCATGGACTGGTTATCAAAACATCGTGCCACTATTCTCTGTAACGAGAAAATCGTCCGACTTCCTTATGGAGACAAAGTCCTAAATGTTGAAGGAGACAAGAAAGGTCGAAAGAGCGTCTCAAGACTAAACGTTATCTCTTGCATTAAGGCACATAAATGCTTTAACAAAGGATGCCTTCTTTTCCTAGCGCAAGTCTCTGGACGGGAAGAGAAGGAGCATCAGGAAAAACGTCTAGAAGACGTTCCAATCGTAAGAGATTTTCTGGAAGTCTTTCCTGAAGACTTACCTGGACTCCCGCCAATCCGACAGGTCGAATTTCGAATCGATCTAATACCAGGTGCCGCACCAGTGGCACGAGCACCTTATCGATTGGCTCCAACAGAATTGCAAGAACTGTCAAACCAATTATCGAAACTCGCGGAGAAAGGATTCATCAGACCAAGTTCTTCCCCTTGGGGAGCTCGAGTTCTTTTTGTCAAAAAGAAGGATGGATCTTTCAGGATGTGCATCGATTACCGCGAGTTAAACAAACTAACCATCAAAAACCGCTATCCACTCCCACGAATCGATGATCTATTCGACCAACTTCAAGGTTCGAGTATTTACTCCAAAATTGATTTAAGATCCGGATACCACCAACTTAGAGTCAGGGAAGAGGATATCCCTAAAACGGCATTCAGAACCCGTTACGGTCACTACGAATTCCAGGTCATGGCATTTGGTTTAACCAACGCACCGGCAGTATTCATGGACCTTATGAATCGAGTATGCAAGCCATACCTGGACAAGTTCGTGATCGTCTTTATCGACGACATTCTGATATACTCTAAGAGCAAAGAGGAACACGAAGAACATCTCAGGCTAATCCTGGAGTTGCTAAAGGAAGAGAAGTTGTACGCAAAGTTCTCAAAGTGTGAATTTTGGATTCCAACTGTTTAATTTCTAGGACATGTGGTTGATAGTCAAGGCGTTCATGTGGATCCTGCAAAGATCGAATCAATAAAGGATTGGGCGACACCCACAACACCTACCGAAATACGCCAATTCTTAGGACTTGCAGGGTACTACTGGAGGTTTATCGAAGGATTCTCGAAGATAGCTAAGCCTTTGACTAAGTTGACTCAAAAGAATGTTAAGTTCGACTGTAGAGATAAGGCAGAAGGAGCCTTCCAACTGCTTAAGAATAAGTTGTGTAGCGCGCCTATCTTGGCCCTACCGGAAGGCAGTGAGGATTTTGTGGTCTATTGCGACGCTTCACACAAAGGGTTAGGAGCTGTGTTGATGCAGAGAGAGAAAGTGATAGCTTATGCCTCTCGACAACTAAAAACCCACGAGAAGAACTATACTACACACGACTTGGAATTGGGGTCAGTAGTGTTTGCACTCAGAGTCTCGAGACATTACCTCTATGGCACCAAGTGTGTAGTCTACACCGACCACAAAAGTTTGCAACACATCCTCGACCAAAAAGAGCTCAACATGAGGCAACGCCGTTGGTTAGAATTGCTCGGTGACTATGATTTCGAAATTCGATACCACCCCGGCAATGCAAACGTAGTAGCCGATGCTCTTAGTCGAAAAGAACGGCCTAAACCTCTGAGAGTACGATCATTGGGTATGACGATAATCTCACCACTCCCAGCAAAAATCCTTGAGGCTCAGGCCGAAGCACTCAAGGAAGAAAACATGCTTAACGAGAAAATAAAAGGGATGCCTGAAAGTGATAACGGATTCGTAAGGAGAGCTGATGGAACGTTATGTTTCAAGAACAGGAGTTGGATCCCACTATGTGGAGGAATACGTGACTTCATTATGCATGAATCCCATAAATCCAAATATTCCATCCACCTGGGAGCTGATAAAATGTACCTTGATCAGAAGAAACTCTACTGGTGGCCTAACATGAAAGCTGACATTGCAACATATGTCAGTCAATGCTTAACATGCTCCAAGGTCAAAGCTGAGCATCAGCGACCGTTAGGTTTACTGACTCAACCCGAGATTCCCGAATGGAAGTAGGAACGCATAACCATGGATTTCATCACAAAACTACCAAGGACATCTAGCAGTTACGACACCATTTGGGTGATTGTTGATCGCCTCACAAAATCCGCTCAATTCCTACCGATCAGGGAAAAAGAAGGCAAAAAAGATTTCAAGTGGTCCCAAATATATCAGAGTCTTCTATGACCATGCCATGCCATGCCAAAAGCCTCCAGTAGTGTGCTATTGCTTAATACCTGAAAATACATGCTAAAAAGTGTCAACACGAGGTTGGTGAGTTCATAGGTTTATGATAAAGCAGTAAAAATACTGTGAGTTCAATAAGAGTTTTGTGACCATTGTGTCGCTCACAATGTCATAAAAATACAGTTTACTTCATAGCAAGATTATAGTTGTGGAACAAGAGTAGGGTATGCAACCCAAATAAAATAGTTTATTACGCTAGTAGTTGGACCATGAGTTTGGTATATGCACATCGCAACCCATGCGAGTCATATAAAATATAGTCTATTACGTTAGCACTAAGTCATGCAACCGAAGCTATAACAGTGTGCATGCTCTAGAAGCATGGTAAATACAAAGGCCCGGCAAGTGTTTATCCCAGACACTTGTGTTTCGACATGGTATACGTTTGTGTGCCTATCCGGTCAATCCGAACGGGGACGTTACTCCCAATAGATCTATTTATAACATTCACGCTTCCTAGCAGGAATTGACGGTTCATGAGTTTGGGCAAATTGGGACATAATAGGGCTTAGGCTAATCCACGTAATAGTTTTGATAAAACAATAGTGTTGGTCCATAAAAGCTTTGCAAGTTTCTCACCCAAGTTGTAAAACAAGTTCAAATAGAGTGGGGTTACATATCAGTCAAATCACATAATGCCTTCAAATAACCAATTCAAATAATAGCTCAATAGTCAGATATTGAGTAAACAGTTCACAGATTTCAATATAAACAGTCCCTGAGTATGTTTAAAACGAGCATGTATTCTCCCCCAAAACAGTTAGAAAACCAGTAAAAGTAGGGATTATGAACTCACCTGATGCGATAGCAACGATGACAAAAGTGGATTCACTGAAATGTAAGTTCAATTGAGATTTCGGAAACAGCTTCACACACGACCTGAATAATAATAACGTTTGAGTATTCGTCTTTACACGAATAACGAATGCGATATGAGGAATCGTATGCCGATTTGATCAGTGATGTGAGTGTGATATGCTTAAAATGTTTAAAGTTCAAAAATAATATTATTATTAATATTATCTTGTTGTTATGATTCAGAAATCATAATAACCGTCGTCTCGAAATGGGTGAAACGAAACGTTGAGTTGTGTTGTTTAAAAGTCGTTATATATAAATATAACGTATTGTTAATAAGTTTGTGTTTGCAATGAAACAATGTGATAGTCGAAGGTGTAATGTGTAATTTGAGAATTGGGAATGAAAAGTAATAATGTTTCTGTTTACCCTCAAACTTTCACTGTTTTTACACTTTAATTGGGAATGAAAACAACTTATTTTTAGCTTAATGGGCTTATTAACGTGGCATTTAAAGGCCCGTTAAGAAAATTAGAGGCGAGGGTATGAAAATAGTTTTGGGCCTGGACTTGGGCTATTTTTGTGATTCTAAAAACGTTCAGTATGGGCCCAGTGGGCTGATGGATCGCTAAGTGTTATTGGGCTTTAAATTAGCCCAACCGGAAATTAGAGTATTTATTGAAAATGAATTTTCTGAAAATCTTAGTAACTGTCGATCAAAATGAAGGTTTTTAAGTGTGTTTGAGAGCTTTTTATGTTGAGGTTAAAACATGAAATATGTAGATTTCCTGGTGGTCATTCGACATGTCCAAGAATATATAGATGTTATGTTCGAAATTTCGGAAATAAAACCCTGGTTTTTGGCCTAGTCGCACAAGTACTAACTGAAAATCACGAGATAATTTCTAAGTCTGGAAAATCAGTTTTATGTAGCAATTTTAAAGGTAAATTTTGAGTGTCGAGATACACTTAGGGTGAGATTTACAAAATATAAAAGTTGAAGTATGCTAGGTCGTGATTCTATATAAGCAAAAACATGCATATGTTGCATGTCAAAATTCGAAAATAACGAGGCATAAAGAAGGCTGTTCGAAACCGTTTCAACATATATAAAACACTTGGTTTTGTTTCTAAATCTCAATTCCGTTTTGACTTATGGTAAATATGTGTTCGTTTTTGACATTTCCAAGTCTGTTCCTAGCATGATATGGTATTTTTGAGTTTCTTAAGCCATGTATCATAAGGGTGTACGTATACTTACAACCGAATACGTACATATGTAGTGTTTTTATGCATACGTTCGAAAAACAATATAAGCATGCATGATTGATTTCTAACGTAGATTTTAAATGTTTATATGGTGTATAGACTTACAAGAGGGATGAGTAAGAACTGTGGTACGTTGGAATGAATCAGAAACGCAAGAGTTCTTCGAAACATAACCCGTACAGCAACTAATATACACGTTCATCTTCAAAACAACTAACCCGATTGGTTCTTGGCTTCTGGGTCTTCAGGGACTTGTTAAACTGAGGTAGAAGACCTATGAGTATGTTGTGGGAGTTTGAGAGTGCATGAGGATAAGTAAGAGATGAGTTAGCTATCTATTCGGTATTTAATAAACCGAACAAACACCCTTGTTATTTTAAGAGTTATTGGGAGACAAGGCCACTCATGATCCCTTGTCTTCTAACTTCAATCATTGATCATGTTAGGTGTAAAAGAGGAGAAAAATGTGGCTTTATGGGGCCGGTTATACAAAGAATTCAAAAGGTGATAGGTATGTTTCGATTTGTATAGTGCCGAGGAGTGTAATAATTTGCATTGCTATTAATGCCATGTTTCCTGGATGTCTCGTGACTTATTTCTGACAGGTTGGACTTAGGGGAAAGCTTGTGAAGGTAACAATAATATAAGTGTCAGTAGGGATTTATACGAACTTTTATATGTGTCGACATATTTAATATGACATTTTACCCCGTGACTTTAGTCCAAGATGATATAAATACACTCGGTAACTTCCTTTAGGTGTCTAGTGATCATTAAAAATGGTTACAATCAATTATGGGTTGATTCGGTTGAGTTTGACAAAAAAATTGTCAATCGAATGAGTTGTGTTTTTAGCCGAACACTTTGGTCAAAATTTGTGTACCATAAGTTGATATCACGTGGTGAATTTTGGCATCCCATTTCTTGGCTAGGTGGACAATGGAGTGGTAAAAAGAAACTCACGATTTGCCCCAAAAATCAAAAGATATCGAGCCATGTTGGAGGCTTGTTTGATCGGACAAAAGAAAAAAAAAAATTAAAACTTAAGTTGGGCTGTTTTGTGGGCCGAATGAATAGTGACACATAAATTGGATTAGTTTTGACCCATGTGATGTTATTTTGAATTAGTTGTATCCGTGGTTCGCATGTGTTTTCGTTCCGTGTTTTTGTCACATATTTGTTTTTGAGTTATTTTTGAATAATAACTATTCGTTACGAGATAACCTCTCGTTTTCACAAGTCGGAAAATAATTTAAATACGTGCATTCCGATCATTAATTATTGTTTTAACAAATGGAAAATTGCCATTTGTTACAGTCTCCCAGCCTTATTTGAATGTCGTCCCGACATTCAGCTCAGGTTATCTGTTGGGAGTGTTTTTCTGAAAAGTTCAGCCAATTTGGCAAGTTAGTCTCCTCGCCCAATATTTATCCACGACCCTTCAATTTTTGATTATGCCCATGTTCAGCCCCTCACTTACTATAAAAGGGTGAAAATTTTATTTTTATTCCATAAAAACACACACACACACATTCCATTATTACTCTCTCCGCCCCTTCTTCCCCAATTAAATCTGGCCACCGAGAAAATTTTCTGGCCACCCCCAGCGAAACCTTTTATTATTCCAAAGGTTACATCGAGTCACCCCGTCTCCGACCTTACCACTCGCTAGCTATAACTATTACTGTAGCTCCACCCCTTATTGCTATCCCCACCACGAGCCACCACCATTAACATGCCGCATTTTATTACCACTATTGCGATTGTTTATGTTGTGGTTGTGGCTATTTATTTAGCTTACGCCCCGAAAGAAGAGTTCGCACTCTTGTTTGGAATCTTAATGTTTGTCGCCCCACTGGCGGTTCTCTCCATCTTCGTGGACAAGTTTTGGGGGTAATAGTATTGTGTTAGGATAAGTATTTGTTGTTTTGCTAATGAATGTGTAATAAGACTTGTTCGTTTTGATCTTACAGTGTGCTCAAGAGGTTAGATCCCGCGTTGGCTCTTGCTCTCGTAATTTTAGCGGTGATTTTTATTGTCTTGGCGAGTCAGCCAATCGGTGATTCTGCACCTTATCTAGTGATTTTTGTAATAGTAGTATTACCGATGCTGATTATATCGTTATGTATGAATTTTGGTTGGTCTCAATAAAAATTTCTGTTTTCCATATGTGTTTGTGATTCTCGGATTCGTATACGGGTTTGATTGTAATGGAGACAAATTTGTGATACGTGATAGTAAATTCTTAAGAGTAGGGATTCAATTCCTTACACATTAGTGTCACGGATTTAGAGAGCACGCAAACTGATGTTAAAGTCTTTGAGAAAATGAGTGCAATGTTTCCCCAAAATATAAGTATGGAAGATTTTATCGTCCCTAAGCATGTATTGAATAATGTTGACCTTGAACTAGAAGGTCTATCATCCTTGTTGCATCATTCAAGGGAGATTTCTACAACGAAGTTACAAGTTGATAAACGTCTTCGGCTTGTGAAAAATCCAATTTCGGATTTCTTCTTGAGATATTCCAGCATAGGAAAATCTTATTGATGTCAAAAGTGTTCCGAACTTTTGGGATTGCAAATTTTGGAGAAGGGAAGATTGTACTCAAAGACCTTGGCTGAAGATTTGTCTATACATTTTCTATGTTATGCGTTTGCATAGAAAACCACTTGAAAACAAGTAGAATACTCCTGTCTTATCGGATATAAATAAGCCTACTTATTTATAATTCGTTATTTACATGGAGAGGCGTCCCAAACGATGTAAATAAAGAAGTATAAACTTATGGTTCGGCGATTCACAATTTTTTTTATTTGAATAAAAAGGTGTCCCAATTTATTTAAATAAAGACGTTGTCAATCATCATACTTAAGAATTTCCGACAAAACACTCGTATGTGTGGAAAAGAAAGGCTAACCCACACTGGGTTAGAATCATAGCTTTTTAACAATGAGAGTTTCGGAAGAGAACTTGATGAATGTAGAGAAAGTTGCTGAACTTCAGCTTTTGTAGATGATGATTCAAGTTTCCACTGCAAAGGCATTGTAAATCCACTCAGTTCCAAGTCCCGCCCATACAAGACTTGCAACCTGTGTGTTTACTACCCATTGCCAACATACTTGTAGTTACATTATTGTAGAAATGTGTTTGTACTCGTGATGCCCTATGATAGTCATTCGCGGATGTACTTAGTTCTAGTGGGATTGAAAGTACGTTGAATGTATATTTATACTGATGAGTAGCATAATATACTTGGATATCCCATAGTCGTTTGATGGATGAAAGGCAGTATCCATGTGTAGTGTATACTTAAAATTTTTAGGGTAAGGCTAGGAAGTGTTAGCCAAGACATCGGTAAGTGTGAGCATGTATACAAGTAACATGAAGTATATGTTATAAGAGTAGCATGTAAAGTATATGCGAAGCTTGCTGTGTATACGATTACTTAAATACAATAACACGAAAGAGTTCTATGCATAAATTACACATACTGGGAGCCTCCTTCCCAAAGATTTACTGGGAGCCTACTTCCCAAAGACTAGTGGGAGCCTACTTCCCAAAGACTACTAGGAGCCTACTTCCCAAAGATAACTAGGAGCCTACTTCCCAAAGACAAGTATAAAAGCGTATCATATAAAAGCATAAATGTTTAAGTAATTGCATAAATCATGTATTTGATAAACGAATAAAATAATTTAAGCATGTATCTCCCTCCAAAGAGTATAAAATAAGCATTAAAATGTAGGGGCTATGACTCACCTTGAGTAACTGATAATGAGAATTATGAAATCGAGTAAGTTACGGGAACGACTCCAACACACGACCTGGATTAATTGTGAAGTTTGAGATTCGACAGATTCGGTTCAATACAAGTAATGAATGTAAAACAGATAACGATTTGATGATGGATGAGTTTGATATGCTTAAAATATTTAAAATTCAAAAATAATATTATATATAATATTATCTTGTTTTTATGTCTTTAAATAATATCATTTTGAATATTCGTTAGTGTTTTATATTTATTCGTTACGAATAACGTCGACATATATAAACATATCAACTTTGTTGTATTCATGTAAGGAAAGAAGTTTTGACATCATTAGTTGGAAATATAAGTTTTTGATACTATTATAAAGTTTACAAACATCACCCCTACATTAGATAAAAGTTACACTTTTAACCCTATGTTCCGCAAAATTTGCATTTTTAGTCCAAAGTTCATAAATCATGTAATTATATCTCCTTTGTATTTATCAAACCTGTTGCCTTTCTATTTTTATAAATGATAGTCATTGGGATTTAGGCCCAACAAGGGCCACGCTTTGGTTTGTAAAAAAAAAAACGCCATGCAGTAGAAGAGAAAAAAATATATATGGTCTCCACTGTCACCTCCTAGATTCGATCCTAGGTCTCTTGTCCATGAACCCACGACACAACCAAATGAGCCAAACCTTGTATTATGTTTGTATATCTTATGCATGATAAGGGTCTCGATATCGGTTTAATTTAGGAAATGATAATAAGTAAAATTTCGATGTAAATGATACTCAAGTGTTGTTACTATCAGAATGAAAATAGTTACTTATTATGCACCTATCATGAAATAAGATATTCATATAAACTATTATTTTACGAAGGAAAAACTGGGTGAGTTTGATAAACTATACTTGGTGTTTATATTAGTTCAGTAACAACACTGATAACTGCACTTGATAACTTTTTCTGAAATGAAATATATAGGTACTAGTGAAGAGCAGTTTGTTTGAGTTATTTCGAAAGTGATCTAGTGCTTATGGGTGCGAACTTAGAATACGAAATAAGTAGTTTGCTAGGTCGACTATTGCATGGTTCAAAAATATAGGCACGTTATGTGTATGATTTACGATTTAAATGGGGCAGAAAGTGGGTGGTTCGACTGGGTTCTAACCAAAAAAAAAAAAAAGACTTAGAATATATACTTTCTAAGTATTTAACCCGGTTTGACTTATGTTTAATATAGGCCTCGTATTGACTTAACATGAGTGCGTATTCGTTATCTATGGATGTTTTTGAGTTCTCTAGTCCATCATGAGAGTGTTTTCAATTAAACTTGTAGTATATAAATCAAATAATACGTATTGAATAACAAAACAAATCATACGAGTCGAATTTAACATGTATCATGCATGAGCCTAAGTTGTACGTAAATATGGAATGCAAAGGGGTTAGGATGACTCACGATGAAGAGGAGAAAGGATTATGGTACGTTGAATATGAGCAGCAACCAAGGACTGGTCTATAAACCAAACCGTATAAAATCAAAAATTCCTTCGACTTGCAAACTATTGAACCCCGATCGAAATGAATACTTCTGGTACTTGTGGCTTTTTAAAAATGGATTAAAGAACAGGAGTATGTGCTGTATGTGTTTGCAAGTGAGTGAGAATGGAGATAGCACTCATTCGGTTTTAATATTGAAAAATAAAGGCAAGTTGAAACAGTAGGTAGGGTTCGAATATTTGTCAGATTGCATGTGAGTTCGATTTGTATATTATAAAGAGATAGCATGCATTTAGACGTATATACATATAGGTGCATGAATAGTTTGAAATCTTTATAATACAACTTGTTTGAAAATATTTGATCTTGTGTCAGTGGCCATGAATCTTTATAGTAAAATATTAGCACATGATGATAAAGATATATTCAATTGGAGAAATTTCTAGTCAGAATTTGCATGTGCCATATATTTGTTTCAATTCGAAAAAAAAAAGTAGTAATTTGTAAATGGAATGTCAGACTGCATGTGAGTAAGGTTTATGTAATATTTAAAATGAAGTTGCAGTATCTTTTGTATCAACAACAACAACAAACTCAATCCCGCTGGGCAGGGTATGGGGGAGGTAGAATTTAGACAGACCATACCCCTATCCCCAGGAGAACCCGGGAGAAGGGAGGCTGCTTCCAAAGAGATATCCGGCAAGTGCGTGTGTGCGCGTGAGAAAGCAAAGGCAGGCAAGCAACCGAGAAAGCATATCAAACAAAAGGCAGGCAAAAGAGCAGGCACAAACAAGCAAACACAAAGACATAGAAGAAACAAAAGCACAATAAGCAAAGAGCAGAGAACCAAGAAAAGCAGGCAACTAAAGGGGGCAAGACAAAGCAAAGCAGAGCAACGCACGGGGCCTAAAGCTAAGGCAAAGCAACCAAGCAAAGCAAAGCTAGGCAACGCACGGGGCCTAAAGCTAAGGCAAAGCAACCCAACAAAACAAAACAGGGCAACGCATTGGGCCTAAAGCTAAGGCAAAGCAACACAACACACCTAGCCAGAACTACCCGCAAATCCTAATTCTATCTCTCCACGCCTTCCTATCTGAGGTCATGTCCTCGGACAAGAGCAGCTCTTTCAATTTGATGAAAAAAGTTGTAATATGTATTATTTAAAATGAATGTAGTAGAGATTTTATAGTATACGTGCCCGAGTGAGGTTTACTTTAGATCTCGTTCATAAACCTTTTCGCAAATTCAGCGGATAACTCCAAGTGAAAACCGATGACGGTTTTCATCCTAAGCTGAGGAGGATGTGACAAATGGTAATCTTTCACCTAAAAATTATAATAATAAATGTCTATTTATTATCACAAGTGTCTGTTTAATTTTTGAAACAATTACATAACTACTTAGTTATTACGGGAAACACCAAATATTGGAAACGAGCTCACACGTGTATCACGAAAATTTTTAATTAACATAACACAACACACCTTGGGTCAACACATTCAACCCAAAACCATTTTCTGTGAACTAGTCCTTCGGCCCACAAAAGCAGCCCAACTTCAACACTTGTATTTTTTTTCTTTTCTTTTGAAAACCGATCCCACAACCTCAACTTCAAGCCACGATATCTTGCTATTTTTACAAGCAAATCATGCGTTTCCTTTTACCATCTGATTCACGACCCAGCCAAGTGTTGATATACCAAGTATCGACCCATGACTCCAACATTTGACCCTCGAAATTCTGCCAAAGTGTTTGGCCAAAGTTCACTCATTCGAGTTTTGACAATTTTTAACAAAACATTCAAATCGACTCATAATCGATTGTAACCAATTTCAGTGATCACTAGACACTTAAATGAAGATACCAAGTGTATTCTTATCATCTTGGACTATGTCGCGAGGTAGAATATCAAAGTAAATATGTCGAAACATATAAAACTTCGTATAAATCCTTACCGACACTTGTATTATTGATGTCTTCTCAAACTTTCCTCAAAAGTCTCATACATCAGGAAATTATACAGCAAGTATTTACTTCAAATACTGTGTGAACATATGGTGTGACTGAAAGTTCCACAATAATGCATACTAGGCACTATACAAATCACCCAATGCATAGTCCTAGCCCCTGTGCAAGCCATGCATTCTATAGTCAGTGTAAACATCATTTCCTATATATATTAACTCCCCCAAACTCACCACAAGTCCATAAACAAACCACATAAACTCCTTCGACCAATATCACAAGCTTTGGAATTTTTTGCGAAACGGGTTCTATCATTCGAGCAAGCCAAGGAGTTCTCAGCCATCCAAGTCCTCTCCTACTCAGTCCTACTCCATTTTAAGGTGATTGTAAGTCCCTCAAACTCAGTTTCAATTCGTTTCAACTCATGTGTCATTGTATTTCATTTCGTGTACCTACCACTCGAACGTATAGTTTATGGACTAAGTTTTACGTGTACATTTGGTTTCCCTAGTTTGAACCATATTCCATACGATTGTTAAGCCACCCAAGATCATGTATAAACACACACGACACACTCATGCATTCACTTATTGCAAAAACGAAATCATTTTGAACTTGCCTTGAACTCGTAAAAACTCAAACCAAAAACACTTAGAAAAATTTCTAAGTGTTTTGAATATTAAAAACATCCCAAACAGTCACGTTGGAAGCCTTATATTTTCGAATACATACAAATGACACACATATGTTTTTGCTCAGTTCGAACCTCATCATGGCTAACTTTACTTTTCGTGTTTGAAACTTTTCATGAAAAGCCCTTAGAAACGCTCAAAGTAAAAGATACATAACTGGCTTTCAACACTTAGAAAAATTTTGAGTTTTCAGAATTTAGAATGTGCGACTAGGCTATAAACTCACATTATATCTTCGAATTTATAAACACGACCACCTAATATTTTTGCACCATCTCATTAAAAACATGGAAAACTACACCTTTCGTGTTTTGAGTTCACAATAATAGCTTGAACCCGTCACCTAGAATTGCCCATTTTGACTGCCCATCGCTAACTTGAAAATTTTAACTATTCGGATTGGACTTAGTTAAAGCCCTATAAGAACTGGCGAAGGAACAGTCCACTGAGCCTATTTGGAATGTTTTTAGAACCACGAAAATGAACCAAGTTCAGGCCCAAAATAAATTTCATGCCCCCGCCTCCAAATTTCTTAACGGGCCTTGTTTTAGCTAGTTAAGGGCCCAATAAATCAAATTTTAACATTCTGGTCAAACAAGCTGTTGACTTAAGCTTGAATAAGCTAAAATAAGCTTCGGAAATTTTTGTATAAATTTTCCACAAGTTTTTATGCGTTTTGGACTAAAATTGAAACAATTTTCACCCCGAGGGACCATTTTTGCCAAACCGGCAAAAATGGGTTAGAACCTGTAAAAACAGAAATTTTATGGTGGAAAATGATTTTACAACAACATATGAGCTCGGAATGTCAATTTGGATAAATAAGGGTTGAAAATGTAACTTTTTATAAACTAGGGACTAACGGTGTAACGCAAATACCGTTAGGGTATAAAGTGTAAAAATAGTGAAAGTTCAAGGGTAAACAGAAACATCATGATATCCTCATTCCCAAACCCCAAATTTACACAAGACACCCTTACCTTTCACGTTGTTCCGTTTCAAACACAAACTATTTTAAACAATACGTTATATGTATATATAACGATTCTTATCGATTAAACTCAACGTTTCGTCTCATCCAAATTCGAGACAACGATCATTATGGTTGCTGAATCATAACAATAAAATAATATGTTATAAAATATTATTTTTGAACTTTAGACATTTAAGCATATCACACTCACATCACCGATCAAATCGTCATACGATTTCTTATCGCAACCGTCATTCGTGTTAAGTTGAATACTCAAACGTTACTATTATCCAGGTCGCGTGTGAAGCTATTTCCGAACTCCCAACTAAACAAACAACTCAACTGTTAAGAACTCCAGGTGAGTCATAGCCCCTACTTTTACTTGTTTTACAATTGGGGTGAGAAACATGCAAAACTTTTATGGACCAAAACATTATTTATGCTATTACGTAGATTAGCCTAAGCCCTGTTATGTCCCTCATGCCCAACTCATGAACCGTCAATTCCTGATGGGAAGCGCGAATGTTATAAATAGATCTATTGGGAGTAACGTGCCCGTTCGGATTGACCGGATAGGCAAACGAACGTATATCATGTCGAAACGCAAGTGTCTGGGATAAACAATTGCCGGGCCCTTATATTTTAACATGCTTCTAGAGCATGCACACTGTTATAGCTTCGGTTGAATGAACTTAGTGCTTACGTAATAGACTTTTTTTTTTTTTTTATATGACACGCATGGGTTGCGATGTTCATATACCAAATTCATGGTCCAACTACTGAATTTACTGTTAAACCTATGAAGTCACCAGCTTTTTGCTGGCTTTTAGCATGTTTTTCTCAGGTGTTTAAGCTGAATGTTCGTGACAAGGCTGCGGCAGGGCAACGGTCATAGACTATATTTATGAATAACTGTGAAATGTAAAAGACGACTTGTTTTTGTCTGGGACAACTGAAGTTATGGGCTTTATTTTCTAAATTCAAACTATGTTGTAAACTATTGATCTTGTTAAATTTAAAACGGAGTATGTATTCCATTCTTTATTACCTCATGTTATGATTATCAATTTAGTAGCACCCCATGATCCGAATGCTTCCGCTATACCAGATTTTGGGGGTGTTACAGATCACAATATCATAAAAATACAGTTTACTTCATAGCAAGATTATAGTTGTAGACCAAGAGTAGGGTATGCAACCCAAATAAAATAGTTTATTACGCTAGTAGTTGGACCATGAGTTTGGTATATGAACATCGCAACCCATGCGAGTCATATAAAAATATAGTCTATTACGTTAGCACTAAGTCATGCAACCGAAGCTATAACAGTATGCATGCTCTAGAAGCATGTTAAAATATAAGGGCCCGACAAGTGTTTATCCCAGACACTTGTAGTTTCGACATGGTATACGTTCGTTTGCCTATCCGGTCAACCCGAACGGGGACGTTACTCCCAATAGATCTATTTATAACATTCGCGCTTCCCAGCAGGAATTAACGGTTCATGAGTTGGGCATAAGGGACATAACAGGGCTTAGGCTAATCCACGTAATAGCATAGACAATAGTTTGGTCCATAAAAGTTTTGCATGTTTCTCACCCCAGTTGTAAAACAAGTTCAAATAGAGTGGGGTTACATATCAGTCAATCACATAATACCTTCAAATAACCAATTCAAATAATAGCTCAATAGTCAGATATTGAGTAAACAGTTCACATATTTCAAATAAACAATCATTGAGTATGTTTAAAACGAGCATGTATTCTCCCCAAAAACAGTTAGAAAACCGGTAAAAGTAGGGGTTATGAACTCACCTGATGCGATAGCAACAATGATAAAAGTGGATTCACTGAAATGTAAATTCAATTGAGATTTCGGAAATAGCTTCTCACACGACCTGAATAACAATAACGTTTGAGAATTCGTCTCAGCACGAATAACGAATGCGATATGAGAAATCGTATGACGTTTTGATGATGTGAGTGTGATATGCTTAAAATATTTAAAGTTCAAAAATAATATTATTAATAATATTATTTTGTTGTTATGATTCAGAAATCATAATGGCCGTAGTCTCGAAATGGTTGAAACCAAACGTTGAGTTGCGTTGTTTAAAAGTCGTTATATATAACGTATTGTTAATAAGTTCGTGTTTGAAACGAAACAATGTGAGAGATGAGGGCGTATTGTGTAAATTGAGGATTGGAAACAAAAATGTTATAATGTTTCTGTTTACCCTTGAACTTTTGCTGTTTTTACACTTTATACCCTAATGGTGTTTGCGTAGAAAACCACTTGAAAACAAGTAGAATACTCCTGTCTTATCGGATATAAATAAGCCCACTTATTTATAATTCGTTATTTACATGGAGAGGCGTCCCAAACGATGTAAATAAAGAAGTATAAACTTATGGTTCGGCGATTCACAATTTTTTTTATTTGAATAAAAAGGCGTCCCAATTTATTCAAATAAAGACGTTGTCAATCATCCTACTTAAGAATTTCCGACAAAACACTCGTATGTGTGGAAAAGAAAGGCTAACCCACAGTGGGTTAGAATCATAGCTTTTTAACAATGAGAGTTTCGGAAGAGAACTTGATGAATGTAGAGAAAGTTGCTGAACTTCAGCTTTTGTAGATGATGATTCAAGTTTCCACTGCAAAGGCATTGTAAATCCACTCAGTTCCAAGTCCCACCCATACAAGACTTGCAACCTGTGTGTTTACAACCCATTGCCAACATACGTGTAGTTACATTATTGTAGAAATGTGTTTGTACTCGTGATGCCCTATGATAGGCATTCGCGGATATACTTAGTTCTAGTGGGATAGAAAGTACGTTGAGTGTATATTTATACTGATGAGTAGTATAATATACTTGGATATCCCATAGTCGTTTGATGGATGAAAGGCAATATCCATGTGTAGTGTATACTTAAAAATTTTAGGGTAAGGCTAGGAAGTGTTAGCCAAGACATCGGTAAGTGTGTGCATGTATACAAGTAATATGAAGTATATGTTATAAGAGTAGCATGTAACTACACATATGTTGGCAATGGGTTGTAAACACACAGGTTGCAAGTCTTGTATGGGCGGGACTTGGAACTGAGTGGATTTACAATGCCTTTGCAGTGGAAACTTGAAACATC